>OX336388.2:2073598752-2074198752 GCA_946902985.2 Meconema thalassinum | reverse complement strand
GAAAAGACGCAAAAGGACAATAATCAGTGCTGCCAAAATAATGATACATATAGAGTTGTTGTTACATCATACAGGATATAAATTTAACTGTGGTCTAAGGGTTAGAACTGGTTACACTCAGCCTCGTGAGGCAACATTGAGAAGAGGTGGGTTGGATTCCAAACTCAGTCATCCTGAGGGGAGTGGTTTTCCATGGTATCCCCACTTCTACTCAGGGCAAATGCTGGTGGTGGGGGTAACGTAAGGCTACGGCCGCCTCCTTCCCAATCCTCGCCTGAGTTACAAATCCACACACTACTACACCTCAATGATACAGGTTACCCGACAAATTCAAAATAAGTACACGAAACTAGATGACCGCGATGTCCAAGCCCCTCAAATAAAAGAAGAACAACAACAACTACATCTATAGGAGTTTGCTACATCCTGCCACCAGGTGGAATCTGAGTGCATCGGTCTGGACATGAGCACGATCACTTCCGAGCGAGGCGCGCAATGATGCGTGATGGAGCCCATCTTGGCAACGCTGTACAGCTTTCACCGAAGCGGCTAACTGGTGAACCATGTCTTAATTCCCCGTACAAATACAAAGTGTATTAATTTACGTATTTCGCAATCATACAGCATACCTTTTTGATGTATAGGGATTACAACACGACCAAAAACTACATTTTCTACCTACCCCGAGCCGAGAAAAAGTTAACTTACAAAAATGATAACAACTTTGTTTCTTGGACACACAAAATTTTGGAATTAATAAAACAGTTATACAACATTCCAAAGTATATTGTGTTAAAATTTGGATTCGATCTGATGACGGATTTGTGAGATAATAATTCTTAAATGTGACGCATGGTTGAAACACGCTTAAAAAACGGGCACTTTTTGTGTTCCAACTGCGATAAAAAAATATTAAAATATAAATTAAAAATTCCAAACCTACATGAACTAACGTAAAATAGAACGACGAAAATGAAGATGTTATTGGATTTTACGTATGTCTATTGGTTACTCCACAAACAACCTTCAAACTCGAGTACACATAATATTTTGGTCGACAGTAGTGGAGATGGGATCGCCAGATCTGATGAATAGAAATGCTATCAGGAATATTGTTCACACAAGGGGATTTGAGGAAGATCAGAAGAAACCACACGACGTGCATGTCGGAGGAACAGAATCTACAACAATCGATGCATATGAAGAACTATTGAGCAAGAAGGAATGCTCAACATACGTTTATTCCTCGTGGTCCTAAGTGACCCATCCGCGAGAAGAAGATTATTTGTGATTTGTATTATTCGTAAATACTTCTCATATTTCTCTAATTGTACACAATGTAAGGAATAATTACCTTAATCACTGCTGATCCTCATCATCAACTATCGCTGTCAACAGTAACGCTTCTTCCTCCAGTTGAGATAACCGATGCATCCTTGACGTACACGATTTTCCAAACTGATCGCTACCACCGCGCGTCTGGGTGTGAAAAGACTTGATCGCCATCATGATCGCCACCGCCATAGCTTCCGCCACCGCCACCGCGATCGCTCCGGTGTGTGGAGCCTCAATGGAGGTAACCAAAGGTGGGCAGCGTTCATACATCAAGATAGCCTTTCAGCCGATGGTATCTCCTGTCTTCCCCATCGCACAGTGGGTCAAAATCGAAATCGGGGGGGACAAAATTATTTTTACGTTTTAATCATGAATTTAGAGTGAAAGCAACGTATATAATTTGTTTACTTCACAATAAACATCATTTAAGACCTTTTTTAAGCTACGTCTTCACATGCAAGAAATTGTCTGACTAGGAGTTCAGTTATCTCTTCAGAACAATTTTCTACCCCTAATTTACTTTTAACAAAATCTCAAAGTTCCACTTTTGATAAAACATTGTCGAACGCATTGCTTCAAACAGTTGTAAACGTGTAAGAACTGGTTGCGCGACATCTTCTAAAACGTAAAATAACTAAGTAAGTTGCAAAAAGATACAAAAAATCTTATAACAGACGTAAACTACAAAACGTTGTCTACATTTTAACATTAAGTAAACAGTGACACAGAGTGACGCGACATACTAAAAATCTAAGTGAAAATATAATTTTAAAATTAATACTTAAATATTATATACTGCATATATAGCTAAAATACGTAACAATTACGCCCATTAATAACTGAAACACGTTACAAAGATCATACCTTCAGCTGCATGTTCCATCTTAAAGCATCACACTAACCACAAAGACAACCAAACCACAGCCACTTACATTCACCCTCCAATGCAGACTGCTCGAACAGTGGTGACAGATTTACACTAAGATGCGTTTATATCCCCGAATAGTGAGCGGCAATTGTATGAGAATGCTGTACAAGTAATACATTTTGATTTTTTAATTATGAAAATAAATAATTTGTCCTCTTAGATTTCGATCTGGACCCACTGTGCAAAGGTGGACAGCGTTCGAACATCAAGATAGCCTTTCAGCCGATGGTATCTCCTGTCTTCCCCATCGATGGCAACCAACAGTGGACAACGTAGGCAATTTATTTGAAAGATGTTAACCATCAAACATTGTCAAGAGGTAATGAATACATCGACAAACGTCAATCTATTAAAAAGAATGTGCGAGAATTAAACAATGACTTACAAATGTTATATTGATAATGTAAAACAGGTTGTACGGGATCGAAATTTGATGTTTTTCAGTCGATCAAACGATTGTACCCAATTGTGATGGGTTGTGTCCTAATCCTGAAAAAGAAATACATGATATTAATAAATACACTTGGATGACCAGTTTCGATCGTCAAGCGATCATCATCAGATCCATTACATTTAGGCTAATACATCTATGTCTACCACGGGGCCCCAGCTGAGTCCGGCATTGCTTCCACTTACTAGTGCCGGGCTCCTCTCTGCCTTCTTTCCTGTCGACCTCACTTGGTCAACTCTTGTTGTTTTCCGTCCCAGACGGTATTAGGGTATCCGAGGCCTAGGGAGTCTCTTCCTTTCCCGCCTTAATTGGCCCTTGTCTCATCTTTTCTGATTCCCTCCTTCGGCGAGGGGTCAGCCTTCTTTTTCTTTTAATGTTATCTCCTGCCTTCTGCTCAAGGCCCTCAAGGAGGCCGGGTGTATGTAGCCCCACAACTTTTGGTGCACCCTAGATACTGCTACACCCTCAGGGGATCACGGCTGGTGAGTTAGGGAGTTGGCGACCCCGAGGGATTTCTGAGCTGGGTCCGTTTTCCCCTTTTGCCCTTCCCTTTGTGGCGGACCCTCTCCTCTTTCACTTCCCTATCTGCCTTTCATGGCTCTCCTTCCTTCCAAGTCCCTCAATCCGCATTCATTGAGGGTTGAGGGCATTTCTTTTCCTCCCGTCCTTTATTTGCCTTATTCTCCTTAAGTTTTCCATTTCTTCTTCTAGTATGTAGGTTCGTAGTTAGTTTTAGTTTTAAGTTTGCATTTCTTTTTCATCTTCACGACCACCCAAACCATCAGGGGCCGATAACCTAGATGTTAGGCCCCTTAAAACAACAATTATCAACATCATCATCAACATCTATGTCTAAAAGTACGGATGATAGTATTTACACTTATTTAGTTACAGTGGTAGTTAAATTAACGCAACTAGTCAATATTTGTTAGTTATCTTATAGTTAAGAGATATTTTATTCCGTTACTGAAAGTGTTGATTGACCTCCGAATTTGCTTGCTTTTTGTGAATGTGTGATTGTTGTTAAAATGTCAAGTTCCAATTGGATTGTCTACTTAGCTGCCTGAGTTGCACCCGGTCCGGATGAGAGATGTGTCGACCTCGTCACTGTTGGTTGGTTGGATCCTCAGTTTAGTGGCTGCCACAACGCGGTCGGGTAGCCACGTGTACTTTGGGTGTGTGTAGAATCTGTCTGATAACCGGTGTTAATTGTGATGACTCTCTTAGTGTGTGTTACCTGCAGGACTGCAGACATTGCATTTTTTCAATTACTTCCTACTTTTGCCGCCAAACGCCACCGTCAACGACTACTAGTCAGAACTTGGTTACCAGATGCCATCGCAGTCGGCTCCTGGCGACGAACGTCGGACCCTAAGAGCGTTTGTCAAATGTTTAACCTAATTTAGCTTCACACAGGTGTAATTAGTGGAAGGTTCTTTAACATGCCATAAATCTATGACATGGGACCGCCGGCTTTACTTCCCCTCCGAAGGAAGGCAAACTGAGGGATTTTTAACGCTCTCAAAAAATCCGACGACTTCGGTTGGGTTTGAACCCGCGATCTTGGGCATAGAAGCTCAGCATGCTACCTCGTCACTGTCTGCACTAAACCCTGCGTTATAGTAGACGGTTTTAGTACATCGGAACTTTTATTTTCAATGAAGTTACGTTTATGGCATGAGAGTTAAGTCATTAACATATTTACTAGCTCATAATGAAACAAGAGAGAGCTATTCAGTTCCAGGTAATATATTCAACAAACAGAAGATGGCAATAGGACTTCTTTCGGAACGAAGGTTAGCCCCAGCCCATTCATTTGTGTAGGGTCATGCTAAGTTAAGCTAGGAGAAGGTCGGTCGTAAAGAAACTGATTTAATGATGATGTGCAGCGAAATGAACCGCGCCCTTTCCTTTTATAACCCAGGTTACCAAGTTAAACTTAGAGCCTGTTTGACCTAATTGTACTAGTGGATCGCAAGGACATCAGGATGGGCGGTTAATTTCCGGTGAAGATGCCTTCTAATCTTCGTTAAGTTAAAGTACTTTTAGTAGCCTCCTAATAAAGCTCTGACAGCGGGTGATGAATAGTGAAGGTTCACTCGAACTGGTGACCGTAATACTGCTTGCATTTCATTTTTTCTTATTATCGCGTTGGAAGCCATGTATCAGTAATGCCTTTGTAATTGAAACAGTGCTCTTCAGTCGGTAAACTCGATTGTACCCAATTGTAAGGGTGTTTCCCTAAACCTTTTAGGTAGATTTCTTTAGAAAGCTAACTATTGCAATGGGTCCCATGTTTCGACTTCCGGAAAATTTCGACATATCTTCGCGTTTCACATCCCCCAGACACCAAAACCACCGTCAGTTCAAAAGTTTATATATATATATATATATATCAGTTTCTTGTGGACACGATAACAGCCGTAATTTTGCACCAATCACTTTGAATTTTTTACATAATATGTATCCCTATAAAATCTCGGTCGAGTTCGTTAATGGGCAAAATCGGTCAAAGGGGGGTAAAAATGGGGGGCTTTTTTCGAAAAAGTGAAATATCGCTATAACTCTCTTAATACATCAAATATCGAATCCCTTCAAAGTTCATAATATGTGTCGGATAAGTGCCAAAAATTTATGTCAAATAAGTTTTTTGATAGCACCAACCATTGACCAAAGGGGTGGGAAAAAGTGGGTTTTTGGGGAAACATTAATCATATCTCTGTTAATAGGCACAATATCAAAACCGCACAAAATGGACAATATTCCTCCAATAATTACCTAAAACTTTTGTCTGAAAGAATTTTTGATATGACCCACCATTACGCCACGGGGTGAACAAAATGATTTAAATTATAAGAAAATGCCAAGTGCCAAGAGAGGTTGCCATGACAACTTTACTTTTAATTGATAAGGGATGACCATCAGCAGTTGCTATGACAACGCCACTGCACGAGATCACATTCAGTTTTCATATGTCAGTGGGAAGCGACTTCGGTATCGGAACTGGTAGCATGCTGAACTTCTATGCCCAAGGTCGCGGGTTCAAACCTGAGTTTGCTTTCCTTCGGTGGGGAAGTTCCAACGTTCGTTGCGAGTTGCTGTTTGGGGTGGCATCTAGTAGCCAAGTTCACAGCTAGGTGTCGTTGACGGCAGTATTTTAGGTAGATTTCATTAGAAAGCTAACTATTGCAATGGGTACCATGTTTCGATTTCCGGAAAATTTCGACATATCTTCGCGTTTCACATCCCCCAGACCCCAAAACCACCGTCAGTTCAAAAGTTTATATATCATTTATGTAATATATGTATATATATGTATATCAGTTTCTTGTGGACACGATAACTGCCGTAATTTTGCACCAATCACTTTGAATTATTTATCGAATATGTATACCCATAAAATCTCGGACGAGTTCGTTACTGGGCTAAATCGGTCGAAGGGGATGAAAATGGGGGACTTTTTTTTCGAAAAAATGAAATATTCCTATAACTCTCTTAATATGTGAAATATCGAATCCGTTCAAAGTTCATACTATGTGTCGGATAAAGCTCAGAAATTTATGTTTGAAACGTTTTTTGACAGCACCAACCATTGACCAAAGGGGTGGGAAAAAGTGTTTTTTTTCGGGAAACATTAATCATATCTCTGTTAATAGGCACAATATCAAAACCGTACAAAATGGACAATATTCCCCTAATAATTACCTAAAAGGTTTGTCTGAAAGAATTTTTGATATGAGCCACCATTGCGCCAAGGGATGAGAAAAATGATTTCGGAATTATAAGAAAATGCCAAGAGCTATCAGTGGTTGACATGGCAACACTACTAAATTGATGAGGGATGAGCCATCAGACGTTGCCATGACAACGCACTTGCGCGAGATCAGATTCAGATTTCCATCTGACTAAGTGTGAAGCGGCTTCGGTGACGTAACTGGTAGCATGCTGAACTTCTATGCCCAAGGTCGCGGGTTCAAAGCCGGCCAAAGTCGTCGGATTTTCTAAGAGCGCTAAAAATCCCTCAGTAAGCTTTCCTTTGGAGGGGAAGTTCCAACGTTCGTTGCGAGTTGCTGATTGAGGTGGCATCTAGTAGCCAAGTTCACAGTTGGGTGGCGTTGACGTTAGTATCGGGTAGCAACATTAGGAACTACTGCTTGAAATTTAGCGTCTGCATTCCTTACCTGAATTACAGACTAATACCGCCATCACAATTCACACCGTTTATCAGACAGATTCTACACTCACCCAAAGTACACGGGGTTATATGACCGCGTTGTTGCAGCCCCTAACTGAGGAACCAACCAACATCTCTGCGGGAGATATAATTTTGCGTGAAGAAGTAACAGACCGTTACATAGTTACACATCAGTGTCGAAACCTTGCATAAGGACAGTGTGACCACAAGTATAACAAGTAGTTCCGTGAAGAACTGTACAGCCTATTTTCATATATCCTGCTCATGTTAATTGCCTCTATCAACATACAACATTTCAGTGTAATTGCTGTATCAGATTCGTAGATATTGAGAACCGTCTAAATATTTCAGATGGTCGCCAGGTTGGATTTTTATTTTTGTACTATTATATTAAAATTATTGTGTAAGTGTGGTATTCAAACTTCAATCGCATGATTAGAACACAAGAAGTAAAAACGAGATTTTAAAATTACGCACAGCAGCCATCTTGTGATTATGCAAACAATTGAAATAAATTAGATGCCAGTGGATCAACATTTGTGTAACCATTTAAAACGTGCAACGTTTCACGGCACTCGGATAGTTAATTCGCGAGAAGCGTCCATTTAAATATTTATACTTCGCGTCGCCGCCATGTTGGATTCGTGCTCACCAGGTTACTGAAAGTCCTAAAGGTGAACATATGTTCATAGTCTCTATGAACATAAAAATTTCAGTTTGGTTGCTGCAAACGATTCATATATATTGAGAACCGTCTAAATATTACGGAAGCTTGCCATTTAGGATTGTTATATGTATAGGCCATAGAGTTATGTACCATTCAAGGTCACTTATTGCCTAGGTTCATTATTCAAACTTTCACTTCGATCGCATGATTACGACACAAGAAATAAAAACTTAATTTTAAAATTTCGCATAGCCGCCATTTTGAGGTTATGTAAACAATTGAATTAAATTAGATGGCAGTACATTACAATCTGCAAAATCATTTCCGGTACCGCATTTCACTGCGCTCAGAGAGTTAACTCACGAGAAAAGTCTATTAAAATATTTCAAATTCGCTTGGTCGCCATGTTCGTTTTGTACTTTACAGGTTTATGAATTATACATAGGTAAACTTGTATCAGTACCCTTTATCACCGTACAAAATTGCAGGGTAATATCTGTAATAGTTTCGGGGATATAGAATGTCAGTGAAATATTTCGCACAGCCGCCATTTTGAGGTTATGTAAACAATTGAACTAAATTAGACTCCAGTGCATTGCAATGTGTATAAATATTTGCTGTACCAAGTTTCATTACGTTTGGATAGTTAAATCGCGAGAAAAGTCTATTTAAAAGTCTCCACTTCGCTTGGCCGCCATGTTGGTTATGTAGTAACCAGGTTTTTGAAAGTTTCATAGGTGAACTTCTAGTAGTACCCTTTATCACCGTACACAATTTCAGGGCGATATCCGTTATAGTTTCGGATATACTGAATGCTAGTGAAATATTTCGCACAGCCGCCATGTTCGATTGGTGAGACGTAACAAAATTCGATGGGCACGGTCGACGTCGCCGTGAATAGTGCTATGAACTTACCGAGTTTCACTGAAATCGCTCCAGCCGTTTAGATTTTATTAGGGGACACACACACACACCTCACACACACACACACACACACACACCCACACACACACACACACACACACACACACACACACGGACAAAAGGTGATCTCATAAGCCTATTTTTTCAAAATTGAAAATAGGCTAAAAATGGACTCCAAATGACAAGAAGGTTACCGTCCCCGTAAGACAATAAAATGTTTAAAATATGTTTAAAAAGAAGAAAAACAAAGTTAATTAATCTCCAATTATAAATTACTTTCACGCGATAAATGAGGTCTGATCCTTCTACGAAAACCTGCATATTCTGCCTATTTTCGCCTATCTCCAAGTTTGTCCGGTGAAATCTACCTCCGCCTTCCGGCGTGCCGAGAGGACTTTTTTTTATTTTATTTTAGTTTAGTTTAAGAAAACCCTTTGTACAAGAAAGGAATATTATCTTGATGTGGCTAGAGGGACCCCTGTTCCCCAAATATTTTCTTGTTTCTTTTGCATGCATCGCTAATTTCCTTTTAAGTTATTATTATTATTATTATTATTATTATTATTATTATTATTATTATTATTATTATTACATCGTTATGTGCATCTCTGGAGCGCGATAGAACTTATTTTAAATGATGTTTTTTTTCTTCTCCTAAAATCTCTGCCAATATTAGCAAAACATTCCTGTGCTGCGGCAATGCTGGCTGCATCTTTTGTATTTAAGGAGTACAACACTGTTTTCACTTCATTGAATCATTGTGCGTAGTATGACACAGCCTTTAACCGCGAACCCCATCGAGTTAAAACTGGCTGAGGAGGTAAAGACAAACTTGGAAGGACTTCATGAATTTTTTGAGCTCAAATCGGTGACTTTACAAACTCTTTCTTCGCGCTAGAGACAAGACGATCCACGTCTTTATATTTGCTCCTGACTGTTTCAGTGATACGGTGCAAACCGTGAGCATGACACGTCATGACTAACTTAGGGCAATGGACTTTTAATCCATTCCTGCTTTAGCAATATATGGAACAGCAGCACTGAGAAATAACAACATTGCCATACCGTGCCCCTTCTGGCCACAAGATAGCTAACGAGTTACTGAAATATTTTGCAACAGTGGAATGATTTAAGATACTCGGTCAAGTACTTGTATATTAAGAATATATGATCTACTGCCTGCTTTCATAACACCAACCACAACACTACATACACACTGCCCTGTTGCATCTGTGGTTTCATCAATAGAAATCCATATTTTTAGCCTACTTTTCACATTTTTCAAAAATGAGGAAAAAGTAGACTTATGAGATCGATCCGGGAAAATGTCTGTCTGGCTGTCTGGCTGGCTGGCTGGCTGGATGTGTGTGTGTGTGTCCCCCCCCCCCCTATCAACTCCTAAACAGCTGCAGCAATCGAAACCAAATTTAGTATGAGTAAAGATGTATACAGGAATATCTCAAGCCCATATTTAAAAATGATGTCAGTGCTACCAACTGCTGAAAAAACGCACTAGAAATTTGAGCTCCATGTTGGATATCATGGAAGGTATGCATGGGAGCTATTCCAAAATTGGCACACATGTAGATAATACTATTTCAGTTTAATTTCCAGCAGGCCAAACATGACAGTGTTGCCAAAATAATTTTAAGCCTTCTGATAGGTCCAATTTTTAAATGCAAATAACTTCTACACTGTTAATTGTATTTCAACCAAATTTTGTATGTAATATGTGTGCATAAACAGATATGACTGAGTGTATTCCTAAGAGCCACCAGGACTGCCAACTGTTAATAATTGCTCTCTCTATTTTCTTCATCCAAATACGAATATATCAGAAAGTATGCAAGCCGACAGCTTTAAACTATGCACACGAATAGTACCTATTTTAGATTAATTTGGAGTAACTTATAAACATCAGTTCTACCAACATGATTCTAAGCCTGCTGATAGGACCAATTTTTAAATACATGTAACTTCTATACTATCAGTTGGATTTGAACCAAATTTCGTATGTGCTACGTGTAACATAACAGATATGACTATAAGTATTCTTAAGAGCAATGAGGGCTGCCAACTGTTAATAAATGCTGTCTATATTTTTTACCCTAATATCAATATATCAGAAAGTATGCAAGTCAACAGCTCTATACTTTGCACACGTATAGCACCTGACACTCTAGATTAATTTGGAGTAATTAATATGTCAGTGCTGCCAACATGATTCTATGCCTGCTGATAGGTCCAATTTTAAAATACATGTAACTTCTATACTAACAAATGGATTTCATCCAAAATTGGCACAACAAGATATCTTAATATTTCCGATTATTTCTAACCAGCACACGCATGACGTTGTTGCCACCATGCTTTTACGCGTGCTGATAGATCCAATGTCTAACTGCATGTAACGTCCATTGGACTTCAACCAAATTTTGTATTCGGTTCCTTAAGAGATGGAATTAAGAATATATTCAGTCACCAGGCATGCCAACTGTAGTGCTCCATTAGGCTATATTATACCAGGAATATTTCGAACTGATTAGACATTTCGACATTACCAACTTAATTTCGTCATTATTCTAGATAGGTTCATTCTAGATAGGCTGGTCGGCTGGTCCTGATAATATTCCACCGTATGTAGTTAAGGGATGTGCTGAAAGCCTCAGGGACCCGTTACACTTTATATTTAACTTAGCAATACAAACTTGTACGTTCCCTGACGCCTGGAAAATCACTCGCGTCTGCCCTATACTAAAATCGGGAGACCCATTGTAATGGTTTAGGGAACTTAATGTCCCTCGTTGAGGCAGCCATTTGTTATGGTTTGTGGGACTTTTAAACTTGCCTCACTAGTTGGGCGTTATTTGTAATGGTTTAAAGAACTTAATAAGGAAAAATGTTAATAAGAAACTGATTATTTAAATAGTCGCCCTCTTTTGGGTGATCAAAATGAAACATTTAATTGTGTATTAATCTAATAGTGTATCTGTATTGTTGTCAGCTTCACAAAAAAAAAGTATATAATGTGTAGTATCATATGTATTGCCAGGGCGCCAGATCATTTATATATCATGATCAAAATAATATATTAAACCTCGGTTAAACAAAGGTAGAGCATCGAAATTCCTATCTCCAGCCGTAGTGAAACTTACGTAATCTAACCTTACGATAATTAGTTCAGGAGTATGGTGTTGCCTTATAGTAATTTCTAGCTACTAAAGGAAACCAGTCAAACATTTGAATTTAAAATGAATTTAATATATAAAAACAACAAGTGCAAAAAGAATAAAATACTAAAGATAATAATAATAAATTTAAATGAAAGAATCTACTGAATTTACTTGTATTATGGGTCTTGATTGGAAATTGGAGTATACTGAGTTAATTGAATAAAATATAGATTGAATTTTATATGGATGAGAGCCTTCTGATTTGACTGGAGTATAACTGTTTACATCGCTCACCGCATTGAAGATCTGGTAGTTGGATTGTTGCGTAGAGAGTTCCTGATGTTCCTCGAAGTAATTAATTTATATGTGGATGACGGAATAAATTCCAAAAATCATCCCTGTGACAATAGCCTCGTACACAACCATGTCACAGTTTGATGAGACAGAATGTCTTATCAAATTCACATACTTAATAGTCAACTGTCTAGTTTAGAACTGCGTTACAGACTCCATCTCGCTACAAGTTCCTCTGCTCCACTCAGCATCATTCCCTCTCCTCCAGCAATTCAATAATAATAATCACCTTTCAGTTGGGCGGCCGTCATATATATAACGTTCCCAGGTAAGGCACGTGTCATTCCTCTCTTCTGAGGTCGAGGCGAAATAAGCCCGCCTTTCACATATCAACAATGACAATACTTCTTTGTAGCAATTCTCGGGAGGTCCAGCCCACCTTTTGTATCAAGTTGCAAAGGACTCATTCATCGGCCCATCATTGTTAGTGGCAAGTCTTCATAGAATCTCTTCTTAGTATGATTTGTATACTGGTAGAATATTTGATGTGACAGACATAAGTGTCTATTTATGTCATTTCCAAGAAGCGGTATATAAGCCGGCCTTCTGTGAACAACCCTCTTCTTCTCTTGTTCGTATTTTCTTCAGAAATAATATTCAGTCAAGCGTCTAACTTATTTCAAATATAATGTGTATCGCTCCAAGTCCTTTCAATTGCCATAATATTCTACATTACCGCATAATAATAGATATAAACATATTAGTTAACATAATAACTAATAAAATGTAAAATTTAAAATTTAAAAAAATATTGATAGTAATAATAATAATAATAATAATAATAATAAAATATATATCATTCTGGTCACAAATTGGGACCATCACATATTCGCCCCAGAGAATTATGGTATATGTCAACAATCATATCACCATACTTCTCTTCAACACTTGTACAGATATGAAATATTATACCCTACAAAGAAATTACCAACATCGACAATATTATACTCTTCAAAGCGATTACCAACATACAAAAAATATACCCTTCAAGTTTAATATATATATATATTTTTTAAACCTCATCATTTCAGTCTTTCACTGTTCATAATGTCTTTTTCTTTATTCTTTACATAATTAAAACGACCTGTAAACAATGTACATCAAAATACCCTTCACTTTTATATTCTTGTTTTGGACATAAGTCATCGTTGCACTTATGTATATTTGGGTGGCATACACCTATGCTTTATATCTTGAGGACGTAGAATTCAATTTTCAGCCTGGTGTCGAACTGAATACACTATGGCTAGTTGGTGGGACTGCCAACTGATTAATTCACTTTATCACTTCCCAACACTTGGTATGTGATGCGAATCACCAGATCTACTCCAGTCTCTCAGGAATTATATGTATCTAGTAACACAGGCATATTATAGAAAAAATGAAACTTTATTAGCTTATATTACCTAAGGCAACATCGTTCAGTGCAAATGTAGTGCGCTAATTTACCCCACATATGTATATTTATATCCTACTCAAATACACCAGCCTATAGCCGACAAATTATTCTTTATATTTCCTCTGTGCTCTCCAAGACACACAATACCATAGGTTGATGCAAACCCTCGCCATTACCTGCTCGTTCAGACCACAATCATTCACTTATTATTAAGCGACTTTCCTTACTTACCATCAGCTTCACTTCTTATTACTCATGATACATATTTCCTTAAGGATCTCACATTGTAAGTGCCCTATAATCGTTTTCCTGCATTTTCTGATTACTCACCTTTTTAACCGTAATTACTGATCTTATTTCTCACAATTACATTCCATTCTATTCAAGATTACAAATCTTAATCACCTGTCGATACTCACCTTATTTCTCAAAATTATACTTTCTATTCACGATTACACCTCTTTATCACCCGTAGTTGTTCACATTACTTCTCAAAATTATACTTCTTTCTATTCAAGATTACACCTCTCTATCACCCGTAGTTATTCACATTATTTCTCAAAATTATACTTCAATCTACTTAAAATTACCTTTCTTTCGCGGAATCCGTACTCACTTCTTTATTTCTCAAAATTACACTTCTTTCTACTTAAAATTACCTTTCTTTCGCGGAATCCGTATTCACTTACTTTATTTCTCAAAATTACACTTCTTTCTACTCATGATTACCTTTGTTTATCACCCTAATTACTCACCTTATTCTCTCAAAATTACCTTTCTTTCTATTCTAGATTACCTTTCTTTCGCGAAATCCGTATGACCATTAACATTTAATTTCTCCATTACAAAAAATGACTTGCCTTTAAATCCTTGCATTACCATCCTAGCTACTGAAATATTAACTGTTCACAAAATCTGCCTAATTAAATTACGGGCATCAAAATATAGCTTTATTTTCCTTTCTGACTTGGGAACTAGCCTAAACGAATTAATATATATATGGGCTAATATAGGGTTCTATAATTTTATCTTGCAACATGCTTTCAATCTGCCTTCTCACAGCTTCCTGGAATTTGTAAGGCACGGGGTAGCGATGACCTACAAAAATACTGCGATCATGTACATTTAATGAATGTTCGTAGCAATTAGCTAATCCAATACGGTTCTCAAATATATACTAATTCTCCTACAACACCTTCAACACTCGATCCACACGATCAACAATCGATCCACATGATCACACTCTAACGCACTCTGTAATGCAGCCTCACGCAAGGAATCCTCTAGATAATCCTTCGTCATCATACTGCCTAAAAATGTAAAAAAAACAAGTTTCCCTCTCACGAGATACCCCAACAATCTCACCAATAACCTCACTACAAATATCGACTCCTTTAGTCATTAATACCTCCTCAAGCGTACATATATTCTTAGAACCACCATATAACTCACTTGAATTATTAAATGACATGATCACATCTTTATCCATCCATCTGAATTTAACATTACCCTCCTTATAACAAAGCTGTGCAGAATGTTGCGACATCCTGTCCGAACCCATAATTAATGAATATATCAGATTTGGAATCAAAAAAAACATACTTGTGTTCCAATCTTACTTTCTTTTAAAGTTTCTCCAACCACTTGTTTAGAAATTATTTGGAATATCTTTCCCATCGCAGTTAACACAATAGTAGTTCTAATTGGAATCTCCTATAATTTTTTATACCATGTTCCTTCCTATTATTATAAAATGCTGCACTGATGCAAGAAACCTGACAGCCACTGTCAAAAAGTGTATCGATACACGCCCCTAACACTTGTAATTTTTCGACTGAGTAAAAATTAATAACGGTAGGTTCTTTAGATACCTCCATAAATTCACTTAATAAATCATTACGGATATTTAGGTCATACGGTTCGCTCAAAATAGTAATACCGACTCACATAACTACTCTATCTGGCATTTTAAAGTTCTTATCACCTTCTTCTTCGCTTCTATATTTATTTATAGTTACACTTTCCTCTTACATCATAACAACAGTTTCTTCCTCCTCCATATTATATTTATTAATAGTAACACTGTGTTTCGCATCTCCGCCTATCACTTCCCCTATTCTACCTTCTATGGCACGCCACTGCACCTGATAATCTTTCTCTCTCTCTTTCATCCCATTTTCCCTTTCCTCTATCACCGTAATCCTTTTCTCTTTCATTTTACTTCTAAAAGTTCTTCCTGCATACCTTCCCTTCATTTCTCCACTATCTCTCCCCATCATTTCCTCTAACATCGTGCTTTGCCTGTGCTTTTTCTTCCTATTCTTGAGATTCCTTATCTCAGTCTTTCTTGTTCAATACTTATGTCTTTCTGACTATGACTTAACGCACGCTTCTTTATCTCTGTTAATTTCATATTAACTTCCTCTATACAGGCTTTGAATTCTTCCCTGGACTGCCTAATCACTTCATATATGATTTTCTGCATTTCTATTTCTTGAGCGCTTAGTACTTTATTTGTTTTACATACTTCCGCTCTTTCTTTCAAATTATTCTCTTTTTCTATTAATCCATATCTTAATATCTTCTTTTTCTCCTTCTTACTACGTTCTATAATCTCTTCTACAGGTATCCAGCTTTCATCTATCATCTCCGCTACCTCAGCTGACTGCTGTTCCTCACCTAAGCTACTTTCACCTATGTCTGTCATACTTTCACCTACACTCGTCTCTAAATACTGCACATCTACTTCACAATCCTCTACCGTCTCTACCAACTCTACTATGCTTTCTCCTACTATCTTCGCTAACTGCTCTTCCTCATCTAAGCTACTTTCACCTATGTCTGGCATACTTTCACCTACACTCGTCTCTAAATACTGCACATCTACTTCACAATCCTCTACCGTCTCTACCAACTCTACTATGCTTTCTCCTACTATCTTCGCTAACTGCTCTTCCTCATCTAAGCTATTTTCACCTATGCCTGTCATACTTTCACCTACACTCGTCTCTAAATACTGCACATCTACTTCACAATCCTCTACCGTCTCTACCAACTCTACTATGCTTTCTCCTACTATCTTCGCTAACTGCTCTTCCTCATCTAAGCTACTTTCACCTATGCCTGTCATACTTTCACCTACACTCGTCTCTAAATACTGCACATCTACTTCACAATCCTCTACCGTCTCTATCAACTCTACTGTGCTTTCTCCTACTATCTTCGCTAACTGCTCTTCCTCATCTAAGCTATTTTCACCTATGCCTGTCATACTTTCACCTACACTCGTCTCTAAATACTGCACATCTACTTCACAATCCTCTACCGTCTCTATCAACTCTACTGCGCTTTCTCCTACTATCTTCGCTAACTGCTCTTCCTCATCTAAGCTATTTTCACCTATGCCTGTCATACTTTCACCTACACTCGTCTCTAAATACTGCACATCTACTTCACAACCCTCTATCGTCTCTATCAACTCTACTGTGCTCTCTCCTACTATCTTCGCTAACTGTTCTTCCTCATCTAAGCTACTTTCACATCTTCTCTCCCTCATCCGCATCTGACGCTCTCTAACTGAGTTCTCCATCCACTCCTGATGTTCCTTCTTGCTATCTTCTATGCTCTTGTATATTGCCTTGCTTATCTCCTGAAACATTCCTATGATCTTATCTAATTTATTTTCCGAAATATCCAAAGGCTTTTTTTTCTCCTTCCCTCCACAAGTCTCAGGATATATTTCAGGATGTACCTCTATATTCGTCTCAGGGTTAACCTCGGGATTATTCTCAGGATTACTCTCAAGATTTACCTCCGACATCTTGGTATAATCCTCTACGCTCTCAGCCTCAGTACCACTATCAACTTTCGTATAATTAGCTTTCTCGCCTTTACCCCTACTCCTCAATTTCCTTTGTTCCTCATCCGCCATCTCGAAGTACACCGTATAATGTTTACCGTTCCAAAATTCACCTCACTTTCCCCAAAATCAATCACTAATAATACACTAATTCACTTCACTTCCCCCAAAATCACTGACAATTTGCAATGAAATTACACTCACTCCTTCCGTAAATATCGTTAGGTTTTCGTGCCGCACAGTTGGGTGCCATTTGTAATGGTTTATTGTATTTAGAGAGTGTTACTGTTAATAGTGAAAGCGCTCCACTGTTGGGCGTCATTTGTAATGGTTTAGGGAACTTAATGTCCCTCGTTGAGGCAGCCATTTGTTATGGTTTGTGGGACTTTTAAACTTGCCTCACTAGTTGGGCGTTATTTGTAATGGTTTAAAGAACTTAATAAGAAAAATGTTAATAAGAAACTGATTATTTAAATAGTCGCCCTCTTTTGGGTGATCAAAATGAAACATTTAATTGTGTATTAATCTAATAGTGTATCTGTATTGTTGTCAGCTTCACTAAAAAAAGTACATAATGTGTAGTATCATATGTATTGCCAGGGCGCCAGATCATTTATATATCATGATCAAAATAATATATTAAACCTCGGTTAAACAAAGGTAGAGCATCGAAATTCCTATCTCCAGCCGTAGTGAAACTTACGTAATCTAACCTTACGATAATTAGTTCAGGAGTATGGTGTTGCCTTATAGTAATTTCTAGCTACTAAAGGAAACCAGTCAAACATTTGAATTTAAAATGAATTTAATATATAAAAACAACAAGTGCAAAAAGAATAAAATACTAAAGATAATAATAATAATAAATTTAAATGAAAGAATCTACTGAATTTACTTGTATTATGGGTCGTGATTGGAAATTGGAGTATACTGAGTTAATTGAATAAAATATAGATTGAATTTTATATGGATGAGAGCCTTCTGATTTGACTGGAGTATAACTGTTTACATCGCTCACCGCATTGAAGATCTGGTAGTTGGATTGTTGCGTAGAGAGTTCCTGATGTTCCTCGAAGTAATTAATTTATATGTGGATGACGGAATAAATTCCAAAAATCATCCCTGTGACAATAGCCTCGTACACAACCATGTCACAGTTTGATGAGACAGAATGTCTTATCAAATTCACATACTTAATAGTCAACTGTCTAGTTTAGAACTGCGTTACAGACTCCATCTCGCTACAAGTTCCTCTGCTCCACTCAGCATCATTCCCTCTCCTCCAGCAATTCAATAATAATAATCACCTTTCAGTTGGGCGGCCGTCATATATATAACGTTCCCAGGTAAGGCACGTGTCATTCCTCTCTTCTGAGGTCGAGGCGAAATAAGCCCGCCTTTCACATATCAACAATGACAATACTTCTTTGTAGCAATTCTCGGGAGGTCCAGCCCACCTTTTGTATCAAGTTGCAAAGGACTCATTCATCGGCCCATCATTGTTAGTGGCAAGTCTTCATAGAATCTCTTCTTAGTATGATTTGTATACTGGTAGAATATTTGATGTGACAGACATAAGTGTCTATTTATGTCATTTCCAAGAAGCGGTATATAAGCCGGCCTTCTGTGAACAACCCTCTTCTTCTCTTGTTCGTATTTTCTTCAGAAATAATATTCAGTCAAGCGTCTAACTTATTTCAAATATAATGTGTATCGCTCCAAGTCCTTTCAATTGCCATAATATTCTACATTACCGCATAATAATAGATATAAACATATTAGTTAACATAATAACTAATAAAAGGTAAAATTTAAATTTTAAAAAAATATTGATAGTAATAATAATAATAATAATAATAATAATAAAATATATATCATTCTGGTCACAAATTGGGACCATCACACCATCACTAATTAGTAACTACCGTCCTATATCTATTTTATCCGCAGTAGCCAAGGTATTTGAATTCATATTGCACGGAAGAATATCAGTATTCCTCAGACCAGTCGTAACAGATAACCAACATGGTTTCCTATCCAGGAAATCTACAGTGACGAATGCAATTAATTTTACTCAAATTATATCTAAAGAGTTAGATAAAGGAGGGCAGATTGATGTCATATTTACAGATTTCGAGAAAGCTTTCGACACAATAAATCACGATATCCTTCTTAAAAAAATATGTATTTTGGGATTTTCCCACCCATTACTAAAATTATTCATCTCCTATCTCAGAGACAGGAAACAATTTGTTTTGTTCCAGAAAATTGTCTCAAAGGAATACATAGTTCATTCCGGAATACCCCAAGGTTCGAACCTTGGACCTTAGATTTTTCTGGCAATGATAAATGATTTGCCACGATGTATACTGCACTCAAATAGTCTTTTATATGCAGATGACTTCAAAATTTTTAAATCAATTTCTTCCACTAATGACTGCACTCCACTACAAAATGACCTAAATAATATATATAAATGGAGTATAGAAAACAAATTATACTTAAACGTACCAAAGTGTGTTGTTATGACCTTTACACGTAAGAAGAACCCAATCACATTTGTTTATGGAATTGGACCTAAGTCATTGAAAACAGTAAGCGAGAAGAAAGATCTAGGGATTCTGTTTGACCGAGAGCTTGCTTTCACTTATCATGTGCAGAAGACGGTCGGGGATGCTTACCGCATGTTAGGGTTTATAATAAGAAACACTAAGCCATTCATTAGGACCAGTACCTGCATAAAACTTTATACTGCCATGGTGAGATCCAAGCTCGAGTACGCCAGCCAAGTATGGAGTCCCTGGCAGAAAACATGCATTAAGTCCATTGAGCAAGTTCAAAAGAAATTCCTCAGATATTTACACCTCAAAATAACGGGCAATTACCCACACATGGTACCCTACGGTGAACTTTTGTTGAATTTCGGCATGACTAGTTTGGAGCCTCGGAGGCAAGTGAATGATATGAAATCACTTTATAAAGTAATTAACGGTCAAATTGATAACTCATTTTTCCTAGCACTCCTAAATTTCAACATCCCTCGCTTAACTACAAGATCAACCATAACATTCAAAACTGATTTAACCAATACCACTTCACATAACAATTCACCTGTATGGAGGCTTTGCAGTATTTACAACGATGCGGTTCGTGTAAACTGGTAACTAGATTTCTGTCTCTCAATCAGACCTTTCTTGGAAATTATAACCCAGTCACTCTAATTCATACTTGAAATAAAATTATCACACATAACAGAATCAACAATGTATATATGTGGATAGGTCTGTTCCCTAGTTATTGATGTTACCTTTTAGTTTATTATGTAATAATTTCAAAACCTGTTTTTATATTTGGCATTAGATCATATTTAGATTTAGTTTTCATATTATCTTTTTACTACTATGCATTTTGATCTGTGTGAACTTCTTAGTTTTAAGAATTACATTAAGATATTAATACTTAATGCAGACATATCAGGAAATGTATCTTACTGTGTAGGTGCACTATTATTGGGGCGCACACTGAGCCCTGTTGTGTACCATCAACAAACAAATAAATAAATAATCATTGGCATGAAAAGTAGGCTCTTTACTTCGTCACGGAACTTCTTGTTTCATGCTTTAGTTGATCCCGAACATGACAAATTACGTCTTGAAAACACTGTTGCAAATAGATTTTCGCAATGTATATTCGTCCGTCACCCTTCTGTTTGTGTGTTTTTTTTTCTAAAAATCCCCGAAGCTGCTCATTATTTCATTTCCAATATGGAATGTCTGAACACACAAATCATAAACACATTTTTTTGGAAAATGTATCCCTTGATCTCGATTGTTCGCCTAGAGTGCCTGTAATTAGTTGCTGATTTAACTTGGATTAATTTATTCTTAACCATCTCCTTATATCGCGTTGTGTTAATACGCTCTACAATGTCATAATTTTAGCCTATTTTCATTTATAATAATAGTAATAATAATATCGTATGGCCTCGGGTGCCAGGTGCAAGCTTTGATATTTGACACACAGAGGGCAGCTTGCATGTCGCATTTTAATGTTCCTTGGAGCTCTATGAAAGACAGGGATGTTTGATATCCAAGCTCTTGGCACTATAGCGCTTTCTAGTAGAGAAAGGAGGAACTTTTGAGTTGGCGGAAAAAACCGAGATTAATTTTTCCATTATGAACGCGGCCTACTGAATTCAAATGGGTATTTTAACATGCCAACAACGTATGACATGCGTGCCGTGATTTTTGTCGCCTGTCAAAAATCACTTGCCATGGCCAGGAGCGAACCTGAAAGCTTGGGTTTGGTAGACCGACACGATAACCACTCACCCACCGTGGCAAGCATTTTCACTTATGAAAAGAAATAGATGAGATCGCCTTTTGCCCATGTGTGTGTGTGTGTGCGTGTGCGTGTGCGTGTGCGTGTCCGCCTAATAAAGTCTTAACGACTTGAGCGATTTCAATGAAACTCGGTAAGGTTATAGTACTGTTTTGTCCGACCCCGGCCGTTCCCTTCAAATTATATTACGTTTTACCAATCCAACATGGTGGCTGTGCGAATTATTTCACCGGCATTCTATATCTCCGAAACTATTACCGATTTCACCCTAACATTTTGTATGGTGATAAGGGGTACTACTAAAAGTTCACCTATGTGACTTTCAAAAAACCTGTTACGTACAAAGCAAACATGGTGCCAAGCGAATTTGACACATTTAAATAGACTTTTCCCGTGAATTAACCTTCCGAGCGCAGTGAAATATGGTACAGCAAATGACTATACACATTGTAATGCAATTACATCTAATATAGTTCAATTGTTTACATACCCTTGAGATGGCAGCTGTGCGAAATGTTTAAGTTAAGTTTTTATTTCTTGTGTCCTAATCATGTGATCGAAGTGAACGTTTGAATAATGAACCTACGCAATAATTGCCATCTAATAAGACATAACTCTATGGTCTCTCTATATAAAAATCGAACATGGCGACCATCCGAAATATTTAGACGGTTCTCAATATCTACGAATATATTACAGCAATCAAACTGAAATTGTGTATGTTGACAGATGCAATCAACATACGGAAGATATATGAAAATAGACTATGTAGTTCTTCACAGAACTACTTGTTTATTTGTAGAAACACTTTTGTCGCACACATAAATGGACCCTATCACCTTATCACACGAACACGTTTTGCACGACTGAAAGATGAATACTAATTGCATCAGCAAGCTGTGCCCTAACAGCTTGGGAAGCGGGGGATTCATCAACCAAGTAACATCATGCCGATAACGGATTGGACGGCTTAATCGCAGTAGAAGATATTCGGCAGGGCATCCCCAAGTTACTCTCGTAATTTCAACTACGCAGTTCCAATATCCTGGGGATTCACCCATTTACACTTATATCGTATTGTTTATGTTAATGCATGTATTTGTCGATTGAATAAAACGCTGTTGGTTTCACCGTTTGATAAAAACCTTCATTGTGTGTTTGCTTTTTCTCGTACGTTTTAACAATTCAAGATAATTGATTGAAGGCTCCCGCGAATGCGGGTTGCAAAAAAAAAAAAAAAAAACTAACAGATCGATACGAAATCGATTCTTTTAATCCATTATCAAATGGATGAAGTCTACTCATTGACAGCTTGTTAGCTGATATAAAATGGCAGATTAATTGCTTGAATGATAAAATGATGGCTATGAGTGAAAATTTAGTTCTAAATTTACATGTTTTGGGTAAAAAGAGCTATTTTATTTAAAAATCATAAAATAAGTAAGCGAACCAGTTCTCAGCGAAAAAAGCATGTATAAGCATTTAAGTTATTACCCATTCAAGAATTGATTGCCGGCGGTCGAGAGGGGAACTTCTCTTTGCTTACTTGTGTCACACGTCAGCCTGCTTCGTTGGCAGGTACAGTTGCGCGAGTAGGATTTGACTCAGCTCCAATAGCCTCAGCCATCGTTTAAATGTCCGTGGTAACATGTGCTCCTGTGAGGCTTATCTGACGCAATGCTGCATGATTTATGTGCAGACTGCACTCTGTCATCTCTGTGTCCTCCGCTTCGCCCCGCAGGCCTCATGCTACACGCTGGCGCAGCCACGCTCACCGGCAATCAAGTGTTGAATGGGTAATATAGTCTTAAGCATTTCGCTAAGAAATCCGGGTTCTAATGATGAGGATAGTTTTATTCAGTTATTACATCACATATCGTTATGTCTGCCTTAGCATGGCTCGTGGTGTAACGGCTAACATTCGTAGCCGTGTCCCGTGTTCGGCTCTGCCAAGAAATGTACACTCAGGCAAAACTAAGAAGAGGTGGGATCGATTCCTACCTCAGCCACTTTAGAAATGATTTTCCGTGGATTCCCCCTTCTACTCTAGGCAAATGTAGGGGTGGCCACGGCCTCCTCCTTCCCAATCATCACCTGAATTTCAAATACATACCTTTCTACTACTACTACTACTACTACTACTACACACCACAATAGCACATATTATAAGATTTATTTATTTATTTATTTATTTATTTATTTATTAATTTATTTAGCGTATGGCTTTTAGTGCCGGGAGTGTCCGAGGACATGTTCGGCTCGCCAGAGGCTGTAGCTGTTTCAAGCGGACACCTATAAGGTGAGCTACAAGTTCCGTTCAATTACAATTAGTTCCAACTTTTGCTACCAAATGTCACTATACCTAGTGATGAACGTTGTAACTTTGATAAAGCGTTCCAACGAAATCTAACCTAGAAATTATCAGATAAATTCTACTTATGCCCAAGTACATGGCCACGATGTGCAAACCCCTCAACTGAAACAACAACCAACCAACCAACCTTATCATGGATTTGTTATAAAACTGCATCATTTCAAGTTACGTTTTGTGGCCATTTAAACCGCAGTGAATAGAAAGAGTTGAATGCTCTTTTTAATGGATTGTTATGTTTCCTTTCAAAGTACATAATTGCCAGCAGTGACCCCGTACTTGACATCTATTTCGGGTTTTATTGTCAAGGAAGTGAGTCATCAGGTCCCTAAAGTAACAGGTGTATTCCAGTGGCCACTCAAATAGAACGAGACCGATATAAATAGCCTTGTTTCTGCACTGTCGCTGTCATGGGAGGTCATTAGAATTGGGCCATTGCGTCCTCGACCGCGTGAGAAAGGTTCTTGTCACCAGCTGTTAGCTAAGTAACTGGACTGCACTGCACTTTGCTCTTTCGTTCTTTCCTGGGGCCTTTCTCGTTCCAGTCCTCAGACCAGGATTAAATTGTTGATAGAGCCGGGAATCGAACCCAAAATGTTTGTATCAGGAGTCTCAATACCTGCCTCGAGATCACAGAAGGCGACAGAGACAACGTGTTTTATTCGAGCTGTACTCCCGTTTATTGGTTGTTGCGCTAGCGACGCAAGCACAGTGCTGTTATGACGTATAGAAGATTTCGACGATATCAAACAAGTTGTTCCGTGAAGAACTATACAGCCTATTTTCATGTATCCTACTCATGTTAATTGCCTCTATCAACATACAAAATTTCAGTTTGATTGTTGTGATAGATTCGGAGATATTGAGAACCGTCTAAATATTTCAGATGGTCGCCGGATTGGATTTTTATTTATGTACTATTAGTTAGTTAGTTAGTTAGTTAGTTAGTTAGTTAGTTAGTTAGTTAGTTTGTTATTGTTGTTTTAAGGGGCGGAACTACGAGGTCATAGGCCCCTATATGTGCTATTACATGAAGATTATTGTGTACGTGTGGTATTCAGACTTCAATCGCATGATTAGGACACAAGAAGTAAAAACGAGATTTTAAAATTTCGCACAGCTGCTATCTTGTGGTTATGAAAACAATTGAAATAAATTAGATGCCAGTGGATTACCATTTGTATAAGCATTTAACGTGCGAAGTTTCACTGCACTCGGATGGTTAAATCGCTTGAAACGTCCATTTAAATATTTATACTTCGCGTCGCCGCCATGTTGGATTTGTGCTAACCTGGTTAATGAAAGTCATATAGGTGAACTTGTGATCATAGCCTCTATGAACACACTAAACATCAGTTTGATTGCTGTAAAAGATTCGTAGATATTGAGAACCGTCAAAATATTTCGAATGCTCGCCATTTTGGATTGGTATATGTATAGGCCATAGAGTTATGCGCCATTAAAGGAAAATTATTGCGTAGCTTCATTAGTCAAACTTTCACTTCGATCGCATGAAGAAATTTCGCACAGCTGCCATCTTGAGGTTATGTAAAAAATTGAACTAAATTAGATGTCAGTGCATTACAATGTGTATAGTCATTTACTATACCACATTTCACTGAGCTCAGATGGTTAAATCACGAGAAAAGTCTATTAAAATGTTTCAACTTCGCTTGGCCGCTATGTTTGTTTTGTACTTTACAAGTTTTTGAAAGTTACAAAGATAAACTTGTAGCAGTGCCCTTTATCACCGTACAAAATTTCAGGGTGATATCATAAGTAGTTTCGGAGATATTGAATGCCAGTGAAATATTTAGCACAGCCGCCATTTTGAGGTTATGTAAACAATTTAACTAAATTGGACGCCAGTGCATTACAATGTGTATAGCCATTTGCTGTACCATCTTTCATTACGTTTGGATGGTTAAATCGCGAGAAAAGTCTGTTTAAAAGTCTCAAATTCGCTTGGCCGCCATGTTGATTTTGTAGTTGCCAGGTTTTTGAAAGTCTCATAGGTGAACTTCTACTAGTTCCCTTTATCGCAGTACAAAATTTCAGGGTGATGTCGGCAATAGTTTCGGAGTTACTGAATGCTGGTGAAATATTTCGCATAGCCGCCATGTTGGATTGGTGAGAGACAATAAAATTTGAAGGGCATGGTCGGGGTCGGCCAGAATGGTGCTATGATCTTACCGAGTTTCATTGAAATCGCTCCAGCCGTTTAGAATTTATTGGGTGGGGGGGGGGGGGTGGCACACACACACCATCACACATACACACGCACACACAGACACACGGACAAAAGGTGATCGGCTACATTTCTACAGGTATCGTGCGCCGGCCAAAAAGAAAGGGGGGGGGGGGGCATTCTTCGAGGAGTCTCTATATTTTCACCCCGCCCCCTTTACCTTCTCCTTACTACTATGTCCGCTGTTCTACCATGGTCCATACAGTAATTTCTGGCAGCTGCTCTCAGGTGACGAACAGAGGTATTTATCTATATTTTTTGTAATTTTTGTAATCTCATTGATATACTTTCTTTGGCCACATTGTTTGATTTCCATTGAAAAAGGAGGCAAGGTTTCTCCGAAACGTATGGTTCTAATCTAAATACACACTGCATTAGCCCAAGAAAGCATGAATTATTAATATAGGGAGGGATTTATATAGCAACTGGCACCAGACTGACTACCCCTCTCGGTCGAGTTTGGACCACAGGGATGGAATGGGGGGGGGGCTTTTTCGGAGAGTGAGATATCGATATTAGTTTTTTAGTACGTGAAAAATGGAATCCAATCAAAGTTCGTCGTATTCTTCGTGTACTTACGGTGTGTGTAGAATCTGTCTGATAACCGGTGTTAAATTGTGATGACTGCATTGGTGTGTGTTTTCTGTTTTTAATTCAAGTGAGGACTGCAGACTATAATTTCAAGTAGTTCCTACTTTCGCTACCAAATGCTACCGTCCACGACACCTAGCTGTGAACTTGGCTACTACTAGATGTTATCGTAACCAGCGCCTGGTGTCGAACGTTGGAACTTAAGAGAATTAATCCAACCTAACCTACAAATTTTGATTCACACAAGTTAAGTTAGTAGGAGGTTCTTTTACATGCCATACATCTATGACATTGGCCCGCCGTCTTTACTTCCCCTCCGAAGGAAGGCATACTGAGGGATTTTTAACGCTCTTAAAATATCCGACGACTTCGGCCGGGTTTGAACCCGCGACCGTGGGCATAGAAGCTCAGCATGCTACCAACTACGCCACCGAAGCCGCCTGTATTCTTCGGACAAGTGCCAAAAAATTATTACAGGTAAGTCTCCTTGATAGCACCAACCATTGACCAATAGTGTGTGAAAAATGAAGTTTTGAGAGATAACAAGAGGTTCCGTTACAAACTAAACAGCCTACTTTTCATGTCAATGATTATTCTTTAGTACATGAACCTATCTAGAATAATGACGAAATTAAGTTGGTAATGTCGAAATGTCCAATTAGTTCGAAATATTCCTGGTATAATGTAGCCTAATAGAGCTCTACAGTTGGCAGCCCTGGTGACTGAATATATTCTTAGTTCCATCTCTTAAGGTACAGAATACAAAATTTGGTTGAAGTCCAATGGACGTTACATGGAGTTAGACATTGGACCTATCAGCACGCGTAAAAGCATGTTGGCAACAAAGACATGCGTGTGCTGGTTGGAAATAATCGGAAATATTATGTTATCTTGTTGTGCCAATTTTGGATGAAATCCATTTGTTAGTATAGAAATTACATGTATTTTAAAATTGGGCCTATCAGCAAGCATAGAATCATGTTGGCAGCACTGACTTATATTAATTACTCCAAATTAATCTAGAGTGTCAGGTGCTATATGTGTACAACGTATAGAGCTGTTGGCTTGCATACTTTCTGATATATTGGTATTTGGATGAAGAAAATAGAGAGAGCAATTATTAACAGTTGGCAGCCCTGGTGGCTCTTAAGAATACACTCTCTCATATCTGTTTATGTATACATAGCACATACAAAATTTGGTTGAATTCCAATTGATAGTGTAGAAGTTATATGCATTTAAAAATCGGACTTATAAGAAGGCTAAAAATTATTTTGGCAACACTGTCATGTTTGGCCTCCTGGAAATTAAACTGAAATAGTATTATCTACATGTGTGCCAATTTTGGAATAGCTCCCATGCATACCTTCCATGATATCCAACATAGAGCTCAAATTTCTATTGCGTGCTTTCAGCAGTTGGTAGCACTGACATCATTTTCAAATATGGGCTTGAGATATTCCGCCATACATCTTTACTCGTACTAATTTTGGTTTCGATTGCTGCAGCCGTTTAGGAGTTGATAGGGGGGGGGGGACACTCACAGCCAGACAGACAGACAGACACACATTTTCCCGGATCGATCTCATAAGTCTACTTTTTCCTCATTTTTTCAAAATGTGAAAAGTAGGCTAAAAATCATACCTTCCTAATGCGTACAGTATCAAAACCGTTTGAGATAGTCAATAGTGCTCTAATACATAAAATATATGTGTGTAAATTTTAACCTCAACGCAGTGATCAGGACCTGATGATGACCGTTCGAAGGTCGAAACGCGTAATCCTAAAGTTGCTCCATTATAATAGTGGTCATAACTAATATATGTTTTTTTTTTTCAGGAGTGTTATTTACATATTACATACATTGTACTCCGCCCAGTCATTGGGCAAATTCGTTTGTTAGTTATTGTTGTTTTTAGGGGGGGGGGGGACTACGAGGTCATCTGCCCCTCTTAACACAGATTAAACATATTTGGAATGGAATTAAAAATTTAGAGTGGGCACCTAAATTTGAAAAGACCGAAAATTAATAAAACTAATAATTGAATCGGTGAAACCAAGAAGGGAAAGTTTCCACTTGACCCTATTTTCGGAAAATCAAAAAACATATCACAGCAACCAAACTAAAGGTTGGATGAAGGAACTTAGAGTTACAAACTTATTCATTATAATCACAAGTGCAATATTCCACTAGTGGTTTGTTTCTCAAATCTTCATTTCAGCTCTGATATGTTTTCAAAGTTAGTGGAATATTTCCCTTCTTGGTCTCAACTGAGTGAAATACTACAGAACCAATGTTCTAACTGCTAATTACAAGATTGTATTGCCTTTAAACACAAAATATGGATTATATAAGTCATAGAGACATATTTACATTTCAGAAAATACAAATGTTTCACCTTGTAGTCTTTGCTGAGTCTCTTAGTCCTTTCTCACAGTCATGATCTTCACTCTGACTAGTGGCAGCTGTAGGCCATTGTAAAATATTATTATTAAACTCTTTGTAAATATCAGGCACGTAATGTATTATTTTTGCAACATCTTGAAGTTTCTTATTTTTAGTGGGATTTAATTCCTGGAATGTTTCCCTTCTTGGTCTCGGTGAGATATTCACTGGGTTACTGGCGCATAATGATTGTTGGGAAGTTTTCCTTTTTCAGCTCAACAGATGGGTATTTCATCTCATTTTGTCAAAACTGTGGAATCTTTCCCTTCTTGCTCTCACCGATTCAATTATAATAAAAGCAAAAATTACGGAAAAACAAAATTTCAGAATTCGAAAAAGAACAAGTCTTCGAGTCAATGTACAGTGGAAAATTTAGATTGTGGGCAAATTCGTGTTGACCGACTGAAGAGTTATAAATAGATAGACCATTTTCAAAGTTGAGTGTATGCTTCTAACATCTGTAATATATCTAACATCTCCCCAGAACTCATAACTGTGCCAGGCATGGCATTGCCTTTGTCGACAAGAATGCTTGTAGCGCATTCCGCGTAGTCAGGTTGAGATACCTAGAGAAGGGTCTGATAACATTACTATCAAATTGCTGGAGGAAGCAACGATAGGAAATATTCGATACTGTTCCAAACATGCAGGGAATTCTGAGTAGCAAGCCCCGAAGGTGCTGTGAGTTTCTAGTAAGTCTAAATCATTGACTAAAGTAAGACTATCCAATATTCAGTAACAGCTTCCTAGTACTAGTACAGCACCATGAGGTCTGAAAATCCACTAATATTTATATCTTAATAGTCCTTATAAAGTGTACAAGATATTACTGAATTATGCTTGCCACGGTAGGTGAGTGGTTATAGTGTCGGACTACTAACCCCAAGATTGCAGGTTCGCCCCTGGCCATGGTAAGTGATTTTTGAAAAGCGAAAAAAATCACGACACTCATGTCATACGTTGTTGGCATGGTAAAGAACCCATTTGAATTCAGTAGGCCGTGTTCAATGGCAAAATTAATCTCGGGATTTTCCGCCATCACAAGGTTCCTCCATTCTCTACTTGAAAGCGCTGTAGTGTCAAAGAGTTTAGATATCTAACCTCCTTGACTTTCATAGCGTTCAAAGGAACGACGAAATTCGACATGCAAGCTACCCTCTGGGTGTCAATTAACAAAGCTTGCACCAGGCACCCGAGGCCATACGATATTATTATTATTATTATTATTATTTACTGAATTATTCCACTGCCCTCTGATACCAAATTCTGTAACAAAATTGTACAACTCCGCGTCGTAGCCGTGCTTATTCGATCGTCCACCACGGCCTCGCGGGCAGGTGCAGACATTGCGGAGATCGCTGGTTCGAATCCCGGTGCTGACAGACAGTGGCTATCCTGAGTATGATTTTCCTCTGGGGGTTTTCCACACTCCCCCCAGGCCAATGCCGGGATAGTAACTTATTTCAAGTCCCGGGGCACCTACCCCATTCCTGTCTTCAATATAGACACTACTACGATCATCACAGAAACACTGCTTATCAGACATGTTCAACACACACCTAACTTCATGGAGTTACCCTGTAACCTACTGAATTATTATTGTGACGAACTTCAGGAATGATGTTGTCTACACTATTTTGTTATTTATGTTCTAATTCAACCGTTCCTATTTAAACTGGTGGCCTATTGTAATGTGGTTATCTTGTCAATGTGGCGAACACACAGATGATACAATACACTAGAGTGAAATAAGGCTATGGGATCTTAGCAGGTTTTGAATTCCTGAGTCCTATACGGCGTCTGTTGTCGCTCACATGTCATCCTATTAAGTACCCCCCATTTTTAGCCTATTTTCATTTAAGAAACTAATTGGCTTATGAGATCACCTTATGTCCGTGTGTGTGTGTGTCCCTAATAAAATTTAATGGTTAGAGCGATTTTAATACAACTCGGTAAGGCCATAGAACTACTTCGTCCGGCCACGACCGTGCTCTTCAAATGTTATTACTTGTCACCGATCCAACATGGCGGCTGTGCGAAACATTTCACCAGCATTCTATATCCCCGAAACTACCACTGATATCACCCTGCAATTTTGAACGGTGATAAAGGGCATTACTAGAAATTCACTTATGTGCCTTTTTAAAATCTGTTAAGTACTACAAAACGAACATGGCGGCCAAGCAAAGTTGAAACATTTAAATACAGAGTGAACAAAAAATGCCGCACTTGCAGGTCGGCATGCGATTCCTCATCCAATTGCAAGACAAAAGTTTCAACAGTAAAATCGGATCGGGTGCTGTTTGAAAACACAAGTATGCAAACGAGAAGCTGGCAACACTGACACATCCTGCAGTGCATCGGCATGTACAGAGAAAGCTCCGGCAGAGCGCCGAGTTCCTGCGACCTGCTTTTGGCCACGCTGCATGCAGTTACCGGTTACAGCGTTGCCAGAGCCTCGTTTCTTAACACGCATTTCTGTTAAAACTATTGGCGGGACTAGGTTTTGCAATATAAACTTTTGTTGTGAATTTCGACGAGGAACCGTATGCCGACGTCCAAGTGTGGCATTTTTGTTCACCCTGTATACTTTTCTCGCGATTTAACCATCCGAGGGCAGTGAGACATCGTACAGCAAATGTTTATACACGTTGTAATGTACTCAAGATGGCGGCTGTGCGAAATTTTAAAATCTCGTTTTTATTTCTTGTGTCCTAATCATGCGATCGAAGTCAACGTTTGAATAATCAACCCACGCAATAATCTTGTATAACTCTATGGCCTATATATTGAACCCATGGGAGAGGTTCAGTATCGAACTCATATCTTTGTATTTCGAAGAAAAGAGAGAATTGATGCAGGCCTTAGAAGGGAATTATAAAGAATTGAGAAGCAAATACTGCATAAGATTGCATGAGGCAGAGCCAAGTTGTGCAACCAGAGATTACTAGGCTGCAGCTGCCCGGTGATGTCATTTGAACAGTCACCACAGAGCGGGTTAAGCACGCGATAAAATTAGATCAATGGAAACTTCCATGTACGAGTGAGAATGAAGTTTTGGAAATAGCCCCGAGTCAGCAATAAAATGGCAGCACCGCATGAGAGGAGGGGCCTGGAAATAAGAGAAATAATTGAAATTAACCCATTTGCAGGCATTAAAGTAAAGAAAAGACTCCACCAGTAATGATTATCCAGGGAATGAGATATTTTAGAGTGGATAAAGTTCATAGAAGTTATGCGAGAAAGAAATGCAAACTCATCATTACGTAGTTGGTGAATTCCCGAACCAAAAGCTGATGGTGGGAGACAACAAGAATAAACTACCCACACATCTGAAGAGAACATTTAAATTAATATTAAAGATTTGTACGATCGATTCCTGGAAACTTAGATGCCATTAAGACGTTTAAAACCTCAGCTTTCCAGATATTATTTTTAACATCGTACGACGATTATTTTGGAAATTGGTGGTGAGGAAGAAGAGGAAATTATTTATTTTTGCCAGAATCAGATATAAGGGCCTGTAGCCCAAGTAAATGCATGCAGTTTTAGTTAGTCCAGAGGGCGTGACGCTACATCACATATCGGATGCAGTTTAAGGCAGACCGTGAGGGGTCACGCTGCATCACATCGAAGGCAGTTTCCGTGAGCGCAGAGGCGCTGCACGATGGAGCAACAATAATTCAGCATACAATGAACTTCAGGTGAAGTTATACTGTTCGACAAGTACCAACAGTAAATGCAGTAAATCAACAGACCTCGTATTGGTCGTGCTGCTTGTCAGCACAGGAGGACTCGAACCTGTATCACGACGCGGAAGTACTCTAAGTCGGAGTACTGTCCAGCTTTATTCAGTGTCGCCGCGCTCTAAATCGTTGAAGTTCTTTTCAAAGGAAAAGTGCCAAGCCATAAACAGTGTGTGAACATATACGGTAGCCGGCGAGGGTACTTGAAGCCCTGACACTAGTATTCGAAGTGAGAACATAGTATCTCAAAAGTATACGAGACCTCAGCAAAGAGTAGATACTCTAAAGACTTTTTCCCAGTGCGTTAAGTATACCACGGTCGGGTAAAACATTTAGCTAATACCTAATTTTCCTGATTGAGGAGATTAGGGTAACACACTGGCGATAGTATTAGGAATCCACAAAGAGATATCCGTAGCCACGTGGAGCTTCATAGAAATACTCCACAGAGATAAGACAATAGCCGTCCGAATTGAGTTTCGACGCATAATATCATATAAACAATTGTAGAAGTGCAGAATCGCGACTTCAGGGGTAAGCGTAAAAATATACCGTTTTCCCAGATAGACAATTGCGAACCGGAAAAGACTACTTTAACGTGCAGTATAGGAAATGCCGATAAATGAAACACCAGAATTAGGAGGGTACTTTTTATCCAAGGAGGTTTCATTTTCGTACGAGACTGTCAACTTCAGAGTAGAAGGTGGAAGGCAACGTCGAAATTTGCACCCCTGGGATTTGGTGAAGAAAGAATTCACGTGTGTTTGTTACCCAAAAAGTGAAATTCTGTGTGTGTAAATATAATATTAAGTGAAGTTATAATCTATTTTTTAGTGTAGTGAAAATGTTTGAAAACCCTCATATAAATTTAAAAATGTGTAATTCAGAGGGCAAATTAATAAGTGTAAGTGTGTGTATCAATATGATGAAGTACGAAATTTGATGTGGGCCGGATGTCGTTCCACTGGAATTCGGACAATGGGGCCGGATAAACCATGTAAGTAACACCCAAATTTATTGTGTGTTTTGGATTCGGAAATCTCATGTAGAAATGATGACCACGGAGAAGTATTCTCCAGTATTGAAAATTCAGGGATATAAAACTGTGTGAAAATAATAAGTGCGGAATCTAATATGAAAATTGCTAAAATGTTTTGTTAATCAAATGAAATCGTATTCAGTGGAATACTTGTGAATATAAATGGAATATTGTTATTTAAAAGGCAAACAGGATAAATATAAAAGGAAAATGTAACATAAATGTTATGGAAATAATATTCAAATATGAGCCGTTGTGTGCTAAAAATAATAAGAATAATGAATGAATTAATTGTTTAAGTAATAATTCAAATGTGAGCCGTTGTGTGCTAAAGAAATATAATAATTATAGAACCAGTTGTGTTCTTGGAAATGAAAAGTCGAGACTTAATAAAAGGAAAATATGTTAATTATGGACGAGGATAAAATGAATTACGTTGTAAATAATTATTAAACTTTGGAAGGCATCACGAATGTGTTGATTGTCGCCTTTGAGCGCTAAAAATGAATGGTCACGCTAAAAATTGCAGTGAAGATAATGCCAGGAATTATAATTGCGGGGACCAGCTGTGTGAAGTAATTGATTGTGTATGTGTTTGCTGTGACAAACTTTTAAAAAGGGTGCTATGTATTGTTGTCAAGCATGGAATTGAGTGCGAATACCTTTTCCCAGTTGCTTTTATTATTGTTAGGAGGAGTGGTGAAATACCCTCGCTCAATGGAATTAGCCCTAAGACCTCAAGAATGGAATTGTCCTAGAGGCAGGTCAGAGAATCGAACCAGATGTCTCTTACGTCGGAAGCCCCTTAATTATGATTGGTTTTGAATTCTTACTTCCCAGTGTTAAAACTCCGAAATTATAATGATACCTGAGCTATAGTAATAGGTCTTTGGAACCTCAGAATAATGTTACATTAATGTGATGTGTAGCCTTTCCAAGTTCTGTTCACGCTTGTCTGAAAGCGGTGTTTAAAGTCCAGTTGTAGAAGGAGGGAGCATTGACTTCTCCCCCAGGTCATAAATTAATCCGTATATGTCTCAGCGTTTTCTTAATGGAGGCTGTTTAGGGTAGGTCAAGACAGAGACAGACCATGTCTGCACTCTGAAGTAATAAACCTTTTAATGGAACGGTAACCTGTACCTTGTTTTATATTGATCATTTATCCTTGCCGTTGTATTAAAGATCCGCACTTCATGAATAATTAGAAATTGTCAATTGAGACAATAATGAAAATCCCTGCACATTGTTGCATGATAAATGTATTTGTTCCCAAGTAATTGTTGAGGATATCGAATTAGTCGGGAGTCTATTTCGAATTGATTAAATCAGTAGTCTTCAACGCTTGTGGTACATGAGATTTCCGAAGACGAATGCATTTTTTGGTAGTGTTGAAGAGAGGGATGGTATGTTACGAATGTCAAGTGGTACCCAAATAAATGGTAATTGTTGATACCATTGAATGGTAATTAACTAAAATTTCTTTCTACTATATTCAAATTTGAAATATTTAATATGTTTCTTAAACATACAATTATGTAATAATATTAGCCGAGACTTTTAGAGCTCGTTTTTGTGAAAGTTTTAATGTTGCTAAATGGAAGTGAAACTGATTTTGAGATTTGTTTTGGGGGTTCAATGGAACCTAAATTATTGATTTTTTTTATTATTCCTTGTTCATTAGGACAAGTGTGATGTTGATATCAGTTATTTTTTGTTTGTAGCGCCAAATTTTGTGAATTAAATAGTTTTATTAGTAGGATTTTGAATTTCCTTTCTGTGATGTGTTATCCTAAGTTTGATCCTATAATGTGTGAATCACTCAGTGGGAGGACGTTCTATGCCCCCAAAGAGATAAGACTGAGCAGCTGGATAGTGATTTGCATATTTCTTTTACGAAAGGGCACTTTATATATAAATCCAACATGGCGACCATCCGAAATATTTAGATGGTTCTCAATATATACTAATCTATGGAGCAATCATACTGAAATTATGTACGCTGATAGAGACCATGAACATAATTTCACCTTTGAAACTTTCAGTAATCTGGTGAGCACACATCCAACATGGCGGCGACGCGAAATTATATTTAAATGGACGTTCCTCGCGATTTAACCATCCGAGTGCAGTGAAACTTGGTACGGTAAATGCTTATGCAAATTTGAATCCACTGACAACTAATTTATTTCAATTATTTTTATAACCACAAGATGGCGGCTGTGCGAAATTTTAAAATCTGGTTTTTATTTCTTGTGTCCTAATCATGTGATTCAAGTTCGAATAATACACCTACGCATTAATCTTCGTATAATAGTATATAACTCAAGACCTACATATATACAAATCCAACATGGCGACCATCCGAAATATTTAGACGGTTCTCAATATCTACGAATCTATTACAGCAATCAATCTGAATTTTTGTATGTTGACAGAGGCTATTAACATAAGTAGGATACATGAAAATAGGCTGTTTAGTTCTTCACGGAACTATTTGTTGTACAAGTACATTATGCAACGAGCCTATAATGGCAATGATTAGGACACGAGTATGTTTATAAAACGAGCTTAGCGAGTTTTATAATTTCCAAACGAGTGTCTTTATTACCATTATAGGCGAGTTGCATACGACTGTGTATGTTCGACGATAATTATAACCTTATTACATGTTTTAACATAAATATTCATAAATACCTGTGGGATTCAGTAACTTCAGTTAGTGAACAGAGCGTGTTGGGTGGTTTGCTAACTGAACAGAGCGCATGCGTGGGTCAAAGAATTTCGAAAGCAGGGACCATTTTTTTTTGCTTGGCAATGCTATTGTTTACAGCCTGCATGATGTATAGTGCCGATCAGAACTAGCATTCACTAATATTTTCACTGAAGTCGTTTGAAAACAATGCACTGTTTCGAAATTGGCGTTGGGGATGTTAAGGTACAGTGTTATTTCTTGCTTCATATTCGCCAGTTTATTTTTATGCGAACATATGGGACGGTGCAGTTTCCATGTCGGTAATTTATGTAGAAGGATGCTGTGTTGATAACTTCTGGACGTAGATTCATAAATTTCTTGCATATGTCATAGTATTTTCTTGTTACCGCAAAGGTTCGTGCTGATTTTGTCTTTGTGTTTGGGATTGTAACTACAATGGTTGATCCGATATCCAATTTGAACTTTCAAATCATGTAATTCATGTCCGACATGTTGGATTTTGAGTGCATGCGCGTAACTATCCTTACCTAATTGGTCAATGAATGAGCTCTGATTGGCTGGAGAAACTGTTTCATAATGAAGAATAGTACTATAATGACCCTCGTTATGATACAGTTTTCTGACATATAATATTTACATTTCCACATCGTCGAACATAAAAATCCTATAAATGCGACCATCTGAAACATTCACACGGTTCTCAATATCTACGAATCTATTACAGCAATCAAACTGAAATTTTGTAAGTTGATTGAGGCTGTTAACCTAAGTGGGATATATGAAAATAGGCTATTTAGTTCTTCTAGGAACTACTTGTTGTATATGTGTGTTATTTTGTGATAAATCTTCTTTATATATATAATTCTTCGACGCGTGTGTATGTGACAGAACTCCTCCTAAACGCCTGGGCCGATTTTGATGAAATTTTGTATGAATGTTAGGGTGGGCTCATGTATGGTTTAGATTCACAATTTCACCAGATAGGTGGAATTTTAGAATTTTAGAACCACAATTTACACACAAATTTAGAACCACAATATACAATCATAAACAGTCGTCATGGAAACCGCTAGCCTAAGTGAAAAGTGATCCTTTTGCATCTCTGCATGTAGAGCCACCTGGTCGCAACCTGTGCAACTACCGCCATAACATACACTCCGCCCATGGCGGAAAGTTGTGTTATAAACCAAAGGTGGCAGTGATGTCGAATTCTGTTTGTCTCTGCACGTTAGAGCGTTTCCAAGTTCCGTATGCGTTCATGTACCATTCATCCGATTGCGATGAAACTTGGGTGAGATGTTGAGTGCACTTCAGGGAAGGTGTTTGGCTTAGTAAATCCATTTTACAATAGATAGCGCACGACTAGATTCAACAAATGAGCGACGACGCACGAAGCGTTTCAAAAGGTCCCGTATGCGTTCAAATACCATTCGTCCGATAGCGATGAAACTTGGGTGAGATGTTGTGTACACTCCAGGGAAGGCTTCTGGCTTAGTAAATTCATTTTACTATAGGTGGTAGCGCACGAGTAGATTCAACAAATGAGTGACGGCACGCGAATCATTTCAACAAAGTACCATATGCGTCCATATACCATTTATTCGATTGCGATGGAACTTTGGTGATTTGTTGTGTACACTTCAGTAAAGGTTTCTGGCTCAGTAAATTCATTTTAGAATAGGTAGCGCACGAGTAGATTCAACAAATGTGCGATGGCGCGCGAATCGTTTCAACATAGTCATATAGCATTTATCCGATTACGATGAAACTTTGGTGAATTGTTGTATACACTCCAGGAAAGGTTTCTGGATTAGTAAATCCAGTTTTTAATAAGTAGCGCACGAGTAGATTCAACAAATGAGCGACGGCGCGTGAATCGTTTCCACAATGTCGCGTATGCCGTCATATATCATTCATCCGATTGCGATGAAACCTTGGTGAATGATTGAGTACACTCCAGGGAAGGTTTCAGGCTTAGTAAATCTATTTTACAATAGGTAGCGCATAAGTAGATTCAACAAATTCAACAAATCGTTTAAAAAACATCCCGTATACGTTCATATGCCATTCATCCGATTCCGATGAAACTTTGATGAGTTGTTGTGTATACTTACGTGAAGCTTTCGAACTTAGTAAATCAATTTCACAGTTGGTAGAGCACGAGTAGAATCAACAAATGAGTGACAGCGCACGAATCATTTAAACAAAATCCCGTATGCGTTTTATGCCATTTATCCAATTGTGATGAAACGTTGGAGAGTTGTTGTGCACGCTCCCACGAATGTTTCTGGATTAGTTAATTCATTTCACGATAGTTTAGAGGCAGTTAACAGAAATTGAAAAAAATATTGTGGATCCAAAAGCACTTCAAGAAACAAAGTTACAACACTTTCTTTGATTGGCAGGACAACGTCTGCCGAGTCAGCTAATATCTTATATAATACAGTATTTCTTTCAGGTTAGGGTGTATAAATACTTGTTTTTCTTGCCTAATGTAATGGGGCACAATTTTTGCTGACCGACTGGATAGCTTCCTTTCATTGTAACGAACTAAGTAATAGCCGGTTTCTTTTAAATAGTCACTTACCTAACCTCGATAATCGGGATCTCTATCTTTATTCTCTGGATAAATAACTTAGTTATAGCTACTTGATAAGTGGACTGTATTGGCGTATTTTCATAAATAGCAATTCATAACTACAGTATGAATGGACTGTAACTCGTATTTATACCTTTGTATGTGGGTTGACTAGAAATAACACTCCTTTATTGCTCCTGTGAAGATTTCTGACATCTTATATTCCTGCAGGGCCTTACCGGTTCTGGTTCGTTATGTGTTGGGCTAGCCATAAGATTACCTGGTAGAAAGGCACTGCGTACATTAGCAGTCATGTTTTACAGTTTTCAATGTCTTACAGTCAGAGCAAATCTACTACGATTAAAAAGTTATCATCTCTGGAAAACAGAGAAGCAACTCATCTCCATTGCCTTCTTCTTCACTGCCTCCTAGAGACACAAGAAGTGTGCTGCCATCTAGTTAATGAGTGGCGAAAGAGCCGATTTGAGTTATACCAGAGATTGTTTTGTCGTGTGGCCTCCTGAGAGGCCGAGTGCAGGTCTTTCTAGTCGACGCCCGTGGGTGACCTTCGCGTCGGGATGAGAGATGAAATGGATGAAACTGGGCATGGATGTGGAAGGAAGCGGCCGGGACCTGTCAGAAGGTACCGTCTCAGCATTTGCCTGGTGTTGAAAATGGGAAACCACGAAAAACCATTTCAAGGACGGTCGATGGTGGGGCTCGAACCCACGCGTCTACCGAGTCAGCAGAGAGCTTGGCCCCAGAGATTTAAAAAAAACTTACAACAGAGAGGGATCAAATAGGCTATGGCACAGTGGCCTTCAGAAAGGGCAGTCAACGCACATATCAAAGCTGAACACTCGGTAATCTCGTACGCCTTATATTCCCTGACACCGCTGTAAAAGTTCTGATGACCCAGTAATTGTCTGCGGTCAGGATTGTAGATTGATTACCGTAGTAGTGTGTAATAACTAGGGCTCGGATTCGAGCATATTTGCATATTTTTTTCCTGAATAGTACACATTGAAAGAAGCCTTTCGGTGGTATTTTCACCTCTCTGGGACCAACTGAATTGAAATTCATCGAGCATATAAATGCATAAAACCGCGGTTTTCAGAATAGAAGCATATAAATGCATATCCCTGTGGTTTTCGTCTAAATGGTTTGTTTTTCTTCGAATCCCCCCCCCCCCCCTCCAAATTCAGGCCCTGACCATCCTTAAGGTTCGAAAACAATAATTATTGAAAAGCCTATCTGGTACGAATAATAGAACCGCAGGTTTTTAACCTTTAGTGAAGTCGTTCTCGTCATTGAAACTTTTATTGACTTGATTTAAGAAAATCATTCAAAACTGAAAACATAGAAAAAATCTTATTGTACAGACCAATTCAGATCTACTTCATTGACTCGCCTAATTCTGATCATTTTGTAAATAAACTTTTAAACTGTAACTTTTATAAGAAAACGTATCTTATATACTTGAAAAACTTGAATGCGAGTATATTGCAGTGTATCATACGTACAATTAGAAAATAAAGCTCGTATGTAAAGGTATGTTATTGTTGTTTTCGTTTCACTTTCCTTTCTATAGTTTTTAACGGTGTTTTTCGAGCATATTCTGCATGTATAACCGCATATAATGGGGTTTTAGAGCATATCTATCGAGTATAAATCACATGGTTTTCGAGCATATCTGGAGATTTTATCGAGCATATCGATCCGAGCCCTAGCTACACAAATAATCTGTCTTTTAAAGTTAACGTACCTCGTAAATGATTTCGCTTACCAGTAGTTCTATTCTATATTTTATGTTCGACCCTCACTATTATGTGTTAGAAAACTGTATCATAATGATGGTCATTATAAAACCGTTTTTCATTATGATACAGTTTCTCCAGCCAATCAGAGCTCGTTCATTGACCAATTAGGTAACGATACCTTCGCGCATGCACTCAAAATCCAACATGTCGTACATAAACACAACATCGAACTATAATAAATTACCGACATGGAATACGCACCGTCCATATGTTCGCGTAAATAAACTGGCGAATATGAGACAAGAAATAGCACTGTACCGGTACCTTAATATCCCCAAAACCAATTTCTACACAGCGCGTGGTTTTGACACGACTTCAGTGACAGTTTTACTGAATACTGGTGCGCAATCTGAACATATGGTATTGAAGCACACAGAGCGCATGCGTCGGTTGTCCAGAGAGTTTTGGCAAGAGAGGTATACTACCCATCGCAGCACCCGATCACAACATTCTACTGTAGTGACTGAACAGATATTTATGAATATTTATGTTAAAACATATAATAAAGTTATAATTATCGTCGAACATAAACAGTCGTATGCAACTCGCCTATAATGGTAATTAAGACACTCGTATGGAAATTATAAAACTCGTGTCTTAATTATAGCCATTATAGGCTCGTTGCATAATGTACTATTATAATTAAAATTACTGTATCCGTTGTTGAGTTTTCATGTTATATTGAAATGATGTGATCGCATGGAACCATGTGGCTTAATTGGCTTAAAATGTTTAATTGAGGTCGGTTTAATTTCCATTACCTCATGGAAGGTATTTTAAATTGAAACTGAAATTATTGACAAATAAAAGAGGTGTAAATCAACATGCTCGGTCAGAAGGTAAAGCAGATTAACCGAGTTAGATAACTGCTGTTATTGGAGTACGAGGTAATCACGTGCATCACATTTTGCATTGCACTTTTTTGTCCTTTTTTTTCTGGCGTGTTCTGGTTTTTGATCGGCGATACTGCGCTCATTGTGCAGTTGAACATTGCTCATCCACATTCCGTTGTACGTGTGTTACATGTTTTCTCATATATGTGGAGGGGATGAATGCTCTAGTGTGCTCGTATTCATACCCCGTATTAACATCATTTCTACTGGATCGGAGATGGAACTCAGTACGGGCACAGAAACTTAATTCTTTCCATACACAAGAGCCGAATGAAATATTAGAAGCCATTATTCAATGTTGCCTTAGTAATCTAGTAATGAAAATGCTCTTCAATCGGTCAATATGTTAATATAACAATTTTTATCACAGTTAGCTTACTACTTTGAAAAGAATGACAGTTCTAGCCCTTCAGGCTATGAACTTAATGGTAATAATAATATCGTATGGCCTCTGGTGCCGGTTGCAAGCTTTATTATTTGACACCAAGAGGGCAGCTTGCATGTCGAATTTCGTCGTTCCTTGGAACGCTATGAAAGTCAAGGAGGTTGGGTATCTAAGCTCCTTGTCACTATAGCGCTTTCTAGTAGAGAAAGGAGGAAGTTTTGTGTTGGCAGAAAATCCCGAGATTAATTTTACCATTATGAACACGGCCTACTGAATTGAAATGGGTTCTTTAACATGCCGACAGCGTATGACATGCGTGCCGTGATTTTTTGTCGCCTTTCAAAAATCACTTACCACGGCCAGGAGCAAACCTGCAAGCTTGGGGTTAGTAGTCCGACACGATAACAACTCACCCACCGTGGTAAGGTAACTTAATGCTGAAAACATGACTTGGGAATTAAGATTTGAAGATAATACAAAAGAAAAGAGGTAATAAACTGTACATTCGGCAAAGGATGTGGCCTAACTATTGGTCTTCATGACTTCTCGGTCAAAAACGGAAGTAGTCATTCCGATTATGATTTGCCCATGTATGGATCAACACTAGACCTTGTAGTGATAGATTTAGTGAACTACATACGGCAAAGGATGTGGTCTAACGTTTGGTGTCCATGTATTATTCGAACGAAACCATACGAATACCGTCTATCTTCGTCGTCTGTTAGCGAGGTGTCTGGCTGCGTGGCTCAGGGGTAACGTTCTCGCTTGCTGAGCCCAAGGTTGCAGGTTCGAAACCTGGCGCAGTCAGCTGGCATTTGAGGGTGCCCAAATGCGAGGGAGCCGTGTCAGTATATTTACTGGCACGTTAAAGATCCCCTTCGAGGCAAAATTCCGGCACCCCGGCGTCTCTAAAAGCCAGTGTAGTTAAAAGGGACGTAAAACCAATAACATTATTATGTTGGCGAGGTTTCCGTTTGTTTGAAGTAATTTAATTTGTAATTGTTGATCATTCAATGATTGTAATCTTGTTGCCGACTCGTTCCAGGTTCGTCGCTGAATCTTACTACTTTCTGCTTTTAATTTTCATTATTGCACTTTTTCTTAATAATAATTGTACACCCGCCTGAATCAATACTATAAAGACAATTAATTATTTAACTTGTTTTTAGTACATGTTTCGAGGATTAATTACATTTTATCCCCTTCATCAGCTAAAAACCATATTGAAAGAACAAAATAAAACGTAGCACAGTAATAAGATACGTTATTAAACCTAATATGGTGCACCATATAATTTTGGTTATAATATCAGAATAAAATAAAATAAAATGAAATAGATGGTGACGGTGATCAGCTTGCAGGTGCTTAAGACAAATAGTAGTTCCGTATTGAAGCTTGAAATGGTAGATTTGGAATACCGATACTTCACCAATCCGTGTAGGTCTATAATTAATTAAGAGCCTGTATGCTTAAAGATCCATTTTAAGCCTTTTCAAATCAAAGCGGCTTCAAGTAACACGACGTGATGGAAAGTGATCTCTTGATAAAGAGAGGTTAGTTCAAAGCATATGGTGTATGAGATTAGGACAATGTTACATTTAGAAAATTATTTGTCTAATAATTTGTGTGTTAACCAAACGCCTCTTACTACCCTACCAGGGTATTGTTACCGCTAGACGTGGCTAGAAATGTTTCATTGAAGTCGGTTTTAATTTCCATTACCTCATGACATTACGTCATCTCGTTTCGTTATGGCTGCAGCGAGCGGCTGTGGGGCAAGACGGGGAACGCATGTACAGGCGTACAATGAGAACACACCGCACAGCGCACGATTCAGCACGAACCATGCACACAAGTGACACGCGATGAGGTTTCGCTGGCGACAACTGCACGGCTATCGCAGGCGTGTTGCTGGGCGGAGCGCATTAGTTCCGATTTCCGCCACCGGTAACAATTCGCTGCTAGGGTAGTACGTGTAGGAGGCATGGTGACACACACTAAACTGACAAGTCATGTGAGCATCATCGAATTCTTCACTTACGGCTCTTATAACTTCATTAGCCTATTTTCATTTATGAAAAAAAAAATAGGCTTATGTGATCACCTTTTGTCCGTGTGTGTGCGTGTGTGACGGTGTCTCCCCCTCCCCCCTAATAACTTCTAAACAGCTGGAGCGATTTCAATGAAACTCTGTAAGTTCATAGCATTATTGCGGATGACCCCGACCGTGCCCTTCAAATTTTGTTACGTCTCACCAATCAAACATGGCGTCTGTGCGAAATATTTCACCAGCATTCAATATCTCCGAAACTATTACCGATATCACCCTGGAATATTTTACGGTGATAAGGGGAACTACTAGAAGTTCACCTATGTGACTTTTGAAAACCTAATAACTACAAAACCAACATGGCGGCCAAGCGAAGTTGCGACTTTTAAATAGACGTTTTTCGCGATTTAACCAACCAAACGCAATGAAACTTGGTACAGGAAATGTTTATACACATTGTAATGCACTGGTGTCTAATTTAGTTCAGTTGTTTACATAACCTTAAGATGGCGGCTGTGCGATTTTTAAAATTAGGTTTTTATTTCTTGTGTCGTAATTATGCGATCGAAGTGAAAGTTTGAATAATGAACCTACGCAATAATTTTCCTTTAATGGTACATGACTCTATGGCCTATACATATAATAATCCAACATGGCGACCATCCGAAATATTTAGATGGATCTCAATATCTACGAATATATTACAGCAATCAAACTGATTTTTTAAATGTTCATAGGGGCTATGGACATAAGTTCACCTATAGGACTTTCAATAACCTGGTGATAACAAATCCAACATGGCGGCAACGCGAAGTATAAATATTCATATGGTCTTTTCTCGCAATTTAACCATCCGAGGGCAGTGACACTTGGTACAGTAAATCCTTATATAAATGTTAATCCTCTGGCACCTAATTTGTTTCAATTATTTCCAGAACCACAAGATGGCAGCTGTATGAAATTTTAAAAACTCGTTTTTACTTCTGCTGTCCTAATCATGCGATTGAAGTTTGAATACTACACGTACATAATAATCTTCATGTAACAGTACATAACTCTGAGACCTACGTATATAAAAATCCAACATGGCGACCATCCGCAATATGTAGTCTGTTCTCAATATCTACGAATCTATTACAGCAATCAAACTGAATTTTTTTATGTTGATAGAGGCAATTATCTTTAGTAGGATATATGAAAGTAGGCTGTATAGTTCTTCACGGAACTACTTGTTTTATGTATCTTACACCGATGTACTAGTAGGTCATTTCTGCATATTAGTTTACAATTCTAATTTACGGCGTATTGCATAAGTGTATCATAACAATAGTAGCTACTTCTTCATAGATCAATTTCTGGAGTGAGACTGTTTGTTGACGGGATCGTCATTTTTCAGTCTTGCAACATTGTAAATATATATAAATATATATTAAATGTTTAATGCTTTAGTATTATTAAGTAATAGTTGTCACTTTAACCGTGCGTTTTGTTCTTGTATGTCATAGTGGGTTAGGTAGTGTTTTGTAGAGCTATTTTGTCTTGTATATTTGGACCTGATGATGCTCATTTTACGAGTGAAACATGTCATCCTAACTCTTCTGTAATCGATAAAAAAGATTTTAGAAAGTGTCACAACTTTGACTTAATAATACTAAAGCATACAGCAACCTAAAATGGAACTATTTTCCTGTAATGTCTACATCCCTGTTACGATGTGTAGTAATTTAGCTTCAAATTAGGAGAATATCCAGTTTTCTTCCATTTATTAATGAAGGAGTGGATGCGAATCGCTTAAGATTAATATAAGTCGGCTTGCCAGGGGTAGCTTGCAGTTGAGTTAATTTCGCTAGCTCGCAAGTCTGTTTATGACGTGTAATTGGATTTCTTTCTCCCACTCGTTCATCACAGATCCCGCGTGTGACTGTTGCTGTGATAAGCCATCTTCCCGAGCGTGGGCGATCGTTAGAATGGAGATTACTGATGGTCGAGTAGATTTAGCTCGCCGCACGGAGTTGAGTGGGAGTTAAAGTCACCTGATACTGGATGCTTCAAAACACAGGGGCAAATCTCCAGGAATGGATTCCTCATTTTATAACAAGAAGAATAAAAAGGCTATGGCAACGTGGGTCCGGAATTGCATAATTGCCGAGTTATTCGTCCAATTAAGTACCTCTTCCCCCATCTTTGTAAATAAAGGCGTGTTATTTTGTGATAAATATTTTATGTAATATTTCTGTCAGGTCAGTGTGTTTAAATACTTGTTTTCTCGCCTAAAGTAATTGGGCACAACTTGTGTTGACCAACTGAAAATCATTCTTTAATAGATCTAGGCAACACTGAAAAATAGCTTCTAATACTTCAATGCCAGGATAGTACTATAATTCAAGTCTTGGGGCACCTACCCCATTCAAGCCCATAATGTTTAGCCTACACATTAAAAGAAGTTTTGCATATATAAGGTGCGTTCAAAAAGTAACGAGCCGGAGGCTGTAATGCGCAAACCGGTGACGACATCGGCTAATCGTGGCGTGTGTAACGAGGTGTGGTTCCAACCAGAGCGTGGAAGGTCACAGCCCGTCGCTGGAGGGCACGCATGCACGTCACGTGACGATACAAAGCGAGCAGCAGCATGCATCAATCGTCCAACCAAGACCAAGACAGTAGGCCATTCGACATGCTTCCTGGTGTGGTTGAAGACTGTGGGGCACCCATTGGGCACACACTTTGCGCAAGTGCAGTCGTTCCTTCATGATGGTGTGCGCACTTCCGACGCTCAATCCGACCACGGTGGCTATGGCGTTCACTGTCATTCGGCGGTCCTGGGTAATGAGTGCATCAACCAGCTGGACGTTGTCATCGGTAATGCAGGGGGGTGCCCCAGACCGGGCATCATCGGCTAGCGACACCCGTCCTTCCCTGAAGCGCTTGTGCCACGCCTTGACCCTTGCAAGGAACATGCAGTGTTCGCCGTACACTTGTGACATTCGGCGATGAATGTCCGTTCCCCCTACTCCTTTCGCTGTCAGAAACCAAACACCTCTTTGCTCTTCGTTTGACGCCTCCATGTCACTGTTTGCAATGGGACTGGCAGCGTTGGACGATTGATGCATGCTGCTGCTCGCTTTGTATCGTCACGTGACGTGCACGCGTGCCCTCTAGCGACGGGCTGTGACCTTCCACGCTCTGGTCGGAACCACACCTCGTTACAAATGCCACGATTAGCCGATGTCACCGGTTTGCGCATTCCAGCCTCCGGCTCGTTTCTTTTTGAACGCACCTTATACTTTCCACATCGAGCGGCGGTGGTACAAAACTTCCTCCAGGAGTTCGCCGTTGCACGAATGGAATAGCCTGCGATGACGCCGGACATAAACTGTATCGAACATGTCTGGGATATGCTGAAGCGTGCTATTTCTCAGCGTCCACACCCTCCCATAACCCGCCAAGATATCATGGAGACCGCCGTCGAAGAGTGGGATCGCCTGCCTCAAGAGGACCTGGACTACTTGATTTGTGTTATGCCACGGCGAGTGAGAGCCCTACTGGACGCCAGTAGTGGGCATGTTTCTTATTGAAACGTCACAGGATGGCAAGATTACAATACAGGCCAAATATCTTCTTGTGCGTATAAGTTTGTAATTTTCTTTTCACACATGAATCAAGTCTACAGGATGTTTGTCAGAATGTCGCCTCTTTTGTAATAACCTCGCCCGTAATCCCACATACTCTCTGCATCATGGCAAACAAGTGTTATGCAAAACCTTTTTTGATGTGTGTAGTTACGCACACTACTACAGTCATAAGTAAAATGCAGATCAGACAAGTTCAACACTTACCCAAATACACGGGTTTGATGACAAAGATATTCTGTGCCTCTAAAATGAATTATTTAACAACAACTTACCTTTTTCAGTGTTGCCTTAGTAAACGAAGTTAAATGTTTTTCAGTGGTCAACACGATTGTACCTAATTGTGATGGGTTGTACCCTAATCCTGAAGAAAAAAACCACACAAAAAACATGAGATTAATAAATACTCTTGGATGACCAGTTTCGATCGTTAAGCGATCATTATCAGTTCCTTGACACTTAGGCTATTAAATCTATGTTTGAGAGTATGGGTGAAGGTATTTACAATATGTACACTTGTTTAGTTGAAGTATTAGTTAAGATCACCGCCATCTGCTATGCTCTAACGCCTCTCTGTCTGTTAGGTAGTCAGCCCGAAGGCTGGATGGATCCTCAAAAATTACCGCCGTTAGGTTATGTGGGTAAATGCCCACAAAAACCAAAGGCAGCGCTATATTGAGGGTCCTAGGCAAGAAGAGGAGTTTAACGCCTCTCTACTTCACTCCAATCAGCGAGCATGCAGGAGTACTAAAATTCTCCACGCAGTGCTAGTAGGTTGGTACTCTGGAGATAACGTCGGCACAACATAAGATGGGTATTTAACTTAAATAAACATACCAGTCTGTATATTCCATATGCATAGGCTTGCCATACGTCCCGGTTTGACCGGGACAGTCCCGGTATTTTGCTGTAGTCCCGGTGTCCCGCCCGGTTTTATCAATGTCCCGGAAAACGTCTGTACGATGTAAAAAGTAATGCATTTACGTGTCTAAGAATCTTTTATGAATCGGTTACTTTTCAACAATCAACATCGATCTTTTGTAATTGTTTTTGTAGTTAGATAAAAAGTTGTAGTTTTTCAAAAAAATAATAATACTTAGTAATTGTTCTATTAAACAATTTTATGAAGTATTTTAAATTTTATTTTATTAACACTTCTTTCTAGATAGTAGACAAGAAAAAAATATCATTAAAAAGTAAAAATTATATATTTTTATTTTTATTTATATATTTTTTATTTTTAAAAGGTGTCTAGAACTAACAATTTAGGGTGCCAGATTCCCTCCTCCCGTCACTTGCGATATTTTAAAAAAGGGTTAAAACTTACCATTAACTTCTAATTTAAAATAAATAATCCCAGGCCCTCACTCAATACCCCCCAGACCCCCGGTAAGGCCATTCCATATTAATGTGTCCCGGTTTCACTCACCAAAAATATGGCAAGCCTACATATGCATGACAATTATGGAGTCGTAGTGAAAATGCTCTAACTACTGTAAGTAATACAAAAGATCAGCACCAACACTTAGTGAACACCACTGCACTTCTCACATTTCAGAACACATGTAACAAAGAACAAAGGTGTCAGTTATTAAAATTAGAGACGTAAGCGGAATTGCGCGCTTGGACGGGCTGACAATCGGATCAACCTAGCAGCGCTACTGTCGGGAAGATTGTCAATTAGGGGATGCTCGTTGCTTAGTACACAACTCGCGCTGAATGGGAATGCGTTAAAGCATAGCAGACGGCGATGGTTAAAAAGATAATTCAACTCGTCAATATTTATTAGTTGTGGTCTATGTGATGTTTTGTTGAAATACTGGGAGTGGTGATTGACCTCCAAACTTGCTTGTTTAGAGTGAATATATGAGTGTAGTTAAGTGGTCAGTTCAGATTGTATTGTACCGGCTACTTATCTGATTTGATTCTTGCGTGTCCTGGTGAGAGCAGTTGTCTTGGTCACTATCTGCTCTCAACTAGGTCATGTACCACTAAACCACCAAATATTGTTGTCGTTATAGCAGCAACGATTTACTATCACGCGAAAGTACCGTAAATGTTTTGTTTATTGGTAGAATTGCTAGGTGTTTACTGTGATGTGTCGCTAAGGTTGGCAGCATTATTACGTGTGAAATGTTAGCTTTTTGATAGCTATTTCTTGTTCACCTGCAGCCTCGCACACATCACGCCAAGTCGTAAATCGCTGACTGGGCCCTGTACATGTTTACGTTTGGGATGTGTGGCTAGGTTGGCAGTACTGTCAACAGAGATGTCATGTAGCATGTATCAAGATTTGAATCACGAGTAGCGGTTTATAAACAGTGTATCGTTGTGTTACTACTCAGGGTCTGTTTTTTAGTATCTTGATAAAAGTGATGGGCATCTACTCCTCGAGTAACTTTGCCCATCACTTTTATTCCTTCAGCAATCGAAACGTGTTTTTCGATGCAAAGGTACTCGACGGGCTATTACTCGAAGGGATTATCAACGAACAGCTAGAATACGGGTTATGTGATTGGTCGAAATTGAATTCTGGCAGGTGAACGCTCACTACTTTGTCATGCGTACTCTGGTGTCAACTGATTGAAACACAAACCACATGGGCTTAGTCTTCGTATCAGTATTTAAATGATATTATACTTCAATATGAAACATTGTAACTAGTCGGCAATGCTGGTACTCTGTTTCTGCACAATGGCTATTCAGTTATTAACCCACAGTGCGTTAATGTAGTTATCAACAAAATCTATCAAAGTATTCATAAGAAACTGGGCTAGCCCTTCATGAACAATGGTACACAAATATTCTTAAGGAATATATGATTACCGTCTGATTTCTCTACTTTTTGCTGTACTCTCTGAGCGTGTTTGCTCGTTTGTCACATTTACTGAAGTGGTAAGTCTCGCCCATTTTCTTGCAGATTTTATACGCGCATTCTTCGTTCGCTTGATGAAGGTACGTCTTCTCGCGGGGCTTGTGGTGGGATCCGTGAACTGCCGGCCTGGAATGGGCATTCCGTAGTTGTTGGTTCGCTCCCGTCCAACTTGTGGATGTCCTTGTTGATTTCTGCTCTATTTTATTTTCTTCTTGAATTGATTATTAAAGTGGAACACAAAATGAAATATGTTCACATACACTGTACCTTTAATGCGATTTAGTTGCAATACATTCTTCTTTCAATAACGAATTTAAAACTCGATTCCACGCAGAAACATTATTGAAAAGGGCGAAATATTAATGGAGCTTAAAATATTACTTCTATAATATTACCGGTACGTGAAAATAAGTTCTACGAGATCATTGAAGGCTTTGGTATTGCCGTATAGTGTATACAAATATTGTCACCAGTGTGCGTACCAAAAGCTGATAATTCTAGCGCAGACATCACAGCACAATTCGATAAACAAAAACAAGCCATGGAATAGACTCAATACAATTAGAATACAAATCCATGACACAGATCATAAAATGTTCACAATTGGCAGGAGAAAACAACAACCAACTACGGAGTGTCGCTATTCGGAAGGTATAATGTTTGTCCAGCACAAATAACACCGAGTAAATATGGTACACTTGCCCACCACATTTCTTCCCTTGGCAGCGCAGCCCAGCGATTGCAAAACGAACCCTGAAAGGAGTAGCAGAATATGTTACGGTAGTTGCTATCCTTGGATTCCCGGAATCTAGAATGTAACCGTGTCAGTTAGGCCTACGTTAGAAGTATGAGAGTTAAGTTTCTAGCTTAACGTGCGTACTTAGCTGGTTTTGTTTGTTAAGCTAAGGTCCTTTCGGATTCTTTACGCGCTGAGTGGTATCGTATTCAGTAGAAATGCAGAAGTCGTACTTGGTAGAATACTTGATATTTATTTAGTTATAACATATATACAGATCATTTACAGAAGCCATTAGACTTGACGTTAGTTATAAAGAAAGCTTTTCAGTCAGTCAACACGAATTGTGCCCAATTAGGCGGGAAACAAGTATTTACATACCCTACAAACAAACACGCGTTTTATGAACAAAACATGTCATCCAATTAAGTAGATATTTCTACATAAAGAGCGTGTTAGTTTGCAGGACATGTAAATACTTGTTTCCCACCAAATATAGTCGGGCACAATTTGTGTTGACCAACTGGTAAGCTTTCTTTATTAGAATTAGGCAACACTGAAAAATGGCTTCTTTCACTTCAATAGTGTGATTCAATCATGACTTAGCGACAGGTTATAGAATAAGATGTGGGTTTCTAAGAGCTAAGTCTTAAATAAGATTATTTCATGGGCGTGTTGACCCCAATACAGTGAGAAAAACGATATTTCAGTATTCTCTGGAAGCGAAACAATGCTTTTAAATGAAGCAGTGGTGGGGATTTGAAATATTATTGATGTTTTGCAGACGACTTCCTCTGGTTTACAAGGCTAGCCTGCTCCCCAGTTGTTCTGAGAAACCTCTAATTATACATTCATTTTTACTTAAACTACATTAAGTCATTTCCTGTTGTCCAGGAAATAGGAGCATCGAATCTACCTGGCTGTTCCGAGAAGAGTTCGGCTAACTTATACTGTTACAAGGTGTTTCACTTAAGGTTGATGACAAATACATGGCTCTCTAAGCAGTGGTTACATTCCTAAAGTTATTCTCACCACTTGTGGTGAATTTCCACATTATCTTCATTTCAGCAGTAGATAATAATAATAATAATAATAATACGAAAGATGGAAAGAGCGTATGGCATAACTAGGAATACCTACAACAAAAAGTGTTTTTCTAAAGATCTTAAAATACAACACTACAACACAGTAGTCAAACCGGAATGCCTGTATGCGAGCGAATGTCTCGTACTGAACTACAAATTGGATAAATTAGGAGTAGTAGAAAGAGGAATTATACCCAAAGTACTCGACCCTTTAAAAACTGCAGAATTCTGGAAATTAAGATGTAATGATGAAATATAGAAAAATAGAAAACATCAGAGACAATACGGAAGAGGAGATTGCTATTTGTTTGCTATTTGTACAGGATGGATGACAGTAGGTTAACCAAGCAGATCTTCACATTCCTGTTGAACAAGAAGTCGACAACAAGCTGGGTACAAGAAGTCAAGAAGAATTTGGAAATAAACAATATCAGAGAACAAGATACACCACACAGAGATATTTTAATGCAAAAAATTCTAAAAAATGGAAGGATTCCAAGGCAGGAAGGAAAAGAAACCCGGCTCGAAATGGTCCGAGGAAAGAAAAGATGATTAAGGAATACGGGCGGAAGAAGAAGGAACAGCAAAGGACAAAGCATTGCAATTGGTTCCTAGACGACCGAAGTGAAAATAATAATAATAAAGAGATTGGTTGGTTGGTTTCTCAGTTTAGGGGCTGCGACAACGCGGTCATGTAGCCCCGTGTACTTTGGGTGTGTGTATAATCTATCTGATAACCGGTGTTAATTGTGATGGCTGTATTAGTGTGTGTTATCTGTTTTCAATTCAAGTGAGGACTGTAGACATTACAATTTTTTCAAGTAGTTCCTACTTTTGCCGCCAATCGCCACCGTCAACGACTACTAGTTCAGAACTTGATTACTAGATGCCACCGCATTCGGCTCCTGGGGACGAACGTCTGAACCTAAGAGCGTTTGTCGAATGTTTAACCTATATTATAATTTAGCTTCACACAGGTGTAATTTGTGGAAGATTCTTTAACAGGCCATAAATCCATGACATGGGACCGCCGGATTTTCTTCCCATCCGAAGGAAGGCATACTGAGGGATTTTTAACGCTCTTAAAAAATCCGGCGACTTCGGACGGGTTTTAAACCGCGATCCTGGGCATAGAAGCTCAGCATGCTACAATACCAACTACGTCACCGAAGCCGATAGTAAAGAGATTCACAAGTTGAATCTCTAGGGGAACGTAGTTCCTGATTGGTTACCGGGCAAGGTGTATAACTCGAGTAGATAGTGATCCCACAAACTATTTGAAACACTGTATGCTGTACGAATATCATCCCAAAATCGCAGGGAAATGTATGTCTGATTCCTCAACTGACCTCCTTTTGTAGCGGTTAGCATTCTTAACTGTCGCCCCGAAGGTTCAGGTTCAGTTCCCGGCTCTGCCAAGAAATACACAAGTGATTCTGATCTGAGAGCTGATACGTGGTACACTCAGCTTCGTGAGGCAAAATTGAGAAGATGTGGGTTCGATTCCAACCTCAGCCATCCTGGAAGTGGTTTCCTTAGTTTCTCACTTCTACTCCAGGCAAATAAAGGGATGATTCCTAACGAAAGATCACGGCCGCCTCCTTCCCAATCCTCACCTGAAATAAAAATACTCGTACACACGCACACTAATACAGACACCACAATAACGCTGGTTATCAGGCAAATTATACACACGCCCAAGTAAGTTATACGGGGCTAAATGATCACGATGTCGAAGCCCCTCAAATGAAACAACAACATACTGTATTTCCAAAATACTGTAGGTCTGGTATATGTTGTTGTTTGAGTCTTCAGTCTATCTACTGCTTTGGTGCAGCTCTCCATGCTTCCCTGTCCTGAGCTAATCGTTTCATCTCTACATAGCTACCACACCCTACATCCGAGGCAATCTGTTTAACATATTCTAACCTTGGGCTACCCATACAGTTCTTATCCTCGACCCTTCCTACCATAACTAAGTTTGGTATTCCTGGGTGTCTTAGTATGTGTCCTACCAACCTATCTCTTCTCTTCATTAGCAATCGCCAGAAACATCTCTCCTCTCCCACTCATCTTAATACCTCTTCATTTGTAACCCTATCTACTTATCTGATCTTCATCATTCTCCTGTAACACCACTTTTCAAACGCGTCTATTCTCCTCTTTTCTACTGCTACAACGGTCCAAGGTTCACGTCCATAGAGTGCCACGCTCCAGAAAACGGCCTTCAAGGATTAGGAAGTCATTTTTGAAGGCCTTATCTGGGCTTGGTTTGAGGAAAGTCGAAAAACGCCGATGGTATACTACACTTTGAGATTATACTACTACTGTAGTTGCTGACAGTGATGTAGTATCTGTCACCGCGGAGGTCCGGGTTTGATTCCAAGCTCTGCCATGACATTTTATTCTGGTCTGGAGGCTGTGACTGGATACAGTCAGCCTCGTTTGGTAGAACTGAGAGGAGGTGGGTTTGGCAGCACTGTCCCCCACAGTTGTGAGTAATACTTTCGAAATATCACAGTAAAAAAGCGGAGATTCGTCGAAAATGGCAACGTTGAAAGAGGGAGGGAGATGATGGAAATGCATGATTGATAAGGCAGGCGATTGTGGAGAAATATATTTAAAAACTATTCTCTCTATTGGAACATTCACAAACTAATAGTCGTGTTATTGCGTCGAACATCAAATTGTTCACTGGAACGTCTATTTTTCATGTTTGAATGTTTCCAATCGCGGCAGTTAGCACGTGAAGCCGTTCCCAGTCCATTACAGCGACTGTGTTCTGCCTGTTGTTGCACCATTGCGGGGTTATTGCAACCCCTCAGCAATTGTGTATATTGGCTTATGGAAACATTAACAGTCTAGTACTGCGCTTTGATAAACATCTCGCTCTGATGGCCTGATACTGGCAATGCTGTACCATGTCCAAATATATCCCCAAGGGATCACAAAAGTAGTGACCACGAGGCTTCGGCTGAGACCGGCATTGCTTCCTTTCAGTTGTGCTGGGATCCTCTTTCCTGTCGACATCACTTGGCCAACTCTTGTTCTCTTCCGACCCCGAAGGTATTAGGGTATCGGGGGCCTAGGATGTCTCATTTCCCCGCCTTAATAGGCCGTTGTCACGTAATAGTGTTTATGTTCGACGATGTCCAAATGTAAATATTATAAGTCAGAAAACTGTATCAAAATGATGGTCATTATAGTACTGTTTTTCATTATGAGATAAGTTTCTCCAGCCGATCAGAGCTCATTCATTGACCAATTAGGTAAGGATACCTTAGCGCATGCGCTCAAAATCCAGCATGTCGGACATGAATTACATGATTTGAAAGTTCAAATTGGATATCGGATCAACCATTGTAGTTACAATCCCAAACACGACAAAATCAGCACGAACCATTACGGTAACAGGAAAATACTATGAAATATGCAATAAATTTATGAATCTACGTCCAGAAGTTTGCAACACTCCAGCCTTCTTTATAAATTACCGACATGGAAAGTGCTTAGTCCAAAATGTTGGCATAAATAAACTGGGGAATATGGGAAGAGAAATAGCACTGTATCTTAATCTCCCCATCTCCAATTTGTACACTGGGCATTGCTTTGGTAGGAGTTCGGCGACAATTTTAGTGAATGCTGATGGTGATTTAACGACACTGAAACGTCATGGAGGCTGGAAATCCACTACACATGACATTGCCAAGGTCTTTGATCCACGGAAAATCAATAACCCAACGCATGCGCTCTGTTCAGTAAACGCAACTGGCGGAATCTCGACAGATATTTATGAATATTTATATTCGAACATAAAATAAAGTTGTTATTATCGTCGAACATAAACAGTCGTATGCAACTCGCTTTAATGGTAATTAAGACACTCATATGGGAATTATATAATTTGCTTCGCTCGTTTAATAAACATACTGGTGCCTTAATTATTGCCATTATAGGTATAATGTACTATAATACCCTCACTCTTCGAGGTGCAGGCCTCTTCTTGTTATATTCATGATATCGCCTGCCTTTTGCTGAAGGTCCTAACGAGACGAGGTGTGTGTATCTCCACCACTTAACGGCCCACCGTGGATAATGCTACACCCTCAAGGACTCACGGCTGGTGAGTTCAGGAGTTGGCGATCCCGAGGGTTCCTGAGCTGGGTCCGGTTTTCCCCTTTTACCAATGACTCGGGGGCGGACCCTATCCTTAGTCCCTTTTTTTATCTAACTTTCGGGACTCTTAATTCTTCCCAAATCCCTCGACACTAATTATTCTTCGAAGGCATTTATTTCTTCGGTCTTTTATTTCCCGTATTCTTCTTTCGTTTTCCGTTTCTTATTATAGTTTGTAAGTCTGCAGCTAGTCTCTACATAGTGTAAAACTAAGTACCCGATTCTTGGATGTAGCGGGTAATCTCGAGAACCACTGGATGGATTTTCATGCGGTTTTCACCATTCTGTAAAGTATTTCTCGAGGAAGGTTTCTGTAGAAAAACATGCATTTATGACGAATGGAAGCCGAGCGTTTACGATTTCAGTGAATCGATTCGGAGAAAACCTGCCGTCCGTGCGCCTTTAATCTTACGCTGAGTAAACCGTTAAAATATCTATATACTATGTACTATATCTATATACTGTTCACCATGAAAAGTTCTACAAAAAGAGTCCGTGACAGCATATCTCTTATCTTTAATACATCGCCCACTATAAATGTTGTACGTTTTCATTTCTTCCAACAATCTCCATTCAGTGGTAATTTAAATAACTATCTTCGGAGCTAGTTTACGAGCTATCGAGCTAGCCTATCATCCCAGCTTCGGCCAGCATCAAACTGTCGAGTCGTATCGAGTTAAAACTTCATAGAAGAGTATATGTGTTTGGAGTTCCGCTGTTCTCCTATGCTTTTCTGAATTCCGTCTGGACCTGTCGTTCGTGCGCCTTTTAAGCTTACACTGGGTACACCGTTAAAGATACCGGGCGAAGCCGCGGTGGGTTGCTAGTTTTAGTTATAATTTCCATTTCATTATCATCATCTATCATCCAACCCATTAGGGGCTGATTACTTCATGATCAATCCACCGAACAAAGCCGGCTACTACTGCTAGTTATCTGCATATGTGCCAATTTTGGAACAGTTTCCATGCATACATTCTGAGATATCCAACAGAGAGCTCAAATTAATTTGTTGATTTTTCTGGTGTAGTAAAGAAATTTGAAGGCGAATAACGCTTGCAAAACAGGCGTTCATTAATAAGAAAAATCTTTTGACTACTGCAAATTAGGATATTGCAATTAAAAAGAAATGTATCGTGTCCTTTGTATGGCGTGTGCTTCTGTATGGATGTGAATCTTGGACGATCAGAGGTCAGGATTGGAAGCAATTTGAAGCGTTTGAGATGTGGGTCTGGCGTAGAATGTTGTGGGTTAAATAGATTGAAAAGCATCCTGCAAGAAATTCAAGGGAAGAGAGAACCGAGACTAACGATCCATAAAAGAAAAGCTAAATTCACGGACCACATTTTGTGACATAACACTTTCCTAACTAATTCTCCTGGAAGGAAAGATCACAGGGAAGAAAGGCCGAGGACGACCGAGAACATATTTTCTTCACGATATGAGATAACTCTTCATCGTGGTTCCTACTATGAAATGAAACGAGGTGCTGAAGACCGAGACAAGGCATTGCCTTTGGAAGTTGATGATTTTTCAGTAATTGGTAGCGCTAACGTCACTTTCAGATATGGTCGGTAGAAGTCCTGGTATAGGTCGTTACTCATGCCAAATTTGGTTTCGATACCTTCAGCCATTTAGGAGTTGATAGGCAGACACACACATTTGTACGGATTGATCTTGATAAGTCAACTTTTTCATCAATTTTGCAAAATGTGCAAAGAACGCTAACGAGTAGTTCCGTGAAGAAGTAAATAGCCTATTTTCATATATCCTACGTATGTTAATTGCCTCTATCAACATACAAATTTTCAGTTTGATAGCTGCCATTAGATTAATAGATATTGGGAACCGTCTAAATATTTCGGATGGTCGCCATGTTGGATTTTAATACATGTAGGCAATAGAGTTATGTACTATTAGATCAGGATTATCGTGTACGTTCATTATTCAAACGTTGATTTCGATCGCATGATTAGAACACAAGAAATAAAAACTTAATTTTTAAATTTCGCACAGTCGCCATCTTTAGGTTGTGTAAACAATTGAACTGAATTAGATGTCAGTGCATTGTAATTTGTATACTCATTTGCTGTACCAAGTTTCACTGCGTTCGGATGATTAAATCGCGAGAAAAGTCTATTTAATTTTTTCAACTTCGCTTGGCCGCCATGTTCGTTTTGTTATTGACAGGTTTTTGAAAGCCACATAGGTGAACGTCTACTAGTGCCCTTCATCACCGCACAAAATTTCAGGGTGATATGAGTAATAGTTTCGGAGATAGAGAATATTTGTGATATATTTCGCACAGCCGCCATGTTGGATTGGTGAGACGTAATGAAATTTGAAGGGCACATCGGGGTCGGCCAAAATGGTACTATGATCTTACCGAGTTTCATTGAAATCTCTCTAACACACACACACACATACACACACACACACGGACAAAAGGTGAAGGTGATCTCATATTTTTTCTTTTTTCTTTTTCATAAATGAAAATAGGCTAAAAATGTGCAGTTAATAAGAGTGCATTCGTTTCTTTGTTTGTGTGACTGTACAGAATTCTATGGCCATCACGTAACTCTTTCAATAGACGCTTTTCCTCTCACGACCCCTGGCGATTTGCACGCTACTAAACTTAGCGATTCTCGCTTTCCCCTCAATTCTCCCCGTCTCCACCCAAAACAGTTAAATTACTTCTAACAGACACAATTGTGTGTTCCTTTATTTATAGATGTCAGTGATATTTATATTTCATTCATTGCGAAGGTAAAAGCTTTTGTGTTGAATTGGGCGTGAGGAAAGGCGATGAGAATTTAATGTCGTTGCTGTCAACAAAATGACGGGTGTGTATAGTTGAGTGGTCGTAAAAAATCTGTATGTCCCATTAAGTGGCACAAAATACAATGCTGTTCGTGAGGAAATTCTTCTGGAGCTGCAGTTACTGTTCATTATCAAACCATTATAACTGGTTTAAGGTTTTAAAGCAGTGTACTGTCCGGTGCCGATTAAACTAGATCACCCACTTCCGGAGCTGCGCAAGGGGACCGCGCCCTCTCGTCATGACAGATTTCGTCCAAATTTATAGTATACTAGGCTTATGCATTGTAATTCAGTAGAGACATATTCTGTACATTGCTGTAAGAACATATTACTTACTATTATTGAAAGCTAGCTATTCCCGGCATGCGTTGCAATGTCAATCAAAGACAGAAAGGAAGATACTAATAATAAGGGCCCAGATGTTGATGACATGTCATCTTTTTACTGAGCTGTCTAAAACAATGCTGAAGTACATAGGAACTCTGGACGGGCCATCCCGTCTTCAAATATGTCACTTTTATTTTATATCATTTACTGTAGCATATTTTGCTATTTTTCCATTTTAAAAGCATTTGTTTTAAGTTTGGTAGATTTTTTGGTCTTATTTTAGAGAAATCGGCCTTTTAATGACTTTTTTCTTTCAATTTAGTCAAGTCACAGCTTTATATAAGGGAGTTACGTCTCTCAGAGTTAACAGGGTGTCTACTACTCTGGAAAACAGGGAATACTCAGGGAATTTTAAATTTCTGGAAAACTCGGGGAATTATCAGGGTATTTTAATAACACTCAGGGAATTTTAGTTTTACAAGGTCCAACCTTGAATAATTGGATACTAAGCATTTTAATTTTGATGGGGAAAAGTAGATTTTGGTGATGATTGTTCGTACTAACATTAAATCAGTAAGCTCTCATTTCTTGCAAGATAGAGCACACGAATTACATGTGTAGACTGTGTGTTTGTATATAAATGTGCAACTGTATGATTGTTGAGAGCATTACCATACCTGCCAAGTTTTCCGGTTTTCCCGGAAGGATTCCGGATTTTGGGGGGTGTTTTCCGGTTGTCCGGATTAGCATATTTTTTTCTGGATTTTCAACTCCCTAGCTTTTTTCCGTTCTCTGCTTCCAAATCACATTTCAGTTTTGATTTTCGATAATAGCTCCTATTCCGAGATGCGAGTGTTTAAATTCGACTGAAAATCGACTGATAAGACTCAGGGTGTCTACCGGTAACGAAAAGTAACTAAAAAGTAGCTAATTTTATAAAGGTAACGAAAAGTAGTTACTTCTTATGTCTGGATAGTTGGAGGTAACGAAAATTCGCCGAGGTCTGTAAATATCATTTAAACACGTGGCTAGGCTCGCAGATGCGATGAACAGTTTGATCAGATTAATATCTATACTGACTCTAGCGTCGCTAGATACACTTTGATTTCGGGTCGTGGACCCATCCTGTACAGTGTCCATTATGTTTTAAGAATGTTTATTGATTTGTGTAATAAAGCAGCAGAGCGAGGAATAAGACTCGCGTGGCGAAGCATCGCTTCTGCACAGAATCCGGCTAACGCGCCCTCCCGGGCCGTACTCGACGATGTACACGCGTTGCTCCCTTGACTGCTGCTGCCTGCTCCTCCACCAAAACGACTGCTCCCGACAGCCCGACTCCGCTCCTTATATACAAAACCCAGCCGGGCATGTACAAAGGAGGCGAAGCCGAGCAGTACGGGCGCAGCCGCCTGGCGAGGAGCGGCGGGCTGAGGGCCCAGTGCTTTATTAAATTATAGAATGCAGCCATACAAAACAGAAAAATTTACATGTTCCCCTTGCGGGGTAGTCAAGAACATACATAGATACACAAAAAACATGACAATTTATTATCTAACACTTGAAGAGGATCAAATCCTCAACATAGAGTTCACAGTCACTAGTTTTCACCCCTAACCATCGAACTATTCTTCTCCCGTTAGGTCAGGACCGCACTGCTCCGTTGCGACGTGAGAACCGTGAATAGCCAGGGCCGCTTGGTAATCGCCCAACGAGCGCCACGATCGAGTCCTTGGAAGTCGGATGGTCGGAAAACTTGTAGTGGGTTCTGGATGATCCGAACTACTGGCCCGCCGGGAGGACCAGAGCCCGGACTCTACTTGGCTGCCGCCCCTCGTCCGCCCCCGCGTGGTCCGCGTCCTCGGCCGGCTCCCCTGGGGAGCCCTCCGCGGGTGACCGCGGGCTGACGAACTGGCTGGTACTGAAAGTTCGGCGGGAGCTCCAAAATCTCGTCCCCGCCGGCACTGTCCATTTGAATGGCGAAACCCCAACCTTTTGTGAGAGCCGCGTACAACAGGTTGGCTCGATTGAATGCGTATTTTCTTTGACACTGGTCGAGACTCCGCCAATTTGTTAGTAGAAACAGAATAGTCTGCGCATCGTGATGGTCGCGTCCACTGGGGATGTACACTAACTGTTGTTTGAGGGCGACCGCTAGATTGTAGACGCGCTGCTCCGCTGGGACCGGGAAACCCTTGGGATATTCGGCAGGTGCCAAGGCCCTCCAGGGTAAGATAGGCCGCTGCGGATGTCGTGGAGGTTTTTCGTCGACGTCGTCCTCCTCCTCTGCTGTGTCGTCGGGTGGATCGTCGTCCAACTGGCGCTCCTCCAAAAAAGTCAATCTCTGTCGTATATCTTGCATCAACTCGAGGAGCTCTGGGTGAACCGGTGGTGCTGCCATGGTGACTGATGTGACTGATACCGTGTCGTCCGAATGTTCAACCTCTTGTTGCTGGGATACAGGAGGCGGTCGCTTGGCTGGCGACGGTGTCCTAGTTCTAGGTTGATGCTGCGTCTTGGCTTTTGATGCGTTCTTTGGTGTAGAAGTTCCTGCCTTTGTTTCCTTGAAGTGAGCCGAAACACTAGGCTGGTTTTTAGCTGGTCGTTTCGTCACGCCTCGGTCCCCGGAAGTCACTGGTGTCTTCTGGACCTTTGGAAGCATGCTCCGATGCACGTGTGGTGGGCCGCTGCGGGCGGCGATAGGTGGACACTAAGACTGCTGCTGCCTGCTCCTCCACCAAACGACTGCTCCCGACAGCCCGACTCCGCTCCTTATATACAAAACCCAGCCGGGCATGTACAAAGGAGGCGAAGCCGAGCAGTACGGGCGCAGCCGCCTGGCGAGGAGCGGCGGGCTGAGGGCCCACTGCTTTATTAAATTATAGAATGCAGCCATACAAAACAGAAAAATTTACATGTTCCCCTTGCGGGGTAGTCAAGAACATACATAGATACACGGCGCCGCTTGCGTGAGCTATATTTCCCCGTGCACGACCTACTGAAGATACCTTCAGTGGTACTGTATACATCGGCTCAACGTTTATTTTCGGCATCAAGAAGAGTTTAGTTTTGTGTGAAATATTTTTCTGTATTAATCGGAAACCTGACTTTTTGCGAGACGTTTATTCGCGATAACATCCGAAACTCAACAGAAAACACTCATTTCTGTTATTGGCCTCTAAATTTGTGTATCTCAAATTGAAGTCTAGAAATAACGCGAAATAATTTACTGTCGCAATCTTGCGAAATGATACCGTTTCAAATCGCAAAAATGCTTCGAAATACATAGACTATATTTTAAAAATCGATCCGTCTAGTGAATTTGCGACATCTAGTGTGGTTATTAGCCTATTTTCAATTTTGAAAAAATAGGCTTATGAGATCACCTTTTGTCCGTGTGTGTGTGCGTGTGTGTGTGTGTGTGTGTGTGTGTGTGTGCGTGTGTGTGTGATTCGTGTGTGTGTCCCCCCCTAATAAAATCTAAACGGCTGGAGCGATTTGAATGAAACTCGGAAAGTTCATAGCACTATTCCCGGCGACCTCGACCGTGCCCTTCAAATTTTGTTAGGACTCACCAATCCAACATGGCGGTTGTGCGAAATATTCCACCAGCATTCAATATCTCCGAAACTATTACCGATATTACCCTGACATTTTCTATGGAGATAGAGGGAACTACTATAAGTTCACTTATGTGACTTTTGAAAACCTGGTAACTACAAAACCAACATGGCGGCCAAGCGAATTTGCGACTTTTAAATAGACGTTTCTCGCGATTTGACCAACCAAACGCAATGAAACTTGGTACAGTATATGTTTATATACATTGTAATGCACCGACATCTAACTTCGTTCAATTGTTTACATAATCACAAGATGGCGGATGTGCGAAATATTTCACCGGCATTCTATATCTCTGAAACTATTAGCGGTAAAACCCTGAAATTTTGTACGGAGATAAAAGGCACTACTGGAAGTCCATCTATAAGACTTTCAAAAACCGGTTAACTACAAAACGAACATGGCGGCCAAGCGAATTTGAAAATTTTAAATAGACCTTTCTCGCGATTTAATGTTCCAAGCGCACTGAAACCTGGCACAGGAAATATTTATACACATTGTAATCCACTGGTATCTAATTTAGTTCAATTGTTTACATAACCTCAAGATGGCGGCAGTGCGAATTTTAAAATTAAGATTTTATTTATTGTGATATAGTCATGCGATCGAAGTGAAAGTTTGAATAATGAACCTACGCAATAATTTTCCTTTAATGGTACAAGACTCTATGGCCTATACATTTAACAATCCAACATGGCGACCATCCGAAATATTTAAACGATACTGAATATCTACGAATCTATTTTAGTAATCAGACTGCATTTTTTAATGTTCATAGGGGCGATGAACTTAAGTTCACCTATAGGACTTTAAATAACCTGGTGATCACAAATCCAAAATGGCGGTGACGGGAATTATAAATATTCACATGGACGTTTCTCGCAATTTAACCATCCGCGTGCAGTGAAACTTGGTACAGTAAATCCTTATACGAATGTTAATCCACTGGCATCTAATTTATTTCAATTGTTTCCATAACCTCAAGATGGCAGCTGTGAAAAATTTTAAAATCTCCTTGTTTTTTCTTGTGTCCTAATTATGCGATTGAAGTTTGAATACTACACGTTCACAATAATCTGCATGTAACAGTACATAACTCTAGGACCTACATATATAAAATCCAACATGGCGACCATCCGAAATATTTAGTCGGTTCTCAATATCTACGAATCTATTACAGCAATCAAACTGAAATTGTATATGTTGATAGTGGCAATTAACATAAGTAGGATATATGAAAATAGGCTGCATAGTTCTTCACGGAACTACTTGTTTTTCCTTCGAACTATGGTTCCATTGGATATATAATCGAACCGGTTATCTCGAAAACTTGTACAATTTGAATTCGAAAGAAAATGTGCCCTCTTGTCGGATTATTCGTGCAATCCTCTCTTAATAATTCATAATAACCGATACCTACTTCGAACGTTCATCCTGTCATCACGACTTGCCTGCGGGAAGCTCGTCAAACGGACCACGCTCGACGCCAGTTGCGTAAAATTATAAAACCCGTGTCCGGCCGCGAACTTGTTTCGAGGACTGCCGAAATCCGGCGCCGACCATACATGTCCATAACTGCTCGTGAAACCATGCCCAACCTCGAGCTCACCTCCGCCATTCTGCCAAGACAGACAGACAGGCAGACAATCGTTGAACGGCCGGATGAGGTGCCGATTGCCTAATATCGCGTTCTCATTGTGCAACCGCGAGGACAACGTGAATCTCGTAAAACGACTGAGAGCGGCAGCGATTGCGATACTTCGCGATATTTCTCCGCATTCGATGACGAGTGCAACTGGATTCTTGTCAAATGGACAGCAAGCGGAGCCGATTGCGTAGTAATAACTTACCATATTTTTCCGTGCCCGACCTCAAGGGCAATAGAAATCTCGTCGAACGACTAAAAGTAACAACGATTATGTAATCGCGATTTTTCTCCGTGTTCTATCTAAAAAACTACGAATTGCGTCAAACGGCTGAGGCCAGCGCCGATCGTTTAACGTCTCGATATTTCTCCGTACCTGACTGCAAAGACAATTCGGTGACGATCACGTTACGTAGCATATATTTCTTCGTGGTCTACCGCGGGGAATAAGGAAATCTCCCCAAACAGCCAAGATCAGAGCAACTTCTTGGTAATCATAACTTCTTGTACACAAGATGGCATATTTGCTCAATCAACTCATTTGATATTAAATGTCCATTATTTATTTTTATCTAAATTTTTATGACACCATAAGTGAATCTTATTCTCTGCTTTAAACACAGTTCATTGTTGTTTTCCTTCACGCGCGATGAGCTTCAATGGTTGCCAACCGCAGACGTATCTTGTATTAAAAGGTAACTAAAATTAAATAAAAGGTAGCTAAAAGTAACTAATTTTTACTTCATCCTTACAGTAGACACTCCGTAAAGTTTATCGATAATCCCATCTCTCAGATTATCGCTGTGCTTTTGTCATTAATTCCTTGTGTTGACATTGCGCTGAAAGTCCATAGAACTGTAGTTCTGGTATTCCTTCAATTGTGTGACAAATTTTTGTGTGATTTAGTGTTTTCGTGATGAATTCAAGTAAGAAACGATATCATCAGTCTTCAGAATTTTTGGAAACTGGCACAATGAATTAGATAGTCTCTCATCACCAAGAGTTTGTAATCTCTTTCCCTGTGGTCTTTTCTCGCTATTTTTAAGACCTTGCGACGCATGTACGCGTTAAATTTTTTCGCTTTGGGATCTACTGGATTTCTATTTTTGAAAGTTGGCAGGTATGCATTACTATTGACGAGCTACTTTCAATACTCGCAAGTACAATAGCTTTTTGGTTGAAAAATTTAGAAATTGGCAAAATATAGAAAAATATATTTTTCAGTACTTTTTTTTGTCTTTTCAACTTAGTCATGCTGCCCTTTATTGCTCAAGCACTTTTTGAAATGCTCTTTAAGGACAAACTCTGTTTTATATATTTACAAGCTGTACCCGGCATGCGTTGCAATGCCAATCAAAGAAAGTGTTGGCGTTTAAATTCTGTTTCTTGAAGTGCTTTTGGATACACAACATGTTAACTGCCTCTAAGCTATCATAAAATGGATTTTCTAATTTAGAACCATTCGTGGGAGCGTGCACAACAACTTTCAAAAAGTTTCATCGCTGTCACTCATTTGTTGAATCTAATCGTACGCTACCTATTGTGAAATGGATTTACTAGGTCGAAACCCTTCCCTGGCGTGTACACAATGACTCATCAATGATTCATCGCAATCGGATGAATGGTATATGCACGTATAGGGGTTTTTGTTTAAACGATTCGTGCGCTGTCACTCATTTGTTGAATCTACTCGTGCGCTACCTATTGAGAAATGTATTACTAAGTCGAAGCCCTTCCCTGGCGTGTACACAATAACTCATCAAGGTTTCATCGCAATCGAAGAATGTTATATGAACGCAATAGGGAATTTTGTTGAAACGCTTCGCGCGTCGTCACCCATTTGTTGCATCTACTCTTGCGCTACTTATTGTGAAATGGATTTACTAAGTCCCCTTCCCTGGCGGGTACAAAATAACTGATCAATGTTTCATCGCAATCGGATGAATAGTATATGAACGCATACCTGATTTTGTTTAAACGATTCGCACTCCGTCACTCATTTGTTGAATCTACTCGTGCGCTACCTACTGTAAAATGTATTTACTAAGTTAGAAACCGTCACGTAAGTGTCCACAACATCTCACCCAAGTTTCATCGCTATCGTCGTTCATTTGTCGAATCTACTCGTGTGCTACCTACTGTGAAATGTATTTACTAAGCCAGAAACCTTCCTTGGAGTGTCAACCATATTTCACCCAAGTTTCACCGCTAACGGCAGAATGGTATATGACCTTATACGGGACTTTGTTGAAACGCTTCGCGCGCGTCGTCCCTCATTTGTGCGCTGCATATTGTATAGGGGATTTACTAAGCCAGAAATTTTCCATGACGTGTACACAACATCTCACTCAAGTTTCATAGGTACGGACGAATGGTACATGTATGCATACGGGACTTGGTTGAAACGCTTCGCGTGTCGTCGCTCATTTGTTGATTCTACTCTTGCGCTACATATTGTAATATAGATGTACTCAGCCAGAAACCTTCCCTGGAGTGTACACAACATCTCACCCAAGTTTCATCGCAATCGGATGAATGGTATGTGAACGTATACGGGACGTTGTCGAAACGCTTCGCGCGTAGTCACTCATTTGTTGAACATAAACGTGCGCTTCGTATTGTAAAATGGATTTACTTAGCCAGAAACCTTTCCTGGAGTGTACACAACAATTCAAAAAACATTTATCACTATCAGACGAATGGTATATGACTTTATACGGGACTTTGTTGAAACGCTTCGCGTGTCATCGCTCATTTGTTGAATCTACTTGTGCGCTACCTATTGTAAAATGTATGTACTAAGCCAGAAACCTTCCCTGGAGTGTACACAGCATCTCACCCAAGTTTCATCGCTATCGGATGAATGGTATATGAAATTAAATGGGACTTTGTTGAAACGCTTCGCGCGCCGTTGCTCATTTGTTGATTCTACTCGTGCTCTACCTATTTTTAAAGGGATTTACTAAGCTAGAAACCTTCCCTGGAGTGCACACAAAATCTCAGCCCAGTTTCATCGCCATCGGACGAATGGTATATGAACGCAAACGTGACTTTGTTGAAATGCTTCGCGCGTCGTAGCTCATTTGTTGAATCTAATCGTGCGCTGCCTATTGTAAAGTGGATGTACTCAGCCAGAAAATTTCCCTGCAGTGTACACAACATTTTACGCAAGTTTCATAGCTATCGGACGAATGGTATATGAATGCATTCGGGACTTTGTTGAAATGCTTCGCGCATCGTCGCTCATTTGTTGAATCTACGCGTGCGCTACCTATTGAAAAATGGATTTACTAAGTCAGAAACCTTCCTTGGAGTGTACTCAACATCTCACCCAAGTTTCATCGCTATCGGACTAATGGTATATGAATGCATACGGGACTTGGTTGAAATGCTTCGCGCATCGTCGCTCATTTGTAGAATCTACGCGTGCGCTACCTATTGTAAAATGGATTTACTAAGTCAGAAACCTTCCTTGGAGTGTACTCAACATCTCACCCAAGTTTCATCGCAATCGGACGAATGGTATATGAACACATACGGGACTTTGTTGAAATGCTTCGCGCATCGTCGCTTATTTGTTGAATCTACGCGTGCGCTACCTATTGTAAAATGGATTTACTAAGTCAGAAACCTTCCTTGGAGTGTACTCAACATCTCACCCAAGTTTCATCGCTATCGGACGAATGGTATATGAACACATACGGGACTTTGTTGAAATGCTTCGCGCATCGTCGCTCATTTGTTGAATCTACGCGTGCGCTACCTATTGTAAAATGGATTTACTAAGTCAGAAACCATCCTTGGAGTGTACTCAACATCTCACCCAAGTTTCATCGCAATCGGACGAATGGTATATGAACACATACGGGACTTTGTTGAAATGCTTCGCGCATCGTCGCTCATTTGTTGAATCTACGCGTGCGCTACCTATTGTAAAATGAATTTACTAAGTCAGAAACCATCCTTGGAGTGTACTCAACATCTCACCCAAGTTTCATCGCAATCGGACGAATGGTATATGAACACATACGGGACTTTGTAAATGCTTCGCGCATCGTCGCTCATTTGTTGAATCTACGCGTGCGCTACCTATTGTAAAATGGATTTATTAAGTCAGAAACCTTCCTTAGAGTGTACTCAACATCTCACCCAAGTTTCATCGCAATCGGTTGAGTGGTATATGAATGCATAGGAGACATACACACCCACAGACAAACTATCACGTAAGATTGATTTTTATATATATAGATTATGGCCGCTACTGTTACTCAGGGAATTTTCTGATTCATCCCGGAAAAATCAGGGATATCTGTTAGTTGGTTTTGGTAGACACCCTGGTTAATAGGAAGCTAGTAGCTGATACAAGATAATATAAAATATTGAAATATTGATTCCATTTCCTTAATCAACCGGGTGTAAACTAGTCTTAGCAACAATCGTGGCAAAATTGCTGCGGATTTTGCATCAAAACTGAAACAATTCCTGGGCAAAAACACCGGGTATAAAGCATTATGCAAAATCTCAGACATTCTTTCTGGTGAAAACTACTGCATGAATGGGATTGAGGAGGATTTAGCTGCAAACGACTTTCCTCACCTCAAGTACGCTCCGATCACATCAGTTGATGTTGAACGCAGCTTTTCGAGATATAAAAACTTGTTGGCTGATAACCGCAGATCATTTACATTTAACAACATCAGAATGACATTCCTAGTGCAGTGCAACTCAGGCTAAAGTGAACATGAACCTTTTGTTAAGTGCTGGAAATCTGTTTTGAATGACTTTTCAGTTTGAGTTTGAGATGTAATCTTTGAACTATTGGTGAGTTTATTATTATAAGATCATTTTCTCCATTTTATAGTGCATTTTTCGAATTTTTGGGGTGATTTATTACAGTCATTTTTGAAAATGTTAAGTGCATTTTTAAAACTTTTTAAGACATCAACATCCGGGCCCTAATAATAATGAACTGCCGGCCAGTAACCGTGTCGTGAACTGTATTGGAATAGACAGCGATACCAGATAACACGGCGGGCTGCTGACAATCTCCTCATGTCACCTCGCTATGAATCAGCAAGCTATTCTCACACCTGGCATTGCGGTGTGATAAGTATACAGATTGTGCAAGTGGGCTACTGTAGAATTTAAGGGTTCCTATTAAGTCTCTCACCCTTTTGTGTTACATAAATAATATGTAGACAGAAATTTTCCCTGGAGTGCACACAACAACTCGCCCAAATTTCATCGCAATCGATGAATGGTATATGAACGCATAGGGTACAGACAGACAGACAAACTATCCCGTAACATTGATGTATATAAACTAGCTACACCCGGCATGCGTTGCAATTAGAGCCCTGCGCGGATAAACAAAACGTTATCCGCATCCGCACGACAGTTTTCCTCATCCGCCCCGCGTCCGCACAGCTGTTATCCACATCCGCCACGCATCCGCACAGCTGTTATCCACATCCGCCCCGTATCCGCATGACTTTTTTCTGCATTCCCACGTTTGTTATCGGAATCTATTGGCTTTACAATATTATTTTAAAATTGATAAAGCATAAATTACTAACGCAACACATTTACACAATTGAGGGAAGAGTCGTTCCCTTAGGCTATGTATGTCATGTGCTTTGTTTAAAATGAATGTTACACAGCCAGAATTGCTTCCCATTCTTGTTCGGAGTGTTAATTATGCTTAATGACATAATTTGGATGAGATTAGCTTAAATCATGAAGTACACTGGGCTACATGACCACGTGGTCGCAGCCCCTAAACTAAGGGACCAACCGACCAGCTTAAATTATCATCTTACATTAATTATTATTATTTATTGTCATGAAGTATAACGGAAAAATATGTTATGTCATAAACATCCGGACGCTAATAATATTAAACAAGTTCGGATTGTTTTCTTAAAACTATCCGCAAACTTTCTCCAAACATTATCCGCAGCTCATCCGCTATCCGCACAGTCATGCAAACTATATCCGCATCCGGGAAAATTTTGCGCAGGGCTTTAGTTGCAATGCCAATCACAGACGGATAAATAGAAAGAAAGAAAACAAGTAGTTCCGTGAAGAACTATGCAGCCTATTTTCATATATCCTGCTCATGTTAATTGTCTCTAACAACATACAAAATTTCAGTTTAATTGCTGTAACAGATTCGTAAATATTGAGAACCGTCTAAATATTTCATATGGTCGCCAGGATGGGTTTTTATTTTTGTACTATTACATTAATATTATTGTGTACGTGTGGTATTCAAACTTCAATCGCATGATTAGAACACAAGAAGTAAAAACATGCCAGTGGATCAACATTTGTATAAGCATTTAACGTGCAACGTTTCACGGCACTCGGATAGTTAATTCGCGAGAAACGTCCATTTAAATATTTATACTTCGCGTCGCCGCCATGTTGGATTTGTGCTCACAAGGTTACTGAAAGTCCTATAGGTGAACATATGTTCATAGTCTCTATGAACATAAAAAAAAAACAGTTTGGTTGATGTAAAAGATTCATGGATATTGAGAACCGTCTAAATATTTCGGAAGCTCGCCATTTAGGATTGTTATATGTATAGGCCATAGAGTAATGTACCATTCAATGACAATTATTGCCTAGCTTCATTATTCAAACTTTCACTTCAATCGCATGATTACGACACAAGAATAAAAACTTAATTTTAAAATTTCGCACAGCCGCCATCTTGAGATTATGTAAACAATTGAATTAAATTAGATGGCAGTGCATTACAATCTGCAAAATCATTTACTTTACCACATTTCACTGCGCTCAGAGAGTTAAATCACGAGAAAAGTCTATTAAAATATTTCAAATTCGCTTGGTCGCCATGTTCGTTTTGTACTTTACAGGTTTATGAAATATACATAGGTAAACTTGTATCAGTACCTTTTATCACCGTACAAAATTGCATGATGATATATGTAATAGTTTCGGAGATATAGAATGTCAGTGAAATATTTCGCACAGCCGCCATTTTGAGGTTATGTACACAATTGAACTAAATTCGACTCCAGTGCATTACAATGTGTATAAACATTTGCTGTACCAAGTTTCATTACGTTTGGATAGTTAAATCGCGAGAAATGTCTATTTAAAAGTCTCAATTTCGCTTGACCGCCATGTTGGTTTTGTAGTCACCAGGTTTTTGAAAGTCTCATAGGTGAACTTCTAGTAGTGTCCTTTATCACCGTACACAATTTCAGGGCGATATCGGTAATAGTTTCGGAGATATTGAATGCTAGTGAAATATTTCGCACAGCCGCCATGTTGGATTGGTGAGACGTAACAAAATTTGAAGGACACGGTCGGGGTCGCCGGGAATAGTGTTATGAACTTACCGAGTTTCATTGAAATCGCTCCAGCCGTTTAGATTTTATTAGGGGACACACACACACCTCACACACACACACACACACGCACACACACACGGACAAAAGGTGATCTCATAAGCCTATTTTTTCAAAATTGAAAATAGGCCAAAAAGGAAGATAGTAATACAGTTATTGCTTTTACGTCCCCTTTTAACAACTGCGGCTTTTAGAGACTTCGAGGCGACGGAATGTTTGCCCGAAGATTATCTTCAATATGCCAGTAAATCTACTGACACGGCCCTCTCGCATTTGTGCACCCTCAAATGCCAACTGGCTGCGCTTGGTTTCGATCCTTCAACCTCGGTCACAGCAGGCGAGGTTTCCACTGAGCCACGCGGCCAGCCCAAGAAAGGATGAAAAGAAGTGTTTGGATTTTAATTTCGTAACATCTAGGTCATTTGCCCTTTATGATGATAATAATAGTCTAATGAAAAGGAAACGATTACTAAACGAACATGGTGAAATGTTAAAACTGACGTAGGTAATTCAGATTTCTACCTTTGATATCTTCCTAGTCGCAACCTTATTTGCTGGCTTAGGCCAATACTCGTTGCATCTAGAGAATGAGCTGTTGGTGTACTGCTCGGGTCCCAACTCCGTGAATTTGAGAGGAATGTGGATCGCATGGATGACGATATAGCCTATGATGACAGACGTGTGAGGTTCCCGGTCCTTGCGTAGTAACAGACCAAATACATTGGGGCGTGCACAAATATTCACCGAAGTTCATTTTCGAAACGACTCGCACGCCATTTATTGTAAAATGGATTTTCTAATTCGGAAAACTTCTACTCTTGCCTTACCTATAATGTAAATACCTTTCCTGCAGTGTGCACAACAATTCACTAAAGTTTAATCGTAATCGGAGGAATGGTATATGAACGCATAAGGGACTCATTTGTTGAATCTACTCGTGCGCTACCTATTGTAAAATAGATTTACTAAGCCAGAGACCTTTCCTGAAGTGCACACAACAACTCGGGCAAGTTTCATCGCAATCGGTGATGGTGCATGAGCGCATAAGGGACTTGAAACGATTAGCGCGCTTTGACCGTATTTGAACCGGCAGCCATGTTTTGAGTCCAGTTTTAAGAACTGCTCTTTACCACTGACCCACGCCAGCTGGTAAAAATAAAAATGACAGATACTCGTTGTGAAGTGATTAGGTTGTTGGCATGTTAAAGAACCCATTTGCATTCAGTAGGCCGTGTTTGTAATGGCAAAATTAATCTCGGGATTTTCCGCCAACACAAAGTTCCTCCATTCTCGACTAGACAGCGCTATAGTGTCCAGGTGCTTAGCTATCTAACCTCCTTGACTTTCATAGCGTTACAAGGAACGACGAAATTCGACATGCAAGCTGCCCTCTGGGTGTCAAATAACAAAGCTTGCACTCGGCACCCGAACCCATACGATATTATTACCTCGCAATGAATCAGCAAGCCATTCTCACACCTTGCATTGAGGTGTCATAAGTATGCAAATTGTGCAATTGGATTACTGAGGGATTAAAGGCATCGTGTTAAGTCCCTCACACTTTTGTGTTACAAATAATTTGTAGCCAGAAACCTTCTCTAGAGTGCACACAACAACTCACTCAAATTTTATCGCAATCAGATGAATTACATTTATGAGAAAATAGGCTTATATGATCACCTTTTGTCCAGGTGTGTGTGTGTGTCTGTCGTAGTCTCCTCCTCCCCCCCTCTACCCCCCCCCCCCCTAATAACGTTTGAATGGCTGAAGCGATTTCAATGAAACTCGGTAAGGTCATAGTACTCTTTCGGCCGACCCCGACTGTGCTCTCCAAATTTTATTGCGGCGCTCCAATCCAACATGGCATCTGTGCCAAATATTTCACCGGTATTGTATATCTCCGAAACTAATACTGATATTACCCTGAAATTGTGTACGGTTATAAAGGATACTACTAGAAGTTCAGCTATGAGACCTCCAAAAATATGTAAAATACAAAACGAACATGGCGGCCAAGTGAGGTAAAACATTGTAATAGACATTTCTCGCCATTTAACCGACTGAGCGCAGTGAAATGTGGTACAGTAAATGTTCATACACATTGTAATGCACTCGCATATACTTCTCTTCAATAGTTCACATAACCTCAAGATGGCGGATGTGCGCAATTTTAAAATTAAGATTTGTTTGTGGTATTAATAATGCGATCGAATTGAACGTTTGAATAATGAACCTACGCAAAAATCGTCATCTAATAGTGCATAACTCTATGGCCTAGATTTATAAAATCCAACATGACGACCATCCGAAATATTTAGACGGTTCTCAATATCTACGAATCTATTACAGCAATCAAACTGAAATTTTATATGTTGATAGAGGCAATTAACGTAAGTAGGATATATGAAAATAGGCTGTATAGTTCTTCACGGAACTACTTGTTGTATAATTATATAGATGCAGGCTTACGCCAAATATTATAGTGACAAGTGGGAGCTCCAGATTACCAAGCGTTTAGAAAAAGAATTACCGTACATTTTTGGCATGGGTCGGGCAAGGCATGAGCAACGTATGTTTTTTGTTTTTCTGTAGCAACTTTAAAACAACCATGTAATTCTCAAAATGCGGCGTTGATATCTTGTGCAAGATGTCGAGAAAATTACAGATTCTCCTGTTTTTACAATGACTATCACCCCAGCACGTGTATATCATCAACTGTAGAATCGTATATGTATCTAATATTATACACGACGCTCTTGTGTACGCTTCAATTGTAACCCCTTCCAAGAAATTTATTTGACATCCCAAATTTTCATTTTCCTGTCCGTTTCGTGACTTAATGCAAACATTAATAGATACAATATATTGAGCATTGTTTCGGTTTATTTGATGTGTATGCACAAATTAAAAAATTAAAAAAAAACACCAGAAGTTCCGTGACGAACTAGAGCCTACTTTTCTCGAAATGTAAGATTCATTCCAAAGATTAATCTATATGGACCTAATTAGAATAATAACGAAATTGAGTTGGTAATATCGAAATGTCTAATTAGTTCGAAATATAACTGGCATAATGTAGCCTAATAGAGCAATACAGTTGGCAGCACTGGTGACTGAATATATTCTTAGTTCCATCTCTCATGGTACAGAATACAAAATTTGGTTGAAGTCCAATGGATAGCATGGACGTTGCATGTAGTTAGACATTGGACCTATCAGCGCGCGTATAATCATGTTGGCAACAATGTCATGCATGTGTTTGTCAGAAATAATCTGAATTATTATGATCTATTGTTGTGCCAATTTTGGATGAAATCCATTTGTATGTATAGAAGTTACATGTATTTTAAAATTGGACCAATCAGCAGAATCATGTTGGAAGCACTGACGTATATTAGTTACTCCAAATTAATCTAGAATGTCAGGTACTATATGTGTGCAAAGTTTAGAGCTGTTGGCTTGAATACTTTTTGATATATTGATATTAGGGTAAAAAAAATAGAGAGCATTTATTAACAGTTGGCAACTCTGATTGCTCTTAAGAATACCCATAGTCATATCTGTTATAGTACACATAGCACATACGAAATTTGGTTGAAATCCAATTGATAGTATAGACGTTACATGCATTTACAATTGGTCCTATCAGCAGTCTTAGAATCATGTTGGTTGTACTGAGGTCCATTAGTTAGTCCAAATTAATCTAGAATGCCAGGTACTATACGTGTACATAGTTTAAAGCTGTCGGCTTGCATACTTTCTGGTATATTGGTATTTGAATAAAAAACAATATATAGTGCATTTATTAACAGTTGGCTTCCCTGGTGGCTCTTAAGATTACTCTGTCATATGTCTATCTGCACATAGTACATACGAAATTTGGTTGAAATCCAATTGATAGTGTAGAAGTTATATGCATTTAATAATTGGACTTATCAGCAGGCTTAGAATCAATTTGGCAACACTGTCATATATATGGCCTTCTGGAAATTAAGCTGAAATATTATTATCTATATGTGTGCCAATTTTGGTATAGCTCCCATGCATACCTTCCATATCGATCTCAAAAGTCTACTTTTTCCTCATTTTTACAAAATGCGAAAAGTAGGCTAAAAATGGTTTCACATACGGGCTCGACCCCACGACCCTCGGATTTCCGTTCTGTACTCTCTCCGCTGCACTGCCTGGAAACTACGCTAACATACGTGGCTCATGCCTCGCCCGACCACCGTCAGAATTGCTATTTTTTCTAAATGCTCGCACGTGCCAACAACGTATGACATGCGTGCCGTGAATTTTGTCGCCTTTCAAATTGAAATGTTACTGCCTTTATCTGAATTGCATATTTTCTTTTGTTTCAGGTAAGAAGCAATGTTTTGACTACTATCTCTCTCTCTGTAGGTAAGTTGATTAATATGGTACTATAATAAATGTTTGGTTTACTGTATATGTTCCCGCAACTTTCTTTCCAGCCCCTGCATTATTATTATTATTATTATTATTCGTTTAGGCCAGCTATAGGCCATGTCATTTCAACTGCTTACGTCTTTGCGCCTTGATCTTAGCCCAGTGTTCACGCATTCGCTGCCTGTGAGACTCCTTTCTTTCTTCTGACCACTTCTTGCCGGTTTTTAATTTCGCTTTTTCTTGGATTTGGTGGTGTGCTCCAAGCTTTTCCTTCAAAAGGTCACGTTCCATAATGTATGCGTGGGTGATCCCTACTTCGTGTAAATCCTTGTCTACCTCACAAAATCAGGGACCCTTCATTATTTTGTTAAGAAAATAGGTAAATATCCGATTGGTGATTCTCTCGGGTTTCATACGGGTTAAATGGCCATAGAAAGATATTCTTCTCTTCCGAATTACTTGAGATATCCTTTCTACATGGAAGCCTCCGTGGCTTAGGCGGCAGCACGCCGGCCTCTCACCGCTGGGTCCGTGGTTCAAATCCCGGTCACTCCATGTGAGATCTGTGCTGGACAAAATGGAGGCAGACAGGTTTTTCTCCGGGTACTCCGGTTTTCCCTGTCACAATTTCATTCCAGCAACACTCTCCACTATCATTTCATTTCATCTGTCATTCATTTAATCATTGCCCCAGAGGAGTGCGTCAGGCCTCGGCAGCCGGCACAGTTCATATCCTCGCCGCTAGACGGGGGCTTCATTCATTCCATTCCTGACCCGGTCGGAGACTGGAAGCAGGCTGTGGATTTTCATCCTTTCTACATGATAGTGCAGCTCATTGTTATGCCGTCTCCTGTACTCACCATCGTCTTTCAACGACCCTAAGATTTTCCTGAGGATCTTCCTATCCTTGGCTTATTATTATTATTATTATTATTATTATTATTATTATTATTATTATTATTTTACACAGTAGGCTACATACAACACATTGTAGGTACATCACAGTATAACTATACGGGCTTCAGGGAACCAAAGTATAGTTATTGAAACAGTCACTTCTAAGCTGGAAAATCGCTACCTATGAACTTCCAGATGATTCGGGTTGTTGAGAGAATTGCTGCTTTCTGCATTATTTTGTACAGTTGAGTATCCAGATCCAGTTCTTTAAGGCCTTGAAGCAAGGTACTTGGGATCACGTCCGTACTCGAGATAATGATAGGTATGGTCTTTACCCGTTCTACATGCCATTGCCTTTTGATCTGGCCGACCAACTCACTATATTTGCTGATCGCTTCTATGTATTTTGACTGGAGATTCTTGTTGTTGGGAATCGCAACTTCAATCAAGGTAGTTTGCTTGTCTTTCTTGCTGACAAACACCAGATCCGGCCTGTTGTGTGATACCGTTTGATCAGTCAGAATAGTTCAGTCCCAATACAACTTGTATTCATTGTTTAGAAGAACACACTCTGGCTGATATTGGTGATATGGAACTTTGTTTTTAGAAGCTGAAACTTATCAGCCAACTCCTGATGCAAGATTTTAGCAACTGCATCATGTCTTGGTTTGTGCTCCGTCGCCAGGAATTACCTACACTACATGCATATGTAATATGCTGTAATTTTTCTGACCGTTAACAGCCGTAGCGGCACTTATCATCTGGTACGGCGAGATCTTTTACAATGTACTTGAGGCAGTTCCATGTAGGAATAACTTGATCTTGAATTGTAAGCATAAAACCTTCAGTTTCTGGAATGATCTGTCCAGCTGGAAGTGCTTAGAGGTAATCGGAGTCATGGCTAGAAGTTGAACTATTACAACATTGCAAAACTTCAGGAGGCCAGGGATTTACAAAGCGGAATGTTTGGAACAATTGCCCACGTAACTCCCAAGAAGACAGCACCGTACAGAAGCATTGAGAAGGCTATGGTTGATGACAACGTGTATCTTGTTCTTCTATTTTCTTTTTTCTTTCGTCTTATGTTTATATCATTGTAGTTCAACGCAGTTAAACATTTACTTGACTCACCTCATTTGGATGTATTCCATGCAAAGATTTTGCTTTCCATACTTCCATCTTCTGAAGGTCAGTATGTAGGTGTTGGTGTTCTCTTGTTGACACAAGACCAGTGGCGTTGCTCTGTCCGCCTCACTGATGGCTCTGTGAAGTACAGATGATCTCGCTTCTTATTATTAATATAATTATTATTATCGTCCGCACCGTTGTGTTCTTGCCTGCGTCTCACTCGAAGGGTACGGGTTCGATTCCCGGCTCCGTCAAGGATTTTAGAAACTGACGTGAGGACTGGAACGGGTTGCGCTTAGCCTCGTGAGGAAAACCGAGTAGCTGTCTGTCAGTGAGGCATTGCATCAGTCGGGAAAACCAAGATTAACGGCTGAGGGGATCCGACGTGCTGACCACGCGCCACCCCGCAATATGCAGGCCAAATGGCTGAGTAGTCGTTGCTTGGTAGGCCAAAACCTTTCATGGGCTGTAGTTCCACGGGATTTTCATTTTTAGCCTATTTTCAATTTTGAAAAAATAGGCTTATGAGATCACCTTTTGTCCGTGTGTGTGTGCGTGTGTGTGCGTGTGTGTGTGTGTGTGTGTGTGTGATTCGTGTGTGTGTCCCCCCCTAATAAAATCGAAACGGCTGGAGCGATTTCAATGAAACTCGGGAAGTTCATAGCACTATTCCCGGCGACCTCGACCGTGCCCTTCAAATTTTGTTACGTCTCTCCAATCCAACATGGCGGCTGTGCGAAATATTTCACTAGCATTCAATATCTCCGAAACTATTACCGATATCGCCCTGAAATTGTGTACGGTGATAAAGGGCACTACTAGAAGTTCACCTATGAGACATTCAAAAACCTGGTGACTACAAAACCAACATGGCGGCAAAGCGAAGTTGAGATATTTAAATAGACTTTTCTCGCGATTTAACTATCTACATGTAATGAAACTTGGTACAGCAAATGTTTATACACATTGTAATGCACTGGAGTCTAATTTAGTTCAATTGTTTACATAACCTCAAAATGGCGGCTGTGCGAAATATTTCACTGACATTCTATATCTCCGAAACTATTACAGATATCACCCTGCAATTTTGTACGGTGATAAAGGGTACTGATACAGGTATAACTATGTATATTTTATAAACCTGTAAAGTACGAAACGAACATGGCGACCAAGCGAATTTAAAATATTTTAATAAACTTTTCTCGTGATTTAACTCTCTGAGCGCAGTGAAATGTGGTACAGTAATCGATTTTGCAGATTGTAATGCACTGCCATCTAATTTAATTCAATTGCTTAAATAACCTCAAGATGGCGGCTGTGCGAAATTTTAAAATTAAGTTTTAATTTCTTGTGTCGTAATCATGCGATCGAAGTGAAAGTTTGAATAATGAACCTAGGTAATAATTGTCCTTGAATGGTACATAACTCTATGGCCTATACACATAACACTCCTAAATGGTGAGCTCCCGAAATATTTAGACGGTTCTCAATATCTATGAATCTTTTACAGCAACCAAACTGAATTTTTTAATGTTCATAGAGACTATGAACATATGTTCACCTATAGGACTTTCAGGAACCTGGTGAGCACAAATCCAACATGGCGGCGACGCGAAGTATAAATATTTAAATGGACGTTTCTCGCGAATTAACTATCCGAGTGCCGTGAAACGTTGCACGTTAAATGCTTATACAAATGTTGATCCACTGGCATCTAATTTATTTCAATGGTTTGCATTATCTCAAGATGGCTGCTGTGCGTAATTTTAAAATCTCGTTTTTACTTCTTGTTGTCTAATCTTGCGATTGAAGTTTGAATACCACACGTACACAATAATCTTAATGTAATAGTACAAAAATAAAAATCCAACCTGGCGACCATCTGAAATATTTAGACGGTTCTCAATATCTACGAATCTGTTACAGCAATTAAACTGAAATTTTGTATGTTGATTGTGGCAGTTAACATAAGTAGGATATATGAAAATAGGCTGTATAGTTCTTCACGGAACTACTTGTTTAAATTATTATTATACCTGTCGTTTATTCTACTGTCCCCGATTTCATAAACTTATCTGGTTTCGCAGGTACGCAAAAGATCCACCATTTCTCCATGCGTCCTCTTATTTGCGAAGTGGCTAGCACTCTTGGCTGTCACCGCGGAGGCCAGGGTTCGATTCCCTGCTCTGCCAAGAAATTTAATTCTGGTCTGTGGGCTGGAACTCAACCACGTGAGGCAAAAGAGAGGACAGGCGGGCTCGATTCTCACCTCAGCCATCTTAGAGGTGGTTTTCCGTGGTTTCCCTTTTTTACTCCAGGTTAATTCCGGGATGGTTACTAACTTCAGGCCATGGACGCCTTCTTGCAATTCCTCATCTGTATTACAATTTCACACACTAATACAGCCATCACAATAACACAGGTATCAGACAAATTTCACACACACACACACACACACACACACACACACACACACGAGTACACGGGGCAACATGACGACGATGCTGCAAAGCCCATAAATGAATCAACAACTACTCTTTCATGCAGCACTAATTAGCCAGGCAGATCGCTTCGCTGCGAATTTAAATGGGCTTTGTCAACTCTCCGCGTGGCGCAAGACCGGCTTGCGAACGAAAAAAAAATCCCTAGGAGATGGATTTGAACAGGGACCTCCTGGCTCACAACATCGTGCCACGGTCCTGATCACGATTTTTCTACCACCCTGTATTATGTAGGCTTCACTTTTAAGCTTTCTTTCACGTCATAAGACCGCGTGTTATTGAGGTTCGACACACCCCATGCCTAATCAAACCAGATTGATGTAAACACTATTTTACATTGGTTCCGCGCGATTTACGGTGAGGTTAATGGCATGGTTTTATTAAGTGTGATTGTAACGCTAATATGATGCTTTTGTTTAGTGTTTAAAATTTGAACTTCTCAGTATTGTTGAATGTTGACATCCTGACCGCCGTGGATGGATGGCATTTCCTGGAATATCGTCAGGTAACAGCCAAGAATCTCATAAAGTCACTGCCGTTGCCGGATTTCCTCGTTTGATTTGTAGACCGCTCCTCTACTCAGAAGGGAATTTAATGACTCTGGATCAGAATATGTGACTCCTGACTTCCCGGAACGTTACCCGTGGGTGATAAAGTGCTTGAGCGATGACCATCAGTAGGCATGCGTGAGAAACGAATCGTTTGGCTTCCTATTGCGGAGGTAATGCTTCCTGCCTGCTACCAATCAGAGCTATATGGTACACGCCGAAGACGCAGGTTATGACTTCCGGAAGTCAGTCGCCCTAGTTTAGAGCCGTCACTATCTGAATGCAAAGACCAATCAAATTACAAGACCACTCATTATTGAAATTACTCTTGTCGATTCATTTAGTGGCTTGTTTGTACTTCACCCCCCAGGAGCTCACATCTAGTGGAACGTGGCTAGGTGACCACGGTACCCCAGCTGAGTCCGGTATTGCTTCCACTTACTGTGCCGGGCTCCTCTAAGTCTTCTTTCCTGTTGACCTCTCTTGGTCAACTCTTGTTATCTTCTGACCCCGACGGTATTAGGGTATCCGAGGCCTAGGGAGTCTTTCACTTTCCCGCCTTAATTGGCCCTTGTCTCATCTTTCCTGATACCCTCATTCTTCGACGCGTCAGCCTTCTTTTTCTTTTCATGTTATCTCCCGCCTTCTGCACAAGGCCCTCAAGGAGGCAGGGTGTATGTAGCCCCTAAACTTCTGGTGCACCCTGGATAGTGCTACACCATCAAGGGCTCACAACTGGTGAGTTTGGGAGTTGGCGACTCCGATGGATTCCTGAGCTGGGTCTGTTTTGTCCCCTTTTTCCTCTGACCTTGGGGCGGGCCCTCACCTCTTTCCCTTTCCAATCTGCCTTTCATGGCTCTCCTTCTTTCCAAGTCCCTCAATCCTCATTCTTCGAGGGTTGAGGGCATTACTTTTCTTCCTGTCCTTTTTTTGCCTTATCCTTTATTTGTTTACCATTTCCTCGTTCTAGTGTGTAAGTCTAGTTAGTATTAACTCAGTTATAGTTTTCATTCTCATCTCATCTTTCACTATCACCCAAACCATTAGGGGCCGATAACCTAGAAGTTAGGCCCCTTAAAACAACAATTATCATCATCATGTTTGTAATTCTAATAAATAATAAAGTTATTGGATTTACGTCCCTTTTAACTACTGTGGCTTTTAGAGACGCCGGGGTGTCGTGGTTTTGTCCCGAAAGGGATCTCTTGCGTGCCAGTAAATGGACTAACACCACTCCCTTGCATTTAAGAACCCTGAAATGCCAGCTAGCTGTGCTAGGATTCGATCCTGCAACCATGGGCACTAACCGAGTGTGTAGATCTTGCTGATTTACGAAGAAACCTTGATTTGCAGTATATACTCGATCGTATATTAACCGATGACGTGCTGGCTGCTGATCTCGTCATCCGCTTTAGAAGTGAAAGTGGATTAGGGGGAACAATCTAAATTTTCAAGTATATATTTACTCAAAGAACATTTCCTGTTTTGAAATTCTGCTTTTTTGTGTTCCTTTTTTTTTTTAGACGTTTCGGCCATCAATGGACCACGATGTTCTTCACTCATATGATCACTGTAATGCTTGTTTTCTTGTCTGCCAGTAGATCTTCATTCTTGACGAATGTTCTGCTCTCCTTTCTTCCGTCCACTTGTAGCGAGGGCGAGGCATCACAGATGTTAAAGGGTGTAGATTACTGGTTGATTTAACCGCCTTTCTGAACAGATTCCTATCCCAAATCAGAGCTTGATTGATTCGAGCTTCTGTTAGGTCCTTTTTAACTTGCATCGACCATTTACAATAGGATTTTTTTTTAGATATTGATGAGTGGATTCGATATGAAAGTCGATGTTGCTCCATCCGCTCCAAATGTCCAAAGAAAGACATTCTTCTTTTTCTCATCACACTCACCAAATCTTCTATATATTCAAATAATTCATTGTTATGTCTTCTTCTGTAAGTACCATTATCATTAACAGGTCCTAATATTTTCCTTAGAATTTTCCGATCCTTAAGTTCTAATTTTCTCAATGGACCTTTGTTTGTCATCTGTAAGCATTCTGCGGCATATATTTTTGTTTATTATTAGTGTATTAGTTTTATTTATTTTTTGTTTTATTATTTTAGTCCTTTTTATTTTTAGGTGCCCACTTCTAAATTTTAATTAAATGAACCTTGCTGTTCCGCCCCTTAAAACAACAATAACTAACCAATCAACCAACCTTGAGCACAGCAAACGGGAACGCCTCCGCTGCCCCACGAGCACAGCAAACGGGAACGCCTCCGCTGCCCCACGCGGCCAGTCGGGTATAATGTGTGTGGAATTGTTCTGATAACCTGTGTCCTTCTGATGACGCTACTAGTGTGCGTATTTATAATTGGGCCGAGGATTGGATAGGAGACGGTCGTGGCCTTAATTTAGGAACCATCGCATCATATAGCTGAAGTATAAGATTATGGTATTTGAAGCCATTTTCAGTGTTGCTTAAGTCAACGAATCTTTGATGCTTTTCAGTCGGTCTACACGATTGTACCCAAATGAGGTGGGTTCTTCCCTAATCCTGAAAAAGAATTACATGAGATTAATAAATACACTTGGATGACCAGTTTCGATCGTCAAGCGATCATCATCGGATCCATTACACATAGGCTCCAAAATTTATGTCTGAATGTATGGGTGAAAATATTTACAATATATACACATTTAGGTGCAGTATTGGTTATACACCCTCTGTCTGAAAAGTTCGGTGAATGGGCTATATTATGAACGGATTGTTGGCTTACCTGAAACAGCCGTTACTATCCTGCGAAGTAATCTCCGTGGATGGTTATGCACTTCTGAGAACGACTGAACAAGTCCTGGAAACTCCTGGCATAGTCTTCTTTAGGATTAGTCTTCAGTTTGGGTCGTCAAAACTCTAAATTGAGAAGAGAGACGCGTGAATTTATGCAACCTGCCTTGCACACCTGATAGACGGGCGGCAGTGAGAAGGGTGAATTTATGCAACCTAACGTGCACACCTGTTCGACGAGTGGCAGTGAGTAAGGTGAATGTTCCGTGGAATGGTCCTGAAAACCATCGTCACAGATGACGAGACCTGGTACCTGAGGTACGACCTCGAAGGCAATCGTCAAAGTATGGAGTATCGGGGTCCAGAGTCGCCGAAGAGCCCTGAAGGGCCAGAGGTTTTCGGACATTTCGGACATCCAACGTAATGTGACGACCCAACTGAAGGCTATCCCTCAGGAAGACTATGCCAGGACTTGTACAGCCGTTCTAAAAAGTGTATAACCATCCACGGGGATTGCTTCGAAGGATAGTAACGGCTGTTTTAGGTAAGTCAACAATCCATTCGTAATATAGACCCATTCACCGAATTTTTCAGACAGAGGATGTATAAGAAGTCATTGTAGTAAAATGAATAAAGTATGGGCCTTAGTGTGAAACCACGGTGAACCACTTCTAAGGTGGCTGGCGTGGAAATCGAACCCTCCTCTTCTCAGTCCTGTCTCACGAGACTGAGTGTATTATTATTATTATTATTATTATTATTATTATTATTGGTCCAAATTTGGTCAGTTGGAATCTGATATGTCCTCAGTGTCACTCACGTTGCATGTCTCCAAACCGATCACATTCAATGGCAAGCATGTAGGAATTGTAGGGTGATAACTAGCCTTCTGCTCGGTGTACTTCTTTCCGAAATTGGCCATGTGCAGTGCCCCATTAGGCTATTGGTATGTTCCGTTGACGAGTTCGTGGATCAATAGAAATGCCCGGTCGTGGGGAGCGATTTGACGCGCACGGCTTTGCGTTAGGTTGGTAGAACTGTGAGCCTTTTTATTGTGCTTCCCTCTGTGTCCATCTTGGCGCCTTCGGTGGTGTAGTTGGTAGCATGCTGAGCTTCTATGCCCAAGGCCGCGGGTTTAAACCCGGCCGAAGTCGTCGGATTTTTTAAGAGCCTTGAAGTCCCTCAGCATGCCTTTCTTCGGAGGCGAAGTAAACCCGGTGGGCCCATGTCATAGATTTATGGCATGTAAAAGAACCTTCCACTAACTGCAATTGTGTGAAGCTAAATTTGTAGGTTAGATTTGATTAACGTTGTATTAAGTTCCAACGTTCGTCTCCTAGTGCCAGTTGCGGTGGCATCTAGTAGCCAGGTTCACAGCTAGGTGTCGTTGACGGTAACATTTGGTAACTGAATTAGAGAACTCACACTAATACGGCCATCACAATTAACACCGGTTATCAGACTGATTCTACACACACCCAAAGTACACTGGGCTTCATGACTGCGTTGTCACAGTCCCTAAACTGAAGAACCAACCAACCAACCTGTGTCTAGCTTCCATATGGTGACTCCGTTGTTAATTTCCTTGCTTATTTTGTTAAAACAGAACCAACCGTGTAAGATCCCTTGGTTCTTTTTGAATAAACGAAGGAAAGTAAATTATAGTGCAATGTAGTAGTTGGTTCGAGTGCTTACAGCTGGCAGCGCAGACTTTACATTATTTGATTGCATTTAAATAAAACATTGAGTGAGCTTGAAGTGCTCACTCGTGGGTATATCTCTGATTTGGTAAAAGTAGCGCTCGGTTTCCTTTGATGTAAAATGTGTCCAGTTAATGATAACAGTGTCCACGAGGAAGATGCATCATGGACTCGACTGCAAATTAGTGAAACATATCAATAGCTGTTTTTTTAAATTATTGGATTCAAGCAAAATAATATTTAATCCTCTTGATCATTAACCTCATAAACTGTTATTTTTTTTGAAAATATCTTTAGCTTCATCGATTATTTTATGGAAGGATGTTTTGAAAAATAAAAGAATCCAACAGAAAAGAAGGTTGGCTAAAACAAAAGATAGGTATTTTATTACTCGGTGGGTGGAAGGTCAGAGTGTACTGCACGTCTTTCTTTCCAATTTGAGTGCTGCGGATAATCTCGTGCACTGAATACATCATCAGCAATGCTGGAGCATGTACTCCCAAGAGATCTGCGTCGACCGGGCTTGAGAGACAATAACAGTGGCATTGATACGAACTTTCAATGTTCTGATCTCTCGTAAATTGAAGTGAAGTTAGTATCGACTTTCGAGATGTGTTTGTTTAAGGCAGATGAATAGCTCTCGGAATACCACCGCAAAAGGTCAAACAAGAGAGATAACAGTATTCGTTTCTCTCAATTCAGCAATAAATTACTCAGAAACTTGGTTGCACACCTGGATTTATTTTTACTGGGAGCAGTTAATAAGCTTACATATCTTAAATATCAGAACAGTTGCGGTGTGGATTACAGTAACGTCGCCTTGCACGTTTCAAAAAGCCCCAAGCAGTCTCAACATTGGATTCATGTCTGGAGGCATCGCAGATTAATCCACTTAGAAATTGGAGGAAAATATTTACGAGACGAACGCATTGCACTCAGGACGGAATTGTCGTCATGGAAGATTAGTCCAATGCCTATAGTGAGGCGGTAGAACTAAACAATCATATCCTGGCATTGCAGAGCCCTCAAATTGCTCTCGATGGTGATGAGTAGGGCCCGGATGTTGATGATATGTCATATTTTTACTGAGGTGTCTAAAACAATGCTGAAGTACATTGAAACTCCGGACGGGCCACTCCGTCTTCAAATATGTCATCTTTTTGCATTTATTTTTTGCTATTTGTCCATTTTCAGAATTTTTTTAGTTTGGTAGGTTTTTTGGTCTTAATTTAGAGAAATACGCCTTATAAGGTTATTTTTTTTCCAATTTAGTCATGTCACAGCTCTATATGAGGGAGTTACGTGTCTCGAGAGTTAAGAAGAAGCTAGTAGCTGATACATGATAATTTAAAATATTGACATATTGATTCCATTTTCTTATTCAATCGAGTGTAAACTAGTCTTAGCAATAATCGTGGCGAAATTGCTGCGGTTATTGCATCAAAACTGAAAAGAGTGCTGGACAGAAACACCGGGTATAAAACATTATGCAAAATCTCAGACATTCTTTCTGGTGAAACTACTGCATGGATGGGATTGAGGAGGATTTGGCAGCAAACGACCTTCCTTCAAGTACACTCCGATCACAACAGTTGATGTTGAACGCAACTTTTCGAGATATAAAAACTTGTTGGCTGATAACCGCAGATTATTTACATTTGACAACATCAGAGTGACATTCGTAGTGCATTGTAACTCAGACTTAAGTGAACATAAACCTTTTGTTAGTGCTAGAAATCTATTTTGATTGACCTTTTCAGTTTGAGCTTAAGATGTCATTTTTGAAATATAGGTGAGTTTATTATTATAAGATGATTTTCTCCATTTTCTGGTGCATTTTTCGAATTTTTAGGTAATTTATTAGTCATTTTTGAAAATTTTTAGTGCATTTTTTTAACTTTTTATGGCATCAACATCCGGGCCCTAGTGATGAGTGACGTCCGACGTCCGTACATGTTGCCCAACTAAAACCTGACTGATCCACCTCCCTACAGGGGTAGCCTACTTCAGACGTGCATTACATACTCTCCTACAACTGTTGTCTACAGGTTGTATTGTTAGTTAGGGGCCGATACCCTAGATGTTAGGCCCCTTAAAACAATAATTATCATCATCATCATGTATTGTTAGTGCCCTCTTGCCCATCTGTTTTCTGGTCGTTTGGTGTGTAAATATTTGCTGGTCCCTTACAATCTGGGTCTATACCGAAGTCCCGGTCGTCTCCAGGAAGACATCGGGCACTTCTGTGCCGTTCTCCACTCAGTTCCTTCGCACAATGCTTCTCAAATAGCATTCGTTATCCGCCTCGTTGCATAGTCAGTAGCATTCCTGGCTGTCACCGCGGAGGCCCGGGTTAAATTCCCGGCTCTACCAAGAAATTGAATTCTGGTCTAAGGTTTTGAATGGAGTACACTCACCCTCGTGAGGCAAAACTGAGGGTTCGATTCCTACCTCGGTCATCCTGGAAGTGGTTTTTTCCATGGATTTCCACTTCTACTCCGGGAATATGCCAAGATGGTACCTAACTTATGGCCACGGCCGCTTCCTACCCAAATCCTAACTACATACCAAATACTCACACAGTGGCTCAGGTTAACAGACAAATTCTACACACACTCAAGTACCCGGGGCTATATGACCACGATGTCGCAAAGCGCTTAAGAGATTCAACGACAACATGCAAGTATCTCGCTACTGCGAGCTTTCACGCCTTCTCACATAAGTTACCATCTTCAATGATGAACAATTGACATGTTGCTCTGGACTCACGAAGTTTTCAGTTTTATAATGCACATCCGTATGACTTTTCTTTTAAATTCAATTTATTAAGGCGCACAAGTTACAACGCCAACACTTTCTTTGATTGGCATTGCAACGCATGCCGGGTAGAGCTAGTAATAAATAATTAAACGCACAAATTTTGCATAAATTACAGATCACTGTGTGAAAACAAATGGCTCACTCTGCGTTCGTACAAAATTCTATGATTGATTTGGGATGTATTTTGCAATTGACAACGGGATATCATTCGCAGTAATTGTCACAGAGATCCCACACGCAATTTTCATCTGGATAGTGGAAGGACTTGACTTTGTGGTGATACCCATGCACTGCCAGCGAAGTCACAAAATGTCGTAGTTCCTGGTCTGTGTCTGCCCATGGTTTGTTCATCATAGCCTCTGTAGAGTAGAAATGTTGCCAAGTTTCGGACCTCTTCATTTCCCTTTCATACATTAGCCGCGTCCAACAATCCGTAGATGGTCAAAGGAGTTTAGTCTCTAAGTTTCGAGTAGGAAAGGTTCTCCAGAAAGTTCGTAAACTAATCGAGATCGTGTGTACCTGGATACTCCAATGGTTGTTTTTAGAAAGCGCGGTTTAACATCTATTTCCAGCGTCCTAGGGCGGTCGTCGGCAGCTTATCCCAAATAATCTCTATCCCGTAAGGTAGGATGGGAATGATTTTGGCATTGAATAAAGCTATGCCTGTCTTCAGAGATAGTCTGTTGAGAATTTCAGTGACATTTCGTTTCAAATTGGTTTTCTCTGTTCGTAGATCATATCAGCCAGCTGCAGTTTGTTAGTGATGCATTTTATTCATAAGTTATGACTTAATTGATAATTGGGGCCCGGATGTTGATGCCGTACAAAAGTTTAAAAAATGTACTTAAAATATTCAAAAATGAATGTAATTAATGACCTAAAAATTCGAAAAATGCACCATAAAATGTAGAAAATGATCTTATATTAATAAACTCACCAATATTTCAAAAATTCGAAAAATGCACTATAAAATGGAGAAAATGATCTTATATTAATAAACTCACCAATATTTCAAAAATTCGAAAAATGCACTATAAAATGGAGAAAATGATCTTATATTAATAAACTCACCAATATTTCAAAAATTCGAAAAATGCACTATAAAATGGAGAAAATGATCTTATATTAATAAACTCACCAATATTTCAATAATTCGAAAAATGCACTATAAAATGGAGAAAATGATCTTATATTAATAAACTCAACCAATATTTCAAAAATTCGAAAAATGCACTATAAAATGGAGAAAATGATCTTATATTAATAAACTCACCAATATTTCAAAAATTCGAAAAATGCACTATAAAATGGAGAAAATGATCTTATATTAATAAACTCACCAATATTTCAAAAATTCGAAAAATGCACTATAAAATGGTGAAAATGGTCTTATATTAATAAACTCACCAATATTTCAAAAATTCGAAAAATGCACTATCAAATGGAGAAAATGATCTTATATTAATAAACTCACTAATATTTCAAAAATTCGAAAAATGCACTATAAAATGGAGAAAATGATCTTATATTAATAAACTCACCAATATTTCAAAAATTCGAAAAATGCACTATAAAATGGAGAAAATGGACTTATATTAATAAACTCACCAATATTTCAAAAATTCGAAAAATGCACTATCAAATGGAGAAAATGATCTTATATTAATAAACTCACTAATATTTCAAAAATTCGAAAAATGCACTATAAAATGGAGAAAATGATCTTATATTAATAAACTCACCAATATTTCAAAAATTCGAAAAATGCACTATCAAATGGAGAAAATGATCTTATATTAATAAACTCACTAATATTTCAAAAATTCGAAAAATGCACTATAAAATGGAGAAAATGATCTTATATTAATAAACTCACCAATATTTCAAAAATTCGAAAAATGCACTATAAAATGGAGAAAATGGACTTATATTAATAAACTCACCAATATTTCTAAAATTCGAAAAATGCACTATAAAATGGAGAAAATGATCTTATATTAATAAACTCACTAATATTTCAAAAATTACCGACAGTAGTGGCTACGCTGGCTAACGCGCAGCATTAGGTCATGGGGCCAAGCTCTCTGCTGACTCAGTAGACGCGTGGGTTCGAGCCCCACCGTCGGCCGTCCTTGAAATGGTTTTCCGTGGTTTCCCATTTTCAACACCAGGCAAATGCTGGGACGGTACCTTCTGACAGGCCACGGCCGCTTCCTTCCCCATCCTTGCCCAGTTTCATTCACCATCATTCATTTCATCTCTCATCAACTCCTCTCATGAGGTTGGCGTCAGGAAGGGCATCCGGCCGTAAAAACCTTCGCCACAAAGACTTCCATCGCATCTCATCCCCGACCCCGTTGAAAAAAAAACGGGAATAATAAGGGGTAGACATACATACATACTAATATTTCAAAAATTCGAAAAATGCACTATAAAATTAAGAAAATGATCTTATATTAATAAACTCACAAAATATTTCAAAAATTCGAAAAATGCACTATAAAATGGAGAAAATGATCTATATTAATAAACTCACCAATATTTCAAAAATTCGAAAAATGCACTATAAAATGGAGAAAATGATCTTATATTAATAAACTCACCAATATTTCAAAAATTCGAAAAATGCACTATAAAATGGAGAAAATGATCTTATATTAATAAACTCACCAATATTTCAAAAATTCGAAAAATGCACTATAAAATGGTGAAAATGGTCTTATATTAATAAACTCACCAATATTTCAAAAATTCGAAAAATGCACTATAAAATGGAGAAAATGATCTTATATTAATAAACTCACCAATATTTCAAAAATTCGAAAAATGCACTATAAAATGTAGAAAATGATCTTATATTAATAAACTCACCAATATTTCAAAAATTCGAAAAATGCACTATAAAATTGAGAAAATGATCTATATTAATAAACTCACCAATATTTCAAAAATTCGAAAAATGCACTATAAAATGGAGAAAATGATCTTATATTAATAAACTCACCAATATTTCAAAAATTCGAAAAATGCACTATAAAATGGAGAAAATGATCTTATATTAATAAACTCACCAATATTTCAAAAATTCGAAAAATGCACTATAAAATGGTGAAAATGGTCTTATATTAATAAACTCACCAATATTTCAAAAATTCGAAAAATGCACTATAAAATGGAGAAAATGATCTTATATTAATAAACTCACCAATATTTCAAAAATTCGAAAAATGCACTATAAAATGTAGAAAATGATCTTATATTAATAAACTCACCAATATTTCAAAAATTCGAAAAATGCCCCATAAAATGGAGAAAATGATTTTGTAATAATAAACTCACCAATATTTCAAAAATGACATGTTAAGCTCAAACTGAAAAGTCAAATCAAAATAGATTTCTAGCACTTGACAAAAGGTTTATGTTCACTTTAGTCTGAGTTGCACTGCACTACGAATGTCATTCTGATGTTGTCAAATGTAAAAGATCTGCGGTTATCTGCAAACAAGTTTTTATATCTCGAAAAGCTGCGTTCAATATCAGCTGATGTGATCGGAGTGTACTTGAAGGAAGGAAGGTCGTTTGCTGCTAAATCCTCCTCAATCCCATTCATGCAGTAGTTTTCACCAGAAAGAATATCTGAGATTTTGCATAATGTTTTATACTTGGTGTTTTAGTCCAGCACTTTTTTCTGTTTTGATGCATTACCCGCAGCAATTTCGCCACGATTGTTGCTAAGACTAGTTTCCACCCGCTTGATTAAGGAAATAGAATCAATATTTCAATATTTTTAATTATCTTGTAACAGCTACTAGCTTCTTCTTAACTCTTGAGAGACGTAACTCACTCATATAAAGCTGTGACATAACTAAATTGGAAGAAGATGGCATTAAAAGGCCGATTTCTCTTAAATAAGACTAAAAATCTACCAAACTTAAGAAAATGCTCTATGGAAAAACAGCACAAAAAATGCAAAAAGATGCAAAATAAAAATGACATGTTTGAAGACGGGGTGACCCATCTGGAGTTTCAATGTACATCAGCATTGTTTCTGACCGCTCAGTAAAAAGATGGCATATCATCAACACCTGGACCCTAGTGATAACTGTCGATACGTGAAATACACACTCCCTAGCACTCAGGCCGGACTCGCAACGACAGCAGACGTATTGCTCAGCTCCGGAGCCTCGCACTGTAGCCCTGAACTACGTTTGCTGGATGTATCAAACATGAACAGAAAAAGCGTTAAATATTTCGAAGACTTTCTTGTACCGTAAGTCTCCGTGGCCTAACGCTAAATCTGTTTCCTGATTATTCAGTTTGCGTACTCTCCAACATATCTCCTTAGCCCGTAGCTACGCGAACCGCTGATTAAATACCACTGCTATAGAAGTAAAGCACCGGAAAGGATTATCTATTCTAAGATCGTTTCCTGCTTATTGTTCAGAGCTCATCAATATTCACTCGTTAGCCTTTCGAATATCTTTAATATTCATCCCGTGAGCAAAACGCTCGCCTTTGATCCAGATGAGTACTTGTTTGTATTCAGTGATTTGCAATGCAGAATAGCGTGGGGTGCAGTGTCTCCAGTATTGATAAATATATGTGAGTTGGGCAGAACGTAACGATCTTCAGGACTGCTGGCTCCATTCCAGCAGACGCCCTCTCTCTCACCGAGGCTCAGATGGCTGAGGTGCTCTCTTTCTGTGTCCAACATCGTGTATTCAGGTACCAACCCCAACCCCTAGAGACTCATAAGGCTCGGATTTTTAGGTGCTAAAAATCGGGAATAACTTTATTTTTTATGTATTAAAAATACCTGAAATATGTGACAAAGAAGTAAAAATATTTAATTATAATTTACTTTATTAAGTTAATGTGAATATAAACAATATGCAGTACTCATGAATGCAATTTATTCTATGTCTCACTGACTGCTGAAGCATTACAATACACAATGAGATACATATTCAGGTTGGCCATCACAAATGACCGACAATTATCGCAACACTTATTCTGAAGGCGCGAAACTGCGGCAATATGTTTCTTGCCCTTGAGGTGTTGTGTGACTTAAGATCGCTGTTCAGCCTTGATTGCTTTCCCACATGGTTGGCAGAACAGATTCAAAAGTAAAATTATCTTTAAATTCTGCAACAGACGATAACTTGTAGTTAACTGCCTTACAATTCAGTGCCAGAAATGAATTACATGTGAGTGACACTGGTTCCAGGTAGCTGGGGTCTAGTGCGTGGTGCAATGTGGCTATGGACAAGGAAATCCCCGGCTACCACAGCGAGTGACACGGGGCGACAAGTTGAGAATAACACAGTTGCAAGCTGACATACGCTCTGCATGAAGATTAGATAACTCACAGGTTCTTGCTCGTTGAAGTAACACAGAACATAAATGCAATAAACTGAAACATCTAGCATACTGCTTTAAAAAATACTGTAAATATGTATTTTTATGTGATAATTAGTGAAAAGCAGGCATTTATGTATTTATAGAAAAAATGCTTAAAATGTGTATTTACATAAAAAATATTTATTTACCTACAAATCCGAGCCCTACGACTAGTGGGACGTGGGTTGGCGACCACGGGACCCCAAATGAGTCTGGCATTGCTTCCACTTACTTGTGCCCGACATATTTCCTGTCGACATTCTTGGCCAACTCTTGTTCTCTTCCGACACCGCCGAGATTAGGGTATCAGAAGCCTACGGCGTCTTTCATTTTCTCGCTTTAATTGGCTCCTGTCCCTTCCTGATAACTTCATTCTTCGAGGGGTCAGACCTCTCCTTTTCACGGTATCTCCTGCCTTCTGCACTAGACCCTGAAGAAGGCAGGGTGTGTATGTGTAGCCGCACCACTTATGGTGCACCCTGGATATTGCTACACCCTTAAGGGTTAACAGTTGGTGAGTTTGGGAGTTGGCAACCCCGACAGATTCCTGAGCTGGGTCTGTTTTTCCTTTTTTACCGACTTTGCGGCTGACCCTCTCCTCCTTCGCTTCCCTATCTGCCTTTCATGGCTCAACTTCCTTCCAAGTCCCTCAATTCTCATTGTTTGGGGTTGAGGGCAATTCTTTTCCCTGTTTTTTATTTCGCTTATTCATCTATTGTTTTCCATTTCTTCTTCTACTATATAAATATGTAGTTGAAAGGAAGGAAGCTTTTAGTTTTACGTGACCGTTAATGTTGCGATCATGAGCCACGGGACCTCATTTGTACGTGGAATCCAACCGAACCGCTGGACATGGCATTTCACTTCGAAAATCTCACATGCATTGACCGGGAATCGAACCAGGTCCACCTTGTTGAAAGGCCAACAGCTGTACCCCTGCGCCACCACGCCCCCTAGTATGTAGTTAGTTATACTTATAGGCAGTAGCATGTTTAATTTCATTCCCATTTCTCTCTGTCACCCATCTCATTAAGGGCCAATAACCTAGATGTTAGGCCCCTTAATGCAACAATTATCATAATCGTCATCAGGTTCCACGGTTAAGAATACTGTTAGGTAATCAGCCCGAGGGCTGGCTGGATCCTCAAAAAGTACTGTCGTAGGTTATTCAGTTTTTTTTTGTCGTGTAGCCTCCTGAGAGGCCGAGTGCAGGTCTTTCTAATCGATGCCCGTGGGCGACCTGCGCGTCGGGATGAGAGATGGAATGGATGAAGATGAATGAAACTGGGCAAGGATGTGGAAGGAAGCGGCCGTGGCCTGTCAGAAGGTACTGTCCCAGCATTTGCCTGGTGTTGAAAATGGGAAACCACGGAAAACCATTTCAAGGACAGCCGACGGTGGGGCTCGAACCCACGCGTCTACCGAGTCAGCAGAGAGCTTGGCCCCTTGACCTAACGCAGCGCTTTAGCCCGCGTAGCCATTACTGTCGTAGGTTATTCAGGATGAAACCCACAAAAACCTATGACAGTGCTATAATGAAGCGTATTAGGCATTTATGGCAGCTACGACTGAGACATCGGTAGCCCGGATGTTTTTGGGTATGAAATACCGTGACCAGGGCATCCGTCTCTCCAGTATTTGGATCATATTACATGAACCGAAACGCGCCTGAGTGTTGGCGATTGTGAGCACGTTATACGAGCCGAATTTCAGCGTCCAAAACGCGTAGTACACGGCCGGAATCGAAAACCGCAAGCTGTATTCCTTCCGAGCACAGCAGTCATTACAAAATGGATGAGATAGAAGTAGGTTGTGTCGGTGCAGTGCCTTCATGAAGTGATAGGGAGAACAAATGTTGGTTGGACTCGTCGTGTATGACAGCTGAACAGTTTCACATCATGTTCAGGGACCACAGGAAATATCTTGACAAGCTTTTCCAGTATTACCGAATAGCAGGTGGTTCTTTTGACGAGCAGTTGTCTTTAGTAGCTTACAAAATAACAAAGCTGGATACGAATATCGTCATGCTTAAACCCCACAACATAACCTACATTCAATGTTTTGATTTTCAGTTCTATTTTATTCTCACCCTGTGGGCTGTTATTTCTCCGCGCGCGTGCATTCAGCCCGTATATAACTTGACAAACGTTTCTTCTGCGCGCGCTGTTTCTGCAGTTTTACACGTCGGTCGACATAAAACTGCTTCTCTGCGTCTAAAGGCGCAGTTGATTCCGTCCGTGTAGTTTATACCTTTACCTACCCACTGGCCCAATGGATACGCGTTTCGGTCGCCGTCATTCAGTCCCGGTTATTCGGTCCGTGTAACATCGGCCTTTGGGAATTGGCATTAAATCGTCGTCCAGAAACAGCTCGAGCTAGCCACGGGCTGCACGAGGTTTCCTGCGCGGGGCCACACGAGGGACGACAGGTCGCCTGGAACGATGGCGAAACGTCGGCAACAAAGACATACCGAGCCACTACAACTAACATAGTCATCTGCGGCCGCGAAATTCTACGAAGTAACATCACAGATATTTTCCTTTGCAGGTGTACAAAGTTTCTACGCGATCCAAGAGTTAACGTTTTATAATTTCCCATAATAGATAACTACTGAATGTAGGGGAGCAATTTGGAACACTTCCTGTAGATTATTCTTAAAGAAGGCACTAGTCTCGTATTGTTTTCCCCCCAGGGGCTCACATCTTGTGGGCGTGGGTTGGCGACCACGGGGCCCCAGCTGAGTCCGGCATTGCTTCCACTTACTTGTGCCGGGCTCCTCTCCGTCTTCTTTCCTGTCGACCTCACTTGGTCAACTCTTGTTCTCTTCTGACCCCGACGGTATTAGGGTATCCGAGGCCTAGGGAGTCTCTTCCTTTCCCGCCTTAATTGGCCCTTGTCTCATCTTTTCTGATACCCTCCTTCTGCGAGGGGTCAGCCTTCTTTTTCTCTTCCTTTTACCTCCTGCCTTGTGCTCTAGGCCCTTAAGGAGGCAGGGTGTATGTAGCCCCACCACTTCTGGTGCACCCTAGATAATGCTACACCCTCAGGGGCTCACGGCTGGTGAGTTCGGGAGTTGGCGACCCCGAGGGATTCCTGAGCTGGGTCAGTTTTCCCCTTTTGTCCCTTACCTTTGGGGCGGACCCTCTCCTCTTTAACTTTCCTATGTGCCTTTCATGGCTCTCCTTCCTTCCAAGTCCCTCAATCCGCCTTCTCCGAGGGTTGAGGGAATTTCTTTTCCTTCTGTCCTTTTATTTGCCTTATTCTCCTTTAGTTTTCCATTTCTTCTTCTAGTATGTAGGTTAGTAGTTAGTTTTAGTTTTAAGTTCGCTTTTCTTTTTCATCTTCACGATCACCCAAACCATCAGGGGCCGATAACCTAGATGTTAGGCCCCTTAAAACAACAATTATCATCATCATCATCGTATTGTTTTCATTCAGTTCATGTGGACACACATTACCATGACACGCATACAACTCTCCATAAAAACCAGCAAGTCCGCATATCCGTTTGTCGAAGCGGAAGTAATTCAATAATACTTTTATATCCATATCCATGGTCGGAGGGAATATAGGGTACGCTCTCACTGAATTACACGACGCTTTTTTTTTTTAATTATAGAAGCTTTTACCGTACATTAGCTACCTATTTGAAATTCTATTGAAACTGGTAGGTAGTTCAATTATGACACAAATTTTAGTCATTCAATTTGTCTCTGATCCACTCGCAATGTGGTATCTGAAAGACTGTCAGAAAGGGTTCACTATTTGGTAATTAATTTGTAATAATTAAGTTTTAGTTCTGCCTGATTGATTTACTGTAAATGGGGAAAAGAAACCTTCCGCTCATCTCGTACTGAATCTAGCTCTATGCTACTGCTATACAAAAAATGAAAATCAAGGATTCAAGAATTGATGGTTGTTTTTGTTTCATTTGAGAGGCCTTAACATCGTGATTATTTAGCCTCGTATACTTGGGTGTATACAGTATATACAGTATATATATCCTATAAATAAATAGTTAATTTGTCTGATAGTCTGTGTTATTGTGGTGTCTGTAGTATAGTGTATATTTGTAATTCAGGTGAGAATTGCGAAGGAGGCGGCCGTGGCCTTACGTTAGGAAATCTCCCGGCATTTGCCTGGCCGAGTTTCGCTTTACGAGGCTGAGTGTACCACGTTCCACCCCTCAGAACACAATTACATTTCTTGGCAGAGTCGGTAATCGAACCCGAGCCTCCGTGGTAACAGCCAAGAATGCTAGCCACTATGCAACGAGCCGGACAACGGTGGTAGAGTTTACTACAGCCAACATACTGTATATTCTATCACCTAAACTACATATACTCATCAAAAGAAGCTTTGCATATACTTACCACAACGAGCGGCGGTGGTGCAAAACTTCCTCCAGGAGTCCACCATTGCACTAATGGTATGGCCTGCGATGTCGCCAGACATGAACTGTATCGAACATGTCTGGGATATGCTGAAGCGTGCTATTGCTCAGCGTCCACGCCCTCCCATAACCCGCCAAGAGATCATGGAGACCGCCGTCGAAGGGTGGAATCGCCTGCGTCAAGCGGATTTGTACAACTTGATCTGTGGTATACCACGGTGAGCAAGAGCCCTACTGGACGTCCGTGGTGGCCATTTTCCTTATTGAAACGTCACAGTATGGCAAGATTACAACACGTATCAGTTCTTGTCAGGCCAAATGTCTTCCCGAGAAAGTCCTCTCTATTGTAATAACCTCGCCCACAATCCCGCATACGCTCTACATCATGGCAAACAAGTGTGATGCAAAACTTGTTTTAATGAGTATAGTATTCTTTTTATTACTAGTAGGTAAAGTATTTTCTTGGCCAAGTGATGGGTGTAGGAATCCTTAGCCAATGAGCTAGCCTCTTCGTTGTAGAAGCTTGCTATAAAACGTGATGTCTATTTCGTATTCATTTCCCATTTGAAAATTACGCACTGTGTGTATCCATAAAACAAATAAAATAAAACAACCTAATTTTAAAAAAGTTTTACATATTCATACCCCGGCTTCACGGGTCAGAGTCAGGCATCTAGACCACTCGACCAAAGTATCACATTCAGTTAAAAAGTCGATAATAGGTTCAGGAAGTACCGGTACCGTAATGATTGGAAATAAGGAAATAACATATTAGGCGACCTGTGCGAGAAATCTCGCATGTTGATTAACTACCCACTGTTATGTGGGCTTCTATTTGTTTAAACGCACTTTTTAAACAAATTGTCGATATTTATGGACTGTAATTCGTCACTGCTACGGGCTAATTTCTTTGAATATTCTTTTCAATGCCCAATGGGTTGTGTGCGCCCCATGTGTAGGCTATAGACTGCCCGCCCGGCGCAGTGCTATGCGGGCTGGACGCGTCACAGATCTGCCAGGGGCTATCGTCTTGTTTATTTGTTTAAACACGCTTTTTAAACAAATAAATATATTTCCGTTGACGTTTCAAGAAATGCAAGATTTGGCCTGTACTATTGAGACGATTTGGAAGATTTTGGCGCAAACCGCAATTCTAACTCCTTCTGGTTCAGGAGCTTGAGTTTTTTGTCGGATGAACTTCGCTTATTGTATAAATAGACTAGCAACCCTACCCGGCTTCGTCCGGGAACAGTTATGAATGCATTACGTGATAGGCGCTTCATTTTTTTCCAATCTCAATGAACAACGACCAATATCCATTTTACGTCTCGACATGATGGGTTAAAATCACTGACTGGACTGTTAATTATATTATCATGGAGATGCATGTGCAACAAATTCTTGTCAGACGTAATTGAAGAATGGCGAGGTGCATGAAACACAAATCCACCTTCCGTCCAATCTTAACTTGACTGTGAATTTTGCGGAACGAAAGGTTCACAGGTGAAATGAAGAAAAGCCGAGTTGCACTTCCAGGGAAACTCCAAACACAATCACTCTTCTCTAAAGTGTTTAACTAAACACGACTCGACAGTTCGCTGCTGGCTGTATCTGGGGCAATAAGCTCGTCCGCTAGCTAAGCTGTAACTGGGATGATAGACTCGACCCTAGCTACCTCGTAAACTGTCGCCTCAGTAACTGAATGGAGATTGCTGGAAGAAATTAAAACTTATTAACACTTATTGAAGATAGACATATGCTCTCGCGGACATTTTTGTAGAACTTTTCATGCTGAACAATTCTTATACTCATAGTATGTAGCGTAAGATTACAAAGCGCTCGGATGCCAGGTTTTGTTTTCGACTTTTCCACTGAAATCGTTACTGCTCGGCTTCCTTGGACCATAAATGTATTATTTTCTACAGAAATCATCCTCGAGATATCCTTCACAGAATGGTGAAAACCGCATCAAAATCCATCCAGTGGTTCTCGAGTTTACCCGTAACATCCAGGAATCGGGGACTTGTTTTATACTAAGTAGAGATAGGCCTAATACTAAGGAAGATGACTTCACTGTTGTGCCCCTTAAAACAACAGTCAACGTATAACACACCACGTTGCATTTCAACAAGCTACTACAACCAACATTCAATTATATTCCTTGAAAAGACAAAGAGTTACAACTATACCCATGCATGTAGGACAAAGTAGGCTATATGTTCTTTACTGAATATCTTGTTTATATTACATTTAAAGGATATTAAATTAAACACGTGGACCATAGTTGTGTTTCAGGTTATGATATTCCATTCAAAATGCAATAACAAAATGCGAATTTTAAAAGTCAGGGATAATAATAACTTTGAGACATCACCTTTAAATGGAATTACAATTCCCAGGTTCATTTCTGCAATTGTTTGTTACCATAACCGCAACGCACAGCAAAGTGTGTGGAGGATAAAGAAAAACGCCACCTCACAACAAAATGGCTTCACAAAAGTGTTGCTGTCTACAGCAGTCGCTTCTTTCTTGGTAGTAAATGATGTCTTCCAAATAGGGCACCACTAACGAAGCTTCCATGTTCAACACAGAAAAATGTATGGCCAAAGTGAGAACTAGGTAGCACAACCCGTTAATGAAAAAGTGCACAATGGGCCATCCTTGCATGTCTGGACTTAAGTTACGGGAAATGACGGTACTCTTATTTTGTTCGAATAGTCGGCCTCGCACTTTTAACTAGCGTCAAGTATTGACAAAATTGGACTCCCATATTTTGTGGATCCACCTAGAGAAAATAACCATCTATATTCCACATGAGAGCATTTCGAAGGCTGGTATGATCATGTGTTTGTTCCATGTAGCAATCTGTTTGAGACACAACAAGGATGTTTTAATTAAAGTGGCAAGGCTCAGTAATAATTGGAAGTAGCGGCTGGACGTCCAGTTTGAAGTTAAACGTGTGCTGTGATATTAATATCCCTCCGCGCCGGCCACGCCAAGGCCTATCTTGACGAAGAGTGATGGGAGTGACTCGCGACCGTAAACAAGCAGAGCCACAGTAATAGCTAGGGCTCGGATTTTAAGTGCTAAAAATCGAGAAAATATTTATCTTTTATGTATTAAATATTTGTGAAATATGTGACAAAAAGTAAAAAAAAATAGTTTATTAATTACAATATAAACAATATGCAGTATTCACGAATGTAATTTATGCTATGCCTCACTGACTGCTGAAGAATTACAATACACAACGAGATACATCTTCAGGTTGTCCATCACAAATGACCGACGATTATCGCGAAACACTTATTTTGAAGGCGCGAAACTTGGACAATATATTTGTTGCCCTCGAGGTGTGGTGTAACTTGAGATCACTTTTCAGCCTTGATTGCTTTCCCGCAGAACAGAACGCCCCCATCAGAAGTAAAATTATCCTTAAATTCTGCAACATACTGCTGCAGACGATAACTTGTAGTTGCTTTCACTTTAGGCATCGCCGGCTTCCACAGTGAGTGGGACGGGGCGACAAGATAAGAATAACACAGCTGCAAGCTGACATACGCTCTGCATGAAGATTAGATAGCTCACAGGTTCTTCCTCGTTGAACAAAAATGCAATAATCTGAAAAATCTAGCATACTAATTTTAAAATATGTAACCGGCTGGAAACTTCGGAGCAACAATGAAGTCTATAAAAATGTGGAGAGAATCTCAGAGACCTTGAAGAAGAGGAGGTTATCGTTTGTCGGACACTTGTACAGAATGGACAAAACTAGACTAACCAAACAGTTATTCGACTATCTGTGGAACAAGCAGACAACAACGACATGGATTAAGGAAGTTCGAAAAGATCTCGAAAATTCCAACATCCAGGAAGTTCAGATGTCAAACAGGGAAACATTTCGGTACATAATTCAAAATTTGGAAGGGTTTCACGTCACAAGAACCACAAAGAAGGGAAGAGCCTGGACGGATGAGCAGAATAAACAGCATAGCGCCCATATGAAGGAGTACTGGAGGAAGAGGAAACTTCAGGCGAAGAAAAAATGAAATTGTAGCGTGATCCGAAGTGGTCAATTCGCAAATAAAAAAAAATGTAAATATTATGTCTTTTTATGTGCTAATAAGTGAAAAGCAGGAATTTATGTATTTATAGACAAAATGTTTAAAATATGTATCTACATAAAAAAAATATTTACCTAAAAATCCTAGCCCTATTAATAGCCATTGCGAGATATGCACTCTACAAAGTGTGAACACTGATGGGGGTTGTGATGCCACCTAGGTCAGTTGGAAGAATGAATATTTCTGTTCTATGGGTATCAACTTCAGGGGTCATTTTCATGTCCTGCCAAGAAGAATGGGAGGCGCGAGGTTTTTTTATACGATGGGCATTACAGATATAAGCTTCGTCCTTTATTTCACTAGAGAGAGTTTTGAAGCCAATTTTCAGCGTTGCCTTATTGCCAATTGATATTGCATCTTTTCTGCCGGTCAACACAATAAATCCCAATTACTGGGACATGCGAGAAAACAACCCTAGAAAATACACGTGCTTTTGAAAAATCTGGAAATAAATGAGAACATATTCCCGCGATTTATTTACGTGAATGCGAATACATACGATACAAAATCACCAAATTATTTAAGAAACAAGGCATTAAAATAGCATTCACAACAAACAACATAACTGGCAAGTATTTATAAAACAGTAATTTTAATAAACAAGACCCGTACTCAAAGTCAGGGGTATATTATGTAACGTGCCAAGAAACAGGGTGTCGAGCGAATTACATTGGCCAAACTGGTAGAAGTATGGATACGCGATACAAAGAACACAGAAGTGCGATAAAATACGGGACACACTCGGCTGTATGTGAACTCATGTACGACGTGTACAGAGTTAAAATCACAAACCGAAAGTAAGAGCCCACGACATAAAGGAGGCAATGGAGATACACTACGCTAAAATAAACAACCCTAATAATCTAATCGAACACACATTCATGGAGAATTCAGCCCACTTTACACTACTAGAAACCTCCCCGTTGGAAACGAGAAACAACAAAACGTTGTGGCCAGTAACGAGGGCTTAAGCCTGCATTAACGGTAATATTAAAGATTCCAAGACATACTCGATAGACCGGGTGCGCTTAAAGTGGGCTGTTTAGCTTACGCGTGGCGAGAATGAAAATTGGGCTTTAATAGTTGAAGATGCAGAATACAATAACATACAGCATATTAGGATGATCTAGATCTGGCAGCTTATATATGTTACGAGTACATTGCAGGACGAACATAGACAGGAATGTGGGGGAAATGCCAAGGAGGATATTAGATAACTAGACCGCACAGGATATTCCTTCCAGTTCAGCGCAGGCAGTGGTGTAAGCAGCTACACGGGAACTGACCACACATCGCTCAAACAATCAGCTAAATTCACAATCCACTCCAACCGGACCATTTAATAACAATCACACTAAGCAAGCAAACTTGAAGGTCAGTCACCAATAGCAATATCTTAACAAAATAAAATCACATATAACTAAAAATATTGACTAGTTGCGCTAGTTTAATAACTACTGTGACTAAATAAGTGTGCATAATGTAAAATACAATCACCTATACTTGTAAACAAACATACATTTAATTAGCTTAAGTGTAAAGGATCTGTTGATGATAGCTTGTCCATCGTAACAGGTCATCGGCGAATTTATTATTCTCAGGTAAATATTCCAGGTGTAGGGAAACACTCATTACAATCTGGTGCAACCATGTTGACCGACTGAAAAGCATTAATTTCGATTACTAAGACAACACTGAAAAATGGCTTCCAAACACTACAAAGAACAAGCTATTGCCATTTTGAACGACTTTTAGTAGTTTTAAGGACTTTTAGTTTATCACTACAAGTTCGTTCTATCTCGCAACTGATGCGTACTAACTTTCAGTAATAACTTACTCGTAGTAAGATGTTTTTAAATGTATAGCAACATATTTGTGTCTACTGGTCTAGAAACTAGTAGAGATGACACTATTTGCTCAGGACAGGGAGGCATGGTGAGCACCATGAAACCATTCAAAAGACTCAAGACATAAACAACAACTACAACAATTAAACTAGTTGGCATAGGTCTACATGACGAACACTTGTTGCCATGATACCCATTGTGTCGTTTTTTGTCCGCGCTAATCTCAGATAGATCCCTAGAATATACCCGTGTTAACAGGTTTTACATCGAAATGTAAAAATTTTGCTAACAGAAATTTCCAGCATCTCTAACAGTTGTTCATTTTGGGATCATTTATGGCGAAATCGAAGTGAAATGGCTGCTGTTAACTCATCCACTGTCAACATGTCGTATATCTCGGTGCGAGGTGGAGCGGACAGACGCGGTCACTGTGTGGCTGCCCGTATGGCAGATGTCAGGAATGCATGACTCCCCTGGCTGGCCGTGCAACTACCATGTAACACACTACTGCTGGACATACACGACGCCTTGATTAAGCAAAACAACAACTGCCACTCTCAATGAACATTACATAAGGTACGCGACTAGGGAGTTGATTTAACGGGTGACAAGCCATAATGTTTAGATACAAACGATGTGTTCACATTCAGACATCGAGAAAAAAAGACCAGCCTTACAGTAGTCGCATATGATGTGTAACATCTGACAAGAAACCTCACGTGAAATTGTTGATACATCGGTATTTTATACTATTATTGGCACAGATATTAATCTATTGTAAAAGGGAGTGTTTTACAGATATTGTAGTTTATAATACGGAACTCATTTTATTAGATGATTTGTAGCTTCCGCCAGCACTAGCCTAAATAAAGAATACGATATGCATCAACTAGATTAATAGACGCGACACCGCTCATAACCTTAAATTCCTTATAAACAGGACCTCTTGATTCACAGACCAACACGTAATTTCTTATGGATTCTGTTAAAATGAGTCATATTGATATGATAAATATCGTTTAAAATGATAATCTGGTAGCAAAAATATCTACCCCGTCCTGGATTCGAACCCGAGATCTCTAGATTCACAGTCATAGGTGCTAACCCCATGAGTATTTCGACTACGCAAATATTGTGCACAAGATGGTGACTTATTTCCACGTTCCAATAATACTGCATTACGGAATTAAGTTTCATTTATATTTTGCTTGTTTCGATAATGTTCCTGCGTGAAATTGAGTTTAAAATGCCTTATGAATAGGCCCTCTTGTGAGTAAAGAGAATGTATTCAGCTATAGTTCATGAAGGCTTGCTCAATTCTCGTATAACCACAACGATTATATTTTATTGATGACTGCATTACCGTTATGTGGGTTAATATTTGAGAAGCCATTGTACAAAAACATAATACCGGCAATGCCGACTACTTACAATGTTTTATATTAAAGCATTTTACCAATTAAATACTGATACGAAGACTTCGAACATGTACCATGTTCTCTGTTTCAATTACTTGACACCAGAGCTCGCATGAGCGTTTACCGTTCAGTATGTCATATACATCCCACATGGCCGAGAGCACGTCATGGTATCCAATTTCCGACACCGCGTGCTCATTGTTTCTCTTACCACTGCCAGCTGGATCGATCGATCGAGTTGGCAGTGCGTCTTACACTTCCGTTCGATCCACCACTGCCAGCTCGATCGTTCCGATCCTCTTCCGTCCCCAATTTTCAAAATCACTCCCACAAAAATATCCAGCAACCAAGAGGAAAGATGTTACACATCAAAAACCGAAAGCTGATTCGAAACTGGTGTCGATGAAAGAAACTAAATAAGGTTTTGAACTTTAATTTAATTTCAAAAATTCTCAGCCACAATAATTAAACCAGATGAATAGAAATTAGTTACGGTTGTTTAGAAATCTACCTATTGCTTCCGGAAAATATCGCCATATCATTGCGTATCACGCCCCCCAGACCCCAAAACTACCGTCAGTACAAAAGTATATATATAATGTATTTATCACTTTCTAGTGGAGACTCATCATCATCATCATCGTCATAGCAAACATTCGTATCGAGTAGGTTGGCCTTGCAATCCGGAATGTCTCTTCATCGGTGAGTTCGGAGGTGACTATACAACGCAATGCGAGAGGTACACAATTTGCTGCAGTGATGACAGGTGGTTCCAGATGGGGCATCCGTGTTCCTTGCATTCCTTCTAATGAGCTCTCTGACTTTCTGCGCTGCCTCTTATCTTCTAACGTTCGTCGGCGGTTTCCTTCAAAAGGTATTGCACCATGATGAACAAGTGATCTCCAGGAGGCCGATCAAGGGACAGGTTCTCCCAGTTATTAATATCAATGTGACACTTTTGCATATTAGCCTTTAGTACGTCTTTGAATCGCTTCCGCTATAACTACCGTGATTTTGTACCAATCACGTTCAAACTTATAACTAATCCAAATCTCGGTCGAGTTCGTTAATGGACAAAATCGGACCAAGGAGGTGGAAATAGGGGGGCATGTTTCGAAAACGTGAAATATCGCTATAAATTTCTTAATTTGTGCAAAATCGTGTCCATTCAAAGTTTGTACTATTCTTCGGATAAGGGTCAAAAACTTATCTCAGTAACGTTTTTTGACCGTACGAACCATTGCCAAAGGGGTGGGGAAAATGGACTTTTAGAGAAAAACAATCCTTTAAAATGGTCAAGGGTCCTCTAGAAACAAATTTGTTTGTTCTGCAATAATTGTTGATATGACCTACAGTTACGCCAAGGGTGAGCAAAACGTTGTCTTAACTATAAGATGGGGATTCACGAATGCTAAACATGTAGATCAGGCTGTTCCAGCCGAGTTGCTCGCCAGAGAGCAGCGGAGTACTCGCCGCCTTGCGTGAGTAAACCTGCAACATGTACATCAAGACTGGTAGGAAGCGTATGGACTTGTGTTACCACCTTCGTCCAGCGGCGTATCGGTTATCACCCCCAGTCCCCCTCCAACCGTGCTCCGAGCATCATTATTGAGTACTCGCGTGTACGCATACTCAAACTCGTGGATTTGGAACAGCCTGATGTAGAACGTTTGTAGGTATACAAAAAGTGGATTTGAAAACATTTATCTTTGCACGCCTTCCAGCGTGGCGAGAGGAATTTATTTAATAACAGATGGAAATAATATCTCGTTCAATGAGGAAGAAAATCATGACAAAAATTCCTTCGTAGGAATATAGTGTTTTGGTATGGTTGGTTCCTCAGTTTAGGGGCTGCGGCAACGCGGCCATGTAGCCCCGTGTACTTTGGGTGTGTGTAGAATTTGTCTGATAACCGGTGTTAATTATGATGACTGTGGTAGTGTGTGTTATCTGTGATTCAGGTAAGGACTGCAGACATTCAATTCTTAAGTAGTTCCTATTCTTGCCACCAAATGTTACCGTCAACGACAACTAGTTCTGAACTTGGTCACTAAATGCCACCGCAATCGACGAACGTTCGAACTTAAGAGCGATAGTCAAATCTAACCTATAATTTAGCTTCACACAAGTGTAATTAGTGGAAGGTTCTTTTGCATGCCATAAATCTATGACATGGGACCGTCGGCTTTCCTTTCACCCTCGATGGAAGACATACTGAGGGGTTTTAACGCTCTTAAAAAATCCGACGACTCGGCCGGGTTTGAACCCGCGACCTTGGGCATAGACGCTCAGCATGCTACCAACTGCGCCACCGAAGCCGCCGTTTTGGTCAGATGTAGAAGACTATATATTTATCCGGCATTATTTATCAAGGATTTCGGCTAAGTGGACTCCAAAATCATTATTTATTTTTTGTGTTGGATTATTCGACGTGTGTTCAATTGAAACCAGTTCGGAACCGTGCTATGTGATGTGTTGTCACGACCAATAACAATCCAGCAATTCTTTTAGAAAGCCAATATGCCATCTTTAGTCCCTCTATAGGAGCTCTAAGTTCCCGCAACAAAGAAGTGCGATGCGCTTCACATCGCATAATTATATCGGACGTAGTGCATGGTTCACTACCCCAGGGACGGTCTGGGCAGGGTATACTAAGACTGCGCTAAAGAGCCTGACTTGGTGTACCTTGGCGAAACTCCGCAAGAAGCACGGCAAAAACCTAGGCGAGTTTCTGGATTTTTATTACTTGACCGTGAAAGCCAACATGTGCTATGTTATGTCTATTGCTGATTCACCCTAACTCCGCTGATATGATATTTACTCTACTATTGACATCGAGGACAGACTGTCCTCCATTTTTTTTTATCCTACTTTCGATTTTTGCAAAAAAAGAAAGTAGACTTATGAGATCTACACGGGCCAAAAGTAGTCAGTCAGTCAGTCAGTCAGTCAGTCTGTGTGTGTGTGTGTGTGTGTGTGTGTGTGTGTGTGTGTGTGTGTGTGTGTGTGTGTGTGTGTGTGTGTGTGTGTGTGTGTGTGTGTGTGTGTGTGTGTGTGTGTGTGTGTGTGTGTGTGTGTGTGTGTGTGTGTGTGTGTGTGTGTGTGTGTGTGTGTGTGTGTGTGTGTGTGTGTGTGTGTGTGTGTGTGTGTGTGTGTGTGTGTGTGTGTGTGTGTGTGTGTGTGTGTGTGTGTGTGTGTGTGTGTGTGTGTGTGTGTGTGTGTGTGTGTGTGTGTGTGTGTGTGTGTGTGTGTGTGTGTGTGTGTGTGTGTGTGTGTGTGTGTGTGTGTGTGTGTGTGTGTGTGTGTGTGTGTGTGTGTGTGTGTGTGTGTGTGTGTGTGTGTGTGTGTGTGTGTGTGTGTGTGTGTGTGTGTGTGTGTGTGTGTGTGTGTGTGTGTGTGTGTGTGTGTGTGTGTGTGTGTGTGTGTGTGTGTGTGTGTGTGTGTGTGTGTGTGTGTGTGTGTGTGTGTGTGTGTGTGTGTGTGTGTGTGTGTGTGTGTGTGTGTGTGTGTGTGTGTGTGTGTGTGTGTGTGTGTGTGTGTGTGTGTGTGTGTGTGTGTGTGTGTGTCCGTCCCCCACTCTCTCCCCCCAGCCTAACAATTCAAACATGACGAAACCTAGGCTAATTGAACGAAATTTGGTACAGAGGTAACACTAGCAAAGGCCACCTCAATGTCAGGTTTTATATCGCCGCCATCTTGAAGGAAACGTAATGGCGGCCACCCAAATGTCCAAAGCTTAAATCAAATTACTACTAACCTAATCATCTGATCTCCACCAAATTTTGTAACAACATATCTTCATGTGGGAAGCGTCTTTTTTTTTTTACCAAACTACAGTGAGATTATTTTGCTGGAGCGGGGCCGGCGGTCGGCTGCCGGGCGCGCGCGCCTTCTGCCATCCAACCGAGCCCGGGCCGTGTATAGCGCGCAGGCGAGATAACCAGGGTCATTAAAGTCATTAAGTCACTAAACTTTCATCAACGAGGGTGTGAAGTGTCAACGCACAGATAAGAAGGTAACATAAACAACAGCTTCTTGCCAGATTTAATTAAAGACGCACACATATTTTTTTTTATTTCTTGGGAGTCTGGATGACCTCACGTCACCAGTTAAAGGTTGGAACTTACCTCTTCACAGAAGATGCTGAAAATGTTCTCCTTCAGCTGACAGACAGTAACTTTGGAAGCTACGTCGTTACATTATGTAGCTACTCCTGTTCCCCCCTGCGTGTTCAGGCTGACCGTGCCGTATCGTGCTGGGCCTTGCCATATCTTGCTGGGCCTTGCCGTCCCGTTGGCTCAAAATGGAGGCTACTATTTGCTCGTTAGTCCACATTTCAGCAAATTCGTATATTTATATCCTTTTAAGAATATACTGAACAAATACATAATTGAGGACAAAGATTCATATACCCATGCTTTTAGGAGAAAGTAGGCTATATATTCTTTACTGAACATCTCGTTCTGTTATGGGACTTCTGTTTTCTTCGATAACAGGGATATGGCCTAGTTATTATTTATTTATCGTATGGCTTTTTATTGCTGGGAGTGTCCGAGGACATGCTCGGTGGCTCTCAAGAGGCTGCAGCTCCTTCTAACGGACAACCGTATACCTAGTGGTGAACGTTGGAACTTTGATAGAGCGTTCCAACGAAATCTAACCTAGAAATTTAGCTTCACACAAGTTTAGTTAGGGAAAGGATCTTTTACATGCCATAAATCTATGACTTGGGATCGCCGGCTTTACTTCTCCTCCGAAGGAAGGCATACTGAAGGATTTTAACACAAATTGTGCCTAATTACATTGGGCGGGTTATAAGTATGTATAGCCTATACACTAAACTGAAAAGAACGAGTTATTATTACAAACTAAAACGCTTTTATGTAGAGAATGGTTTACCTACTTAATTGGATGACATGTTTCGAACATCAAACGTTCATCTTCAGATCCTGTTGACCGACTTGAAAGCTTCCTTTAATAGAATTAGGCAACACTGAAAAATGGTGTCTATAACTTGAAATAGTAAGTTATTTCTTTATTACGCAATATGATACATATGGCACGGCTTCAAGAAATATAACAAGTAGTTCCGTGGAGAACTATAACGCCTATTTTCATATATCCTACTCATGTTAATTGCCTCTATCAACATACAAAATTTCAGTTTGATTGTTGTGATAGATTCGTAGATATTGAGAACCGTCTAAATATTGCAGATGGTCGCCAGGTTGGATTTTTATTTATGTACTATTACATGAAGATTATTGTGTACGTGTGCTAGGCCTATTCAAACTTCAGTCGCATGATTAGGACACAAGAAGTAAAAACGAGATTTTAAAATTTAGCACAGCTGCCATCTTGTGGTTATGAAATCAATTGAAATAAATTAGATGCCAGCGGATTAAAATTTGTATAAGTATTTAACGTGCAAAGTTTCACTGCACTAGGATGGTTAAATCGCGAGAAACGTCCATTTAAATATTTATACTTCGCGTCGCCGCCATGTTGGATTTGTGATCACCAGGTTACTGAAAGTCCTATAGGTAAAATTATATTCATAGCCTCTATGAACATAAAGAATATCAGTTTGATTCCTGTGAAAGATTCGTAGATATTGAGAACCGTCAAAATATTTCGGATGCTCGCCTTTTTGGATTGTTATGTGTATAAGCCATAGAGTTATGTATCATTAGAAGGAAAATTATTGCGTAGCTTCATTATTCAACCTTTCACTTCGATCGCATCATTACGACACAAGAAATTAAAACTTATTTTTAATATTTCGCACAGCCTCCATCTTGAGGTTATGTAAACAATTGAACTAAATTAGATGCCAGTGCATTACAATTAGTATAATCATTTACTGTACCACATTTTTAAGCCTCCGTGGCTTAGGCGGCAGCACGCCGGCCTCTCACCGCTGGGTCCGTGGTTCAAATCCCGGTCACTCCATGTGAGATCTGTGCTGGACAAAACGGAGGCAGAGAGGTTTTTCTCCGGGTACTCTGGTTTTCCCTGTCAAAATTTCATTCCAGCAACACTCTCCACTATCATTTCATTTCATCTGTCATTCATTTAATCATTGCCCCAGAGGAGTGCGACAGGCCTCGGCAGGCGGCACAGTTCATATCCTCGCCGCTAGATGGGGGCTTCATTCATTCAATTCCTGACCCGGTCGGAGACTGGAAGCAGGCTGTGGATTTTCATTCATTTACTGTACCACATTTCACTGAGCTCAGATGGTTAAATCACGAGAAAAGTCTATTAAAATGTTTCAACTTCGCTTGGCCGCCATGTTCGTTTTGAACTTTACAGGTGTTCGAATGTTACATAGATAAACTTGTAGCAGTGCCCGTTATCACCGTATAAAATTTCACGGTATTATCTGTAATAGTTTCGGAGATATAGTTTGCCAGTGATATATTTCGATCAGGTGCCATTTTGAGGTTATGTAAACAATTGAACTAAATTAGACGCCAGTGCATTACAACGTGTATAAACATCTGCTGTACTAAGTTTCATTACGTTAGGATGGTTAAATCGCGAGAAAAGTATATTTAGAAGTCTCAACTTTGCTTGGGAGCCATGTTGGTTTTGTAGTTACCGGGTTTTTGAAAGTCTCATAGGTGAACTTTTAGTAGTGCCCTTTATTATCGTACAAAATTTCAGGGTGATATCTGTAATAGTTTCGGAGATACTGAATGCTGATGTAATATTTCGCAAAGCCGCCATGTTGGATTGGTGAGAGAAAAAAAAATTGAAGGATTCGGTTGGGGTCGACTAGAATGGTGCTATGATCTTACCTAGTTTCATTGAAATCGCTTTAGCCGTTTGAAATTTATTAGTGGGGGGGGGGGGGCACACATACACACGAATCACACACGCACACACAGACACACGGACAAAAGCTGATCTCATAAGCCTATTTTTCACAAGTTCATGGTTATGATGCTGAAAGCTAGCTGAAGAATAAGACCTCGCTATGCTGTTGCAATATTCCTGATGTTTTCCCAGGAGCAGGCGGTTATTTATGCAATTACTGAGGCGTGTTTTTGCTGCTATGCGACATTGATGTATTCTCCGAACTGCGCTCTGTGTCATTCACATCACGTGTAATTGAATGAAGCAATGCAAGCTCAAATCACCGTTTTACATTTCCCATATGTATATTTGAGGTTCTCTATTGCGGCGAAGTAATTAATGCTGTGCACTCACGAATTGTTGTAAGTTTCATTGGCTCTACAGGGTGCAGCACAATGCTAGTTAGAACACCAGCGACTATAAGAGTTTTAATCTATTTCTCGTGTGCAGGGGATGGAAATAAGTTGTTAATTTTAAGTCAAGTCCTGAGGCATCTTGGTTATCAGACCGTGTACTTGGACTAGATTTGAATTTGTGTGATAACCTGTCTTTCTCAGTTGACCGTTTTTGTGTTTAAATTAGGGTAAAGGGTTGTGATGGAAGCAAAATAACCAGTGATGGACGAAGCAAAGAGGATATAAAAAGTACGTTGGTTCAGGGAAAGAAAGCATTTTTACAAAAAAGGAAACTGTTGACATCGAATATAGATTTAGGTATTAGGAAGTCATTTTGGTAAACCTTTGTCTGGGGCGTGGCACTCTATGGAAGTGAAACTAGGACTATTGAAGCAGCAGAAAAGAGGAGAATTGAAGCGTTTGAAATGTGGTGTTGCAGGAGAATGATGGAAGATCAGATGAGTAGATAGGGTTACAAACCAAGAGGTATTAAGACGAGTGGGAGAGGAGAGATGTATCTGGCGACTGCTAATGAAGAGAAGAGATAGGTTGGTAGGACACATACTAAGACACACATGAATAGTGAGCTTAGTTATGGAAGGAAGGGTCGAGGACAAGAACTGTAGGGGTTGACCAAGGTTAGAATATGTTAAACTGATTGCCTCGGATGTAGGGTGTGGTAGCTATGTAGAGATGAAACGATTAGCTCAGGACAGGGAGCATGGAGGGCTACATCAAACCAGTCAAAAGACTGAAGACTCAAACAACAGCAGGTTGTGATAGTTAACCCGCGACGTGAAATTAGATGCCACACCGGCATTTGCCTGGAAGGAGAGTGGACGACCTTTGGGAAAAAGAACACTCGCGCTATGAGTGCCGAGATTTGGATCACCCATCTCCATACGAACTGCAGCTCCTGTTGCCTAAATGGTGCCCTAATCAACGCGCATGGCAAAGCCGCGGGGTATGAAATATATTTTGCCTTACATGCATAAGACGAGATCATAACTATGCAAGTTTTTCGATTTTTAGTGCAATGCTTCCAGCTTATAACTTACATGGGTAGGAGCGATCATCCTTTCAAAGTTAAGGGCCGACCACAGCGAACAAATTATGGTAGGCCTAAATATTATTTCGTTAACCGTGCCATTGATAACTGCAACTCTCTACCTGCCGCAGTCTTAGAACTGTATAGGCCTAGATTGAACAGGCAATGAAGAAGGAAACTAGAGAAACATTTATAGTAGGAATAACAATTCATGGAGAAATTTGGGGGGTGGGCTCTGGCGCATCTAAAATGCGAGGCGGGGTTTGCTCTTTACAGAGACTCCCTTCAGTGCACTGTAAATATAGTGTAGGGCACTGATAAATAAATATGAAATTAAATGAAATTTCTATTCTTGAGATTTTCTGGTGACATCGTCATCTTAGAAGATTCGCCAGAGGATTTGAATGAGTTTTTGAATGCTATGGACTCCGCCTTGAGGAAAGAATTCACGATGAAAATCAATAAATGTATAACAAAAATAATGAAATGCAAGTGATAAAAGTCAGAAACCCTTATTGACGGCATATTGGTAGATGGAAGGCTAAAGGAAGTAGGATACTTTTGTTACTCATGAAGCAAAATAACCAGTGATGGACGAATCAAAGAGGATATAATAAGTAGGCTGTCTAAGGCCAAAAAAACGCATTTTTACAGAATATAAATTTGTTCACATCAAGTATAGATTTAGGTATTAAGAAAGTTATTTTTGAAAGCCTTTACCTGGAGCGTGACGCTCTTTGGAAACGAAACTTGGACTGGTGGTGCAGCAGAAAAGAGTAGAATAGAAGCATTTGAAATGCGGTGTTACCGGAGAATGATGAAGATCAGATGGGTAGACAATTAAGCAGCAAAGTGTACCAACATAATGACATGTTTCAATAAGACCTTGAAAAATTACACAATTTTTAAAACGTGCCTAAAGAAAACAAACTATTAACAAATGAAGAGGTATTAACATGGATTGGAGAGGAGAGATGATTCTAGCGACTGATAATGAAGATAAGTGATTGGTTGGTATGACGCACCCAAGAATAGCAAACTTAATTATGGGAGTAAGGGTCGAGGACAAGAACTGTAGGGGTAGACCAACGTTAGAATATTTTAAACAGATTGCCTCGGTTGTAAGGTGTGGTAGCTATGTACAGATGAAACGATTAACTCAGAACAGGGAGGCATGGAGCGCTGCATGAAACCAGTCAGAAGACTGGAGACCCAATAACAACAATAACAACACCAATTGCCAGAATATTACTGGTAAACATGCAAACCTTATACCATGTTGATGCAAACCCCTGATTTTCGTTTTCGTTTTAAATATTGTGTAATTTTTCAAGGTCTTATTGAAACATGTCGTTATGTTGGTACACTTGACTGCTTAACTATTCATACCCATTACGTTCAACATTGAAATACATTCATAGCTATATGAAAATCCTAAATATTTAAAGTAACTTATTATTTTAGCAATGGTTTATAAATAGCACAATTGATATCTTTTGCAATTAAAATTTCAATTTATCAGTGAATTAATAAATATTTATCAAATGTAACATTCTAGAGTTCTTAGCTAAATTCTACTCTGGGTTTAGTGCAGTAGCCTAAGCCTAAGTGAGCAGGATCTGATAACGTTTGCTTGACGAACGAAACTACTGTAGCTCCCCACTTGTGTGAGAAGCGTTTTAAGAAGAGTATAAATAATTAATGTAATTTATTTCAGGCACTACCCACATTGTGAGGTTTGAAGCCATTTTTCAGTGTTGCATAAGTAAATAAAAGTTTGGTTGGCAACGTCACACAAATGAACATAGCACTGACCTCAGAAAGAACACAGGAACAAAAGGGGGGGGGGGGGGGAGGAAAAACAGTTTCGTCCAGTTAACACCCGGGTTAGTCGATCAAAACTGGTGCTAGAGTGAACACGAAACTACTCGGAAGTTCCAGTCAGGAAGACAACCGGATAAGTATCAGCCTGTATTATTACAGTATAACCATAGTTGATTTTTTATATCCATATAATCACTCCGGATTTTTAGCACCATTTAAGCATTTCACCTAACATTAGATACACTACATTTAGCATACATCGACAGTTGCATTACCCATACTGCAACTAAATAATTGTACATATTGTAAATATTTTTCACCTGTAGGCCTATTCTCAAACATAGATGTTATAGCCTAAGTGTAATGGATCTGATGATGATCGCTTGACGATCGAAACTGGTCATCCTAGTGTATTTATTAATATCATGTAATTTATTTCAGGATTAGGACATAACCCATCTCTTTTTGGGTACAATCCTGTTGACCGACTGAAAAACTTTCAATAATAGATTACAAGCTATTTTGATTGGTTGGTTCACCAGTTTAGGGGCTGCGACAACGCGGTCATGTAGCCCCGTGTACTTTGGGTGTGTGTAGAATCTGTCTGATAATCGGTGTGGAGACAAGGAAGGAAGTTGGTCCAAGAGCAGTTTCAAGTGAATGAAGCTTGGCGCAATGAGTGGCTGACTTCACATCCAGACAGATTAGGTCTTATCTTATCTCGAATCCAGTTAAGCAGCCCCCTGGTTTCGACCTTCCCAGGAAAATCTGGACGTCGCTGAACCGTATAAGAACTCAACACGGTAGATGTCAGTTCTGGAAGCACAAATGTAAAATTGCCCAGAATCATTTCTGCAACTGTGCAGATGTGCCTCAGACCATCAGTCACAGAGCTATGGATTGCCCACTCCGAAGGTTCAATGGTCCAGTGTAGGAGATTCATCAAGCTATTGATGAAGCTTTAGAATTGTTACAGAAATTAGATATCCAGCTCTAACAACGCTGAACCTACTTGCAGATCAAGGTCTCAATCTGTATACATTTACTTGTAAATACTGTATGTGTAAATAATTGTATATTGCATCTTCATGCCATACGAAATATATATATATATATAATTAGAAGCCTTCGTGGCTTAGGCGGCAGCACGCCGGCCTCTCACCGCTGGGTCCGTGGTTCAAATCCCGGTCACTCCATGTGAGATCTGTGCTGGACAAAACGGAGGCCGACAGGTTTTTCTCCGGGTACTCCGGTTTTCCCTGTCAAAATTTCATTCCAGCAACACTCTCCACTATCATTTCATTTCATCTGTCATTCATTTAATCATTGCCCCAGAGGAGTGCGTCAGGCCTCGGCAGCCGGCACAGTTCATATCCTCGCCGCTAGATGGGGGCTTCATTCATTCCATTCCTGACCCGGTCGGAGACTGGAAGCAGACTGTGGATTTTCATATATATATATAATTACGATGACTGTATTAGTGTGTGTTAGCTGTAATTCAGGTAAGAACTGCAGACGATCAATTTCAAGTAGTTCCTACTTTTACTGCCGAATGGTACCGTCCACGACACCTAGTGGTGAACTTGGCTACTAGATGCCATCGCAGTCAGCACCTGGTGGCGAACATTGGAAATAATATAGCGTTATCAAATAATCTAACCTACAAATTATGGCTTCACACAAGTGTAGTTAGTGGAAGGTTCTTTTGCCTGACATAAATCTATGACATGGGACCGCCGGCTTTACTTCCCCTCCGAAGGAAGGCATACTGAGGGATTGTTAACGCTCTTAAAAATCCGACGACTTCGGCTGGGTTTGAACCCTTGGGCATAGAACTTAGATGCCTCTGATGTAGGGTGTGGTAGCAATTTAGAGATAATAATAATAATAATAATTTCGTATTACCTTGAGTGCCGGGTGAAAGCTTTGTTATTTGACGCCCAGGGGGCAGCTTGCATGTCGAATTTTGTCGTTCCTTTGAGCACTATGATAGTCAAGGTGGTTATATATCTAAGCTCGTTGACACTATAGCGGTTTCTAGTAGTGAAAGCAGGAACTTTGTGTTGACGGAAAGTCCCGAGATTAATTTTACCATTATGAACACGGCCTACTGAAAGCAAATGGGTTCTCTAACATGCCAACATTGTATGACATGCGTGCTGAGTTTTTTGTCGCCTTTCAGAAATCACTTACCACGACCAGGAGCGAACCTGCAAGCTTGGGGTTGGTAGTCCGACACGATAACCACTCACCCTCCGTGGCAAGCTATGCTTGGCGCATGGCGTCACTTGAACCAGCCGTGGGCCACTCCGCTCGTTCCTTCCTTCCGCCATGGACTTCCAAGAATCCCCAGTTATTACTGTATGAGTGGCCGGTATCTTTCTAGGGATTGTATACGCTTGCGGGAACTGCACTTCTGCTTGGCCGTATTTATAATTCTCCGAAACATCGCTTTGTGAACAGAGACTGTAATGCTTCAACGTATCGCTATTCTCAGAGAATTTGAGTAATAATCAATGAAGTCGGGGGGGGGGGGGGGGGATTCGTGCTATCTTGCACGTGGTTCTCTTGCGTGGAATACTGAGAGGCCTATCTTTAGGAAACTCATTTCACGTTCGTCTGCAACTGCAGTATAATTGAATGTTGGTCGTAGTAGCTTGTTGAAATACAACATGCTATACGGATATTAAACGTTGATTGATTGAATCCACACCTGAATTATACACACACACACTAATTCAACCATAACCATAACACAGGTTATCAGAAAAATGCAACACTCACCCAAATACACGGGGCTAAATGACCATGATGGCCATGGATCTCAAATGAAACAACAACAACAGCTTCCTACCCAAATCCTTCAGCGTATAAAAGTACACACACTAGTAAGCGTAGAGACATCACAGTGATACAGGTTATCAGACAACTTCTACACATACACAAGTAAACGGTACTATAAGACCATAATGCCGCAAAAAAACCTAAAGAATCAACAACAACAACGACGACGACAATAGTCTCTACTGCTGATCAAGGTCAACGAATATTAATCACTATATTCGAAAGTTGAAATATTTGGTGTAATAAATTCGCTTTACAGTTCCTTAATATGTGAAACTATATAAATATGGTAAGTTTTCTGCATGAACATCTGGAAAGTCCTCCTAAAATTTTGTATTTATCCCCGAAGAAGATTAAATATGATCTTAGTTTCACTGTAATATTGAAAACAATTCTTAACAGACGAAGTAGTGGTCCCCAAACATAAAATTAAGGAATGTCCTCAATTGTACCTTTCGTTGGCCCGGAGAGGTTTCAAATTGTGAGTCTTGGAGAGCTCTATCAAACTAATAAACCAAAAATCGCTTCCGGGCTACAAGTAGTTCCGGGATACCAGCCTAAAACCACTTGTTTCTTTGCTCGTTTTCTCTTTTTTATTCAAATCCTAGCCAAATTAAGTGAAGCTCTGCATTAACTCTCATTAGCGCTCATAGTGGTAAACAAGTAGTTCCGTGAAGAACTATACAGCCTATTTTCATATATTCTACTTATGATAATTGCCTCTATCAACATACAAAATTTCAGTTTGATTGCTGCAATAGATTCGTAGATATAGAGAACCGACTAAATATTGCGGATGGTCGCCATGTTGAATTTTTATATATGTAGGTCTTAGAGTTATGTACTGTTACATGAAGATTATTGTGTACGTGTAGTATTCAAACTTCAATCGCATGATTAGGACACAAGAATAAAAAAGAGATTTTAAAATTTCGCACAGCTGCCATCTTGTGGTTATGGAAACAATTGAAAACGGCAGATGCCAGTAGCTTAGCATAAGGATTTACTGTACCAATAGTTACTGCACTCGGATGGTTAATTTGCGAGAAACGACCATGTGAATATTTATACTTCGCGTTGCCGCCATGTTGGATTTGTGATCACCAGGTTATTGAAAGACCTATAGGTGAACTTATGTGCATAGCCCCTATGAATATTAAAACATTCAGTTTGATTGCTGTAATAGATTCGTAGATATTGAGATCCATCTAAATATTTCGGATGGTCGTCATGTTGGATTGTTATATGTATAGGCCATAGAGTCATGTACCATTAAAGGAAAATTATTGCGTAGGTTCATTATTTAAACTTTCACTTCGATCGCATGATTACGACACAAGAAATAAAAACTTAATTTTAAAATTCGCACAGCCGCCATCTTGAGGTTATGTAAACAATTGAACTAAATTAGATACCAGTGCATTACAATGTGTATAAGCATTTCCTGTACCAGATTTAATTGCGTTTGGAACATTACATCGCGAGGAAGGTCTATTTAAATTTTTCAAATTCGCTTGGCCGCCATGTTCGTTTTGTAGTTAACCGGTCTTTGAAAGTTTTATAGATAAACTTCCAGTAGCGCCCTTTATCTCCGTACAAAATTTCAGGGTGATACCGCTAACAGTTTCAGAGATATAGAATGTCGGTGAAATATTTCGCACATCCGCCATCTTGTGGTTATGTAAACAATTGAACGAAGTTAGATGTCGGTGCATTATAATGTGTATAAACATATACTGTACCAAGTTTTATTGCGTTTGGTTGGTTAAATCGGGAGAAACGTCTATTTAAAAGTCGCAAATACGCGTGACCGCCATGTTGGTTTTGTAGTTACCCGTTTTTCAAAAGTCACATATGTGAACTTCTATTAGTTCCCTTTAACACCGTAAAAAATTCCAGGGTGATATCGGGAATAGTTTCGGAGATATTGAATGCTGGTGAAATATTTCGCACAGCCGCCATGTTGGATTGGTGAGACGTAACAAAATTTGAAGGGCACGGTCGGGGTCGCCCGGAATAGTTCTATGAACTGAGTTTCATTGAAATCGCACCAGCCATTTAGATTTTATTAGGGACACACACACACACACACCTCACACCTCTCTCACACACACACACACACACACACACACACACACACACACACACACACACACACACACGGACAAAAGGTGATCTCATAAGCCTATTTTTTTTTAAATTGAAAATAGGCTAAAAAGGCAAACTGCTAATTTAATCCAACGTTTATGGTTGAGTTTCCGGTGAACAATCAAGTCTACCGCGTGTCATCATGCCTCCCCCAAGGGCTCACATCAAGTGGGACGTGGGTTGGCGACCACGGGACCCCAGCTGAGTCCGGCATTGCATCCACTTACTTGTGCCGGGCTCCTCTCCGTCTTCTTTCCCGTCGACCTCCCTGGGTCAACTCTTGTTCTTTTCCGACCCCGACAGTGTTAGGGTATTCAAGGCCTAGGGAGTCTTTCACTTTCCCGCCGTAATTGGCCCTTGTCTCATCTTTCCTGATCCCTCCTTCTTCGAGGGGTCAGACCTCTTGTTTTCTTTTCATTATATTTCCTTTTCTCTTTAAGATTCCCGCACTGTTTTTGTTAATTGGCTCCCCGTGTATCTAAATTCAATTTAGCGATTTTTTTGCATCTACACTCCATTTTTTAGGCGTTATCATTCTACGTTGAATTTTGTAAGTCTTTCCGATCTAAATTGCATTTTGCGAGTGTTTTCAACCTCAATTGCATTTTGTAAGGATGGGACTTTTGTGAGTTTTTTGTATTTCAATTGCATTTTGTATTTTCAACCTAAACCGCTTTTTGCAAGTATTTTCAATCTAAATTGCATTTTGTATGGTGGGCATTTTGCAAGTATTTTGATTCTCAATTGCATGTTGTGGGTCTTTTGATTCTAAATTACATTTTGTGAGTATTTTTCAATCTAAATTACATTTTTTAAGTATTATCCATCCAATTGAGTAGTTTGAATCTTCCATGCATTTTGTAAGCATTTTCAATTTCAATTGCACTTTGTGATGATTTGGAATCTGAAATGCGCGTTTTTTAATCTAAATTGCTTTGGGTATTTTCAATTCCATTTACATTTTCTAAGTATTTTGAACCTCAATTGCATTTTGTACGTATTTTCAATCTCATTTGCATTTTGTAAGTATTTTGAATCACTTGCATTTTGTAAGTATTTCGACTCTACATTGCATTTTGTACGTATTTTGAACCTAAACTTTGTGCGTAATTTTCAATCTCTTCCTTTTGTGAGTATTTTCGTTCTAATTTCCCTTTTGTAAATATTACCGCTCTCCATTTTGTGAGTAGTTTCAATTTGAGTTCCTTTTTGTAAATTTTTCCTGCTCACTTAATTTTCGTTCTGGTTTCAACTTCATTGTCATTTTCTCTATCACCCAGACCATTAGGGGCCGATAACCTAGATGTTAGGCCCCATAAAACAACAATTATCATCATCATCAACATCATTATGTCATGTAAGAAACGTTTAGTGTGTCCTTTACGTTTGGATAACTGGCGAATACAACGCAAATTAATTACAAATGCACCAAAATAGGTATACTGTTCATGAAAGGTCTAGTCTATGGCATTAAAGGACGTTGCCAACATTGAGGTGTTTTTTTTAAATGCCTGAAGAGTACAACTGTGGAGGGGCTGATGGCCTCGTAGTTCCGCCCTTTGAAACCTCAATAACTAACTACAACTTTGAATTTTTTTTTTTTGGAGCGTATGGCTTGAAATCTCGTATTTAAGTAAACAGAACTACAAATTATTAAAAGAATATAAAGAGGTTAAAGGGCTAATAGAAAGCCCCAAGTCCTGGCAGTAAGACAATAGCGCAATCTGTGGTCATCTCTAGACATAAGGCTCTGTAACTAACTTGCTACCACCAATCTTAAAATATCGCGTGGTGAGAGAGATAACTTCCGGACTTGAATGTGTGGCAACACGATTCTAATGCATGTGTAAATCGGGCATAAAGGAAGTTGCAAGGTATCCTTCATTAACTTTGCACGGACCGTGGAGTGAGTCCATACGTACGCTACTGAAACTCTGTTTCCGGCCAGAAGTGGGGGTGATTGATTTTCTTCAGAACTAATCTTAGCTTAATTTCATCGTATAATACATAGGCTTATGAGATTACCTTTTGAGTGTGTGTAGTTTCTGTGTGTCCCAAATAAAAACGAAATGGTTGGAGAGACTTCAATGAAACTCGGAAATGGCGTACTTCTACCTTATCCGACCTTGACCGTGCTTTTCAAATTTTCATACGTTCCACCAATATAGCATGGCGGCCGCGCAATGTATTTCACTGGTATTCTGTATCTCTGAAACTGTTACTGGTATCATCCTGATATTTTGTATTGTCCCCGTTTACCTGGATAGTAGGCTGTCAGATATCCGCCCCCTCAATCGGATTGCCAATTATCAATCGCACCGGCACAGTTACATCAATGAAAATGGCACTGACAGATACTATCGAGATAAGAGCACAGAAATTCACAGGAAATCATTGTGGAACACACCAAAATAGACGGGGGTGCATACTTACCGTTGCTTACCTCTTAATTATCTCGGGGTTTGAGTTGACAACAGGATCACTAAAAGTCTGTTCACACAATAATCTCCGCCATGACATTTAAAAATGAACCAGAAACGAAGACGAGAACTTTGAACTGTACAAAAGCTTTATTTCTAATAAAGGGTATGATTTTCCTAACACAACAAAATATACGTGGCTATCAGTAGCCCAAGTCAATCTGACTACGTCCTCCAGTAGGACTTGCAAAATTATTATACAACATGATATAAAACATTTTAGCTCCCAAGAGCTCCAAATAATGTAATATTCATAACACTATTGGATTGGAGAAGGACGTCAGGGTGTGACATATATAGAGCATTTGTTTCCTTTTAATAAACAAGAGAATGATATTTATAGTCGCAAGGCCGGAGTGTACGACCTCACTCTCTGAAAAACATATGTTGACACAGCTGCGGGCTACCTTCCAGCCTGCTGCATACTGGTCAAATGCACTCCCTTCTCACACGCTATGTTACGTAAGAATCCAGCCTGCACTCTCAAGCTTTAAATGTCTTACAAGACAACTCACATTATATTTACGCAAATCTTTCAAGAACTTTGATCACATCCTATTGGATCATTACATAAATTTCTTAAACTTGTTAACTTCAATCCCAATGTTTCATTAGCTCTTAAATGTTTATGACAAAATCACATAAATTATTTATAACAATTAGAAATTGTTTATAATATTTGTCAAAGACAATAAAAATACTATAAGCACGCCTTTAACATCACTCTCGTTTCATATTACTTTCAAAAATATTTACAACAATTATTTACAATATTAACATTTAAATTGTTTAAATTATTAATTTAATAAATACATTAGCCACATGTTCATTCGGTTGGTAATTTTATAATCCTGTTTAATATAATCGACCAATGAAGGTTAGTTATACATGTTAATGTCACAATCTGGTTTTAATAAAGTTTTTAATAATGATTTGTGACGGCAACCTTCATTCAACATCTTGTCTCAAATTCTTTCAAAACTCGTGTTAATTATAACAGTAAATCACTTGATTAATTTTCAACGAACTATAACAATCTTACTCCAGCGGAAAATCCTTCGCTAACAAGTTAATGCACAATCTGCATTAAAATATGCCCAAAATCATCATATATTAATCTATATGGCATTTACAACTTTCACATCACTTACAAAACTTCCACAAATAATTCTTTAACATTTTATTCCTGTGGGAACTTCCTTCATATTCAAGGGCATTATATTTCAGCGACTTTCAACACGCGCTGCACTAGCGATTATACATTCATAGTTCCACTTAAAAATTTTATAATCATAATTTGTTTCAAAACTGTTTTTCTATTTAACCTTCGTAGATTTCATTCATGAACTGAAATGAAGTCAAAACTTGCCAATCACAAACAAATTTAATAGTGAATACGCTTATATACGCCTATCTGGTCTATCAAAATTTAAGACTAACATCTTAAAAGAAATTGTAGTATGAAAATACTATCTTCAAATAAAGTGCGACTAAACTGCAAAGTAGTCGAATAGAATCCAATTAGATTGGGGAATGCAAACATCGTTATATAATTCTCTAATTGAGAAAAACTCCTAACAAAAGTACTTGACTTTAATGCATTCAATAATTCATTATTAACATTACTCTTTCACAAAAGTGTCTATGATGCAATGTTCATTCATAACTGACGATAAATGTCTGTGTTGCAATCAATACAAATGACGACTAGTATTTCCAAGATCGTCGATAACGTAAAATATTTTAACGCTCTAAAATCATTTAAATGTTCTTCCTTCTTGATGATGACAGAAAATTGTTCAAAGTAATTAAACTGGGGTTGAATTACTTTAATAAAGTGACACGCTGTCTGAATTTAAATCTGCCATAAAAATCATTAACTTACAGTCAAATCGTGACTACAAAAATATTAATTACTGAAAAATCTAAATATCAGTCTCAACTGATTCAAAATCGTTAACTATGCCCATGACATAACAATGTCTTAATAAAACGTTGAAAAATGCAAAACTCATCAAGGTGTACTGAGAATAAGAATCTCAACAAGAAAATAAGGCAAAATACATGAGGGTAAAAATATGGGAAAAAAGGTTGCTCAAACATTACTAGGTTACTCAAATACAATAAACGTTCACGACTACCTTATCTGCCGATTGACGTTCCAGAGGAAAATTCCCCAAAGAAGACTGCTGATGGATCCATTTCACCACGTTACAGCTGAGCTCCATCCTCGAAATAGGAAATAGCACCCTCGGAGAATCGAACTGCTTCCTTCTCCGTGAATCGCTCTGCTCCTCGAAAACGAATAGACATCCTTCCGGCAATAATCTTCTTTGTGAGTCGGGACTACCCTGACCTCTCTTGAAAAATTCCCTGAAGTTCCAGTAGACAGTCATCATGACGTTTTGTAGAAATTTCCGAAGAAATTATTCATATTCAGAGTATGAAATTGTTTCTATGGCTGTTCGATGGTATTCAGCCTTTACTTACGAAACATGGGTGTAGATGGTATTCACCGCATGTTCGCTTGTGTGGAATAGCAATTAGCGAAGTTCCATGTCGCTATCTTACTCCAATGAAGTATGTCCCAATTGCAATAAGCCTTCTTAGCCTTCCATCTGCACTTCGGTTGTAGTGTCAGAAGAACAAACTGCCGTATTCAAATGCTCCATTATACTGTATTGTTCTGTAAGCAAGCAATCTGAAGTCTTTCTACTCCACTCACAGCGTTAGCCTTGCGTTAATTCTGGCTTATACAAAAGTGTTTCTCTAGTGGTGAGATAATCACTTTTGCCAGTCGTATAAAACAGCTAATATCTTTTGAAGTACTCGGTCGAAATTGTTCAGCTTTTCTCTATAATTGCATGTAGTACTGCACAATACAATTATGTTATCGTAGACCGCTAACTGTTTGAAGTTAAACTTGTATAAGCTTTCTAAGGTCCGTTTCAACTTCACCTAGTTTGACCTGGATCTCGTTACTATAGTGGCCTCGCCACGCGTTATAAATACGATTCTTTTCACTTGCTGTTCACTTTGATGTCTCACTATATTGAATATATAAGAAAATGACTTTCACAAATTATTTCGATGATCTGAGCATTAGATCTCAGAATGATCGGCGAACGAAAGAGAAGAGAAGAGGCTCCTCTCTTCTGCGCAAGCCCTTTTATTACCTTCTCGAGGGGCGTTACCATCCCTTCCAAAGCGTGATACTGCGTCATCGTTAGAACTTCCAACTTCGTTAATACATGACGGATTTTCAAAATTCAAAAACTGAAAATAAATTTCACCAAAATTCCAAATCAATGCTTTTACTGCAAATGGATTTCCACAATTCTGCATTCAAAAAGTCATAAAAATACCATAGTTTCAGCAATCTCCGTCTTCCTTTAAACTATCGTTCATTGGTTCATGCCTCTCCTCCAATAGCATAGTTTCTTCCTCAGCAGAATTCCTCGTTTCCTGCGACTGCGTCGTACATCTTGGAACATTCTGGACAAAAATGCTGACGTCACTGAGAATCTCAGCTCAAGTAGCTTGCTGGCATAACATTTACGTCATCCGTGCTTACGTCATGACTACCCACGTCATAACTATGACAGCCATAACTCTAATCATAATTTCAAATATAGCCACCGTGGTTTCTACATAATTCAATTACGGGGGCAGTATGGAATTAAGGGAATACTAAGATAAGTTTGCCTATATATTTTTTTAACTTGTTAAGTACAAACCAACATGACAGTCAAGCGAATTTAGTATATTGTGATCAAATTTTCTCGTGATTTAATCATCCGAGTGCAGTGGAACATGGCACCGTAAATGTTTATACAAGACTTATGACATCTACTTTGATTCAGTTGTTTTCGTAAACTCAAGATAGCGGCTGTGAAAAATTATAAAATTGTTATTATATTTGTGTCCTAATTACAGCTGATGATAATCGATGTACGATTAATCGATTAATGATTGATTAATCGAATAATTAGTATTTATACTAAAACGATTGATCAATTGATCTACTTTCCGAATACTAGATTAAGCGGCTAACCAAAGAATCGACTAATTGATTAGTAGACATGAGATAAGAAAACAAGTTTAAATGAGAGGTCACTGCTCTAAGTTGATTTAGGCTTATTGTAGGAATGAAGTTTAGAAATGTATAAATCGATTAATCGTTATTTGTAGCTATTAATCGAATTTTCGGCTTCAATTAATCGATTATTTGAAAATGGCCTACTCTTACAACAATCCAACATAATGGACGGTGGTCAGCCGAAATATTTCACTGGTTCTCAACATCTATGAATCTATTACAGCAATAAAACTGACATTTTGAATGTTGGTGGAGATCATTAAAATAAATTCGACTTGGGACTTGAACTAACTTAATGTGCACAAAACCAACATGGTGGCGACACGAAATTAAATAATTAACTGGATTTTTCTTGCGACTTTATTATCCGAACATATTGAAACATGGCACGGTAAATATTCGCACAAGCCTTATTATATTTTGACGTCTAATTTAATCCAATTTTCACGAGCACTTAAAACTTGCGCATGTGCAAAATTTTACAATCACGTTGTTTATTTCTTGTGTCTTTAACAAGTGTTCGAAATGAAGGTTGGTATAATGAACCATCATTATAATATTCATCTCCTGACTTATAATCCTATAGCCTTTATATAAAGCAATTTAACATGGTATGTCCTATACCAAATGCGTCCTATACCAAAAGCTTATGAAAAATCCTTTCATTAGACGGGATCTGTTTTAAATAGAAAGAAATAGTGTAATATATGATACCAAGATGTTCAGAAAAGAACATATAGCCTACTTTCTTCTAATTGTATGGGTATAGTTATAACTCGCTGTCTCTATCACCTCCAATTTTCTTCCTATTCGAAGTGCAAAATGGCAAACAACACTATGACATACTGGATTTGAGCAGCCGCGTTCAAAACATACTTTATAATTTACCCCAACATTTTACAATTTCATCAGCAAACACTCCAAACAACATAGGAATTCAGTATATTAACACCGACTACTTACAATAATTGAAGCTGAAACAAAACTTCATTGGTCTAAAGGTATCACTGGGAGAAACACATTTAATGTGCCTTATTTGTTTTATTGATTTTTATCATCGCTGTTTTAACTCCTTTTATCCATATTAGGCATAATTGTTGAGTCACACTGTCTGTTTTATACAAAGCTGACTGCGTGGCTCAGCGGTAACGTTCTCGCATGCTCTGCCCAGCGTTGCAGGATCGAATCCTGGCGCAGTCAACTGCCATTTGAGGGTGCGCATATGCGAGCGAACCGTGTCAGTAGATTTACTGGCACGTTAAAGATCGCCTTCGGGGCAAAATTCTGGTCCCTGGAGTCTCTAAAAGCCGCAGTTGTTAGAATGGACGTTAAACAAATAACATTATATTATTATTATTATTATTATTATTATTATGTTTTATACAAACCATTTTCGTTTTCATTCCCTGGCTGTGGGCTGTTTTTATTTTCATATTTTCATTTCATGACATTTAATTTTATTAGGGACCAATAACCTAGATGTTAGGTCCCAAGAATTGCCATCATTATCATCCTCACGAAGCCTCCGTGGCTTAGGCGGCAGCACGCCGGCCTCTCACCGATGGGTCCGTGGTTCAAATCCCGGTCACTCCATGTGAGATCTGTGCTGGACAAAACGGAGGCAGACAGGTTTTTCTCCGGGTACTCCGGTTTTCCCTGTCAAAATTTCATTCCAGCAACACTCTCCACTATCATTCCATTTCATCTGTCATTCATTTAATCATTGCTCCAGAGGAGTGCGTCAGGCCTCGGCAGCCGGCACAGTTCATATCCTCGCCGCTAGATGGGGGCTTCATTCATTCCATTCCTGACCCGGTCGGAGACTGGAAGCAGGCTGTGGATTTTCATTTTCATCATCCTCACGGAACTTCTTGTTTATTGCTTTCAACAATGGATGTGCTAACGATGATTCCTTACTGTAGATTCCAATGTTAATGGGTTCTTCGCGGAACATCGAATTAGTGTAATGTACTCCACCATTAGAGATTCAGAGGTTACCCACCACATCTGTCATAGATCTGGTGTTTTAATACTATGTTTCTTCGAACAAGCTGTATACTAAATCAAGCTGGGCGGCTAGCAGCTCATAATGTGATAATCTGATAAGCTGATATTAGGGTAAACGCATAGAGACGGCAATTATTAACAGTTGGCAGCCCTGGTTGTTCTTAAGAATACGCAGTCATATCTGTTATGGTACACATAGCAGATACGGAATTTGGTTTAAATCCATTTGATAATATAGAAGTTAAATGCATTAAAAAATAGTTCTATCAGCAGGCTTAGAATCATGTTGGTAGCACTGACGTTTATTAGTTACTCCAAATTAATCTAGAATGTCAGGCACTATACGTGTGCATAGTTTAAAGCTGTCGGCATGACTATTACGCTCCAAACAAACCTTCTTAAATTGGATCTGTGTATTGATAATATACGTATTTTCTATAGGAATTTTTTCCTATGTCTTTTATCTCTTTTTTTTCTTCGGGCAGTATCATACTGCTTATTCTGCTCTTTCTTCATTTAACATTTCACCTTCCAATTAACTTTAATATTTGTTTCCTCCGGGTGGATTCCATAAGTTTTATTTTACATATAAATTTTCATTATGAATTCTTTTTTCTCGATTGGGTTCGTACTATTGAGAAACTCGTTTTCACGTATTGTACAAAAAGTTAATCGTACTTGTTCTAAAATAAAATTTCGATTCTTTTCATCATGGCAAGATATTCAAAACGGAACTCTGCTCGATTTATTGTGTCTCTTTAAATATTGGTTTATTTATTTATTTATTTATTTATATTTATCGTATGGCTTTTAGTGCAGGGTTTTCCGAGGACATGTTCGGCTCACCTGAGTATGTAGCTGCTTCCAGCGGCCACCCAGGTGGTGAGCTACAAGTTCCGTTCAATCTCAAGTAGTTCCAACTTTCGCTACCAGATATCAATGATACCTAGTGGTGGACGTTGGAACTTTGATGGAGCGTTCCGACGAAATTTAACCTAACAATTTAGCTTCACACAAGTGGAAGGATCTTCTACATGCCATAAATCTATGACATGGGACCGCCGGTTTTACTTCCCCTCCGAAGGAAGGCATACTGAAGGATTTTAACGCTCCTAAAAAATCCGATGACTTCGGCCAGGTTTGAACCCGTTATCTTGGGCACAGCAGTTCAGCATGCTACTAACTACGCCACCGAAGCCGCTTCAAGATTGGTTAGCTTGTATGATGCAAGGAGCTCCACTGTCGTCAGACAAAGTTAACGCGCCGTCAACTTGGGGAATCCTCGTAAGAAAAAGCAAGGAAACTAAGTCACGGCAACACACAATTCAGCACTGTCATACAGCTGCCAAATCGTGTATCCCCTGCTAGTGCTGCAACCCGCCAATCGCAAGTGCTGTGCAAATTGACGATGTATCTACCCCTGTGTGCCGAGCTACACTCATCACATCCCGCGATTCTTCATTGTATGGCTAGAATGTTTATGGCCTCGAAACATGAGAAATATCAACGAAATTATGACGTAGTATGACGTAGTTGTTGTTGTTGTTGTTGTTGTTGTTTGAGTCTTCAGTGTTTTGATTGGTTTGATGCAGCGCTCCATGATTCCCTGTCCTGAGCTAATCGCTTAATCTCTACATAGCTCTATCACACCGTACATCCGAGGCAATCTATTAAACATATTCTAACCTTGGTTCACCCCTATCCTTCCTTCCATAACTAAGTTCGTTTTTCCTGGGTGTTTAAGTATGTGTCTTACCAACCTAACTATTCTCTTCATTAGCATTCGCCAGAAACATCTCTCCTCTCCCACCCGTCTTAATACCACTTCATTTGTGACCCTATCTACCCATCTGATCTTCATCATTCTCCTGTAACACCACATTTCAAACGCTGCAATTCTCCTCTTTTCTGCTGCTCCAACAGTTCAAGTTTCACTTCCACAGATCGCCACGCTCCAGACATAGGCTTTCAAAAATGACTTCCTAATTCCTAAATCTATATTCGATGTCAACAGATTCCTTTTCTGTAGAAATGCTTTCCTTGCCTGAGCCAACCTACTCTTCATATCCCCTTGGCTTTGTCCATCACTGGTTATTTTGCTTCCTAACTTACAGAAGTCTCCTACTTTCTTTCGCTTTTCACTTGCCAATTTGATGTCCATAGAGGTTTCTGATTTCTTTCGGCTGCATTCCAATATTTTTTTTGTTACATGTATTAATTTTCATCATGAATTCTTTCTTCAAGGTGGAGTCCATACTATTTAAAAATGTCATGCCTCTCGAGTTATATTAAAAAAACGTTAAAAATTGCTAAATATTATCAAAGAATACAAAATATGACCCAACAAATGCATTATAATTTACGTTGCTCTTGTGTTTACTGGTATCGGAATAATTTTGAAAATTAAAAATGACTTAGGTTATTGATGCTTTAACTCCACAAGTCATAAAAGATTTTTCCATCGGAAATAAAAATATTCCTCTCCAAACTCTTCAACCTAACTTCTCAATTTTAATCTTCCACAATTACAGTAGTTTTAAACATGTTAATTCACCAGTGGTTCACTATGCATATAACACTAGAGGCATGCAATTCTTATTTTAACTGAATTGTGTAGGAGAGGGGATGGTCTGTCAACTGCTCCAGATATCTACTCTTAGTCTAATGGTTACTAGATAAGTAAGAATAAGCTGCACGGTAGTTCATTGTTAACTACAAGGCCATTTTCCATTGACCTCCGAATCAAAATATCAGTAACTCTTATATTTCTCAAATATCGTACATATAAAATGGTAACAAAAACTCAAGCACTTATACTAAAAGTACTAAAACATTCATTTATGACAAAAGGAAGCCGAGCAGGAACTATTTCATTGAATCAGGTCGAAGATAAACCTGCCGTCAGTGCACCTTTTATGCTTAAGGATGTTTGATGTGTATTTGCTAGGTATAGTATAAAAAAAAACTTAGGAGTATGTGCGGCGAAGTTATGTTGAACAAGAAGTTCCGTGACGAACTAAAGAGCCTACTTTTGTTAAAATGTAAGATTCATGCCAATGATTAATCTATATGGACCTATCTAGAATAATGACGAAATTAAGTTGGTAATATCGAAATTTCTAATTAGTTCGAAATATACCTGGTATAATGTAGCCTAATAGAGCACAACAGTTGGCAGCCCTGGTGACTGAATATATTCTTAGTTCCGTTTCTTAAGGTACAGAATATAAAATTTGGTTGAAGTACAATGGATAGCATGGACGTTACATTGGATCTATCAGCGCTTAAAATCATGTTGGTAACAATGTCATACATGTGAATATCTATGACTTTTGTCATTATTCTAGATTTTCCCGTATAGATTATGAAGAAGGCTCACAGAGCAGAAACATGTATCTAAGAGTGAAAGGACATCGTATAAAAACATTTTTGTATTGTAAAATGGATATTGGTGTAATATATGTCATGCATGTGCTGGTCAGAAATATCTGAAATATTATGATCTCTTGTTGAGCCAATTTTGTGTGAAATCCATTTGTTAATATACAGTAGAAGTTACAAGGAATTTAAAATTGGACCTATCAGCAGGCTTAGACTCATGTTGGTAGCAATGACGTATATTAGTTACTCCAAATTAATCTAGAATGTCTGGTACTATACGTGTGCATAGTTTAAAACTGTCGGCTTGCATACTTTCTGTTGTATTTGGATAAAAAGAAATAGAGTGAGCATTTATTTACACAAGAGTTTAGTGCTTTTCAGTCGGTCAACACGAATGTACCCAAAAGAGATGGGTTATGCCCTAATCCTGAAATAAATTACATGAGATTAATAAAACTCTCGGATGACCAGTTTCGATCGTCAAGCGATCATCATCAGATCCATTACACTTAGGCTATAAAATCTATGTCTGAAATACAGGTGAAAAGCACTAAACTCTTGTTTACTAAGGCAACACTGAAAATATGGCTTCAAACACCACAACATTTATTTACAGTTGGTAGCACTGTTGGCTCTTAAGAATACGCTCAGTCATAACTGTTTATGTACACATAGTACATACGAAATTGGGTTGAAATCCAATTGAGAGTGTAGAAGTTATATGCATTTAAAAATTGGACCTATCAGCAGGCTTAGAATCATTTTGGCAACACTGCCATTTATGGCCTCCTGGAAATTAAACTGCAATATTATTATATATATGTGTGCCAATTTGTGAATAGCTCCCATGCATACCTTCCAAGATATCCAACATGGAGCTCAAATTTCAATTGCTGTTTTTCAGCAGTTGGTAGCACTGACATCATTATCAAATATGGGCTTGAGATATTCACGTATAGATCTTTACTCATACCAAATTTGGTTTCGATTGCTGCAGCCATTTAGGAGTTGATAGGGGGTGGGGCACACACACAGACTGACAGACAGACAGACAGACAGACAGACAGAAGGACAGACCGACTGACACACACATTTGCCCGGATCGATCTCATACAGTAAGTCTACTTTTTCCTCATTTTTGCAAAATGTGAAAAGTAGGCTAAAAATGTAGTTCCCAACTACACATCAATAATTTTATAACCTAACTGATTCAACAAACAGTACATATTTTCACATACACATCTCCTCAATTCTACGCTCTTTTTCAAGGCAATATTTTTATGCTCAATTTACAAAATGTATCGTAACAGATCTGGTTTTTTTTTTTGTTGTTGTTGAAAAATTTACTATGTGAACGTTTGGTATGGTACTATACTCAGTTACTCATCATCCTATATATCAGCTGAAGAAGGTCACAATGACCGGTACGGTTTCAATGAAATAAATATTGACCTTCGGTAAAATACAGAGTTTATAATTAACATGTCAAGAAGGTATCGGGCTATCTTGGTCATTTTTATGCCATTCTATACCTAATGTAGTGTTAAGCTGAGTAAGCTAGGTGACGATGGACCCACTGAAGGGCCGAAAACATGTTTCATCAATACAGAAGAAAACATTTTATGTATTAACAGGTGTTCAAAGCGAAATTAATTATGTATTAGTTGATTATGTCTCATTATGTCCGAACCCCCACGTCCCCTACCCCCAATGTAATTTTGACACAGCTCATTGCCTTTTAGAAAAAATAAACCTAGTTATGCCACCGAATGACAGGATACCTCGATAGAAACCGATGCATACTGAGAGGCACTAAAGCAGTAATGAAAAATCCACAGCCTGCTTCCAGTCTCCGACCGGGTCAGGAATGGAATGAATGAAGCCCCCATCTAGCGGCGAGGATATGAACTGTGCCGGCTGCCGAGGCCTGACGCACTCCTCTGGGGCAATGATTAAATGAATGACAGATGAAATGAAATGATAGTGGAGAGTGTTGCTGGAATGAAATTTTGACAGGGAAAACCGGAGTACCCGGAGAAAAACCTGTCTGCCTCCGTTCTGTCCAGCACAGATCTCACATGGAGTGACCGAGATTTGAACCACGGACCCAGCGGTGAGAGGCCGGCGTGCTGCCGCCTAAGCCACGGAGGCTTACTAAAGCAGTAATATATAATGTAATTATTTAACCTGCTGTGTAACAGGTGTTCATTTTCGAGCGCCATTACAGTATGTTTACTTCGATTCCGAGTGACGTATTAAATCACTTGTCAACATTTTAAATTAAAGCACGAACACGGACGTAATTGTGTGTGCAGTGTACATCATAATTCTCCCGTGAAAAGCACTAATTACGATTTTACCTCGTTGTTGACAAGTGGAAGAGGGTTGTACAGTTTAAATTGCATTTGTGGAAAAATTAGCGTGTGCTAATTTAACCACTTTTTTCGACAAATGCGGACACAGATTTGGTACACGTCACATGTAACTAGTGATGTGGGCCGGGTAAATACCCAGTGGGAAGGTAAATATAAATTGGGTATTTACCCGGGTATATACCCAAAATTAGGGTATTTTCAGTTTTTCGAGCTTTGTACAACACTTTTTGATGTTTCATGCCTTAAATTGAAATCGGGAACAATATTGATCCTTCAAAACTAAAAGAAAAGGAAAATGGGCGACCGGGTATTTTTGGGTATTTTTATGTTTTGGCACTGTAACCTTGTCTTTAACTGTGTTTTTTCCTTAAATTAAAGTAAAATATTGGATAAAACCTTTTGGTTGTTTTGTGTTTTAAATTTTTAATAAATACCAAGATATTGAGAAGGTCAAGTTTTATTACGGTACCGGAAATGAGCAACAAAGATGTGGAAGGGTAAAGCTACTTTTGTAATAATATGAGTAGGCTATATGCATATTAATTGAAATGTGTATGCGAAAACTCAAAAGGTAATAAAATATATTCAATAGAAAGCACATTTGAAAAAAAAAAAAGCTTAGTAAAAGTGCTTTCAGTTATTTTTCATTCAATTTTAAATATAAAAACAAAAATCATACTCTAAATAATAGAAATGCATGTCAGGAAGTTTTTGTAGTATACACTCACTCACTCACTCACTCCGTTAGCTTTTGTTGGCTTTTGTAGTATGTGGGTCCTAAATGGGTGGGTCCTAAATGGGTGAAGATCTATGCCAGCAAGCATATGGGTTGGCAACACTGCTCCACTCATCCTACCCAGAATTCAAACTGACACTGTACTTCCCTCCCATTTTCTATTGTTTGTTTGATGCCTACTGTACTTAACCTAACTTTTTCAGTGTAGTGGGGTTGTTAGTTTATATCTCCCGATCTCATTCCCAATTCTAATTCTGTTTTTAAGTCCCAATTCTAATAATATTTAATTTGATTAACTATCTAATGTTGTTACAATTCTAAAAAGTTAATGTAGAATAGTTTGCATACCGGTACCCTTTTTTAAGGTTCAACTTACCACGACACAGGATTTTTGATGAAAAATCTAAAATACCCGGGTATTTACCCAAATTGGGTATTTACCCGAGTATATACCCTGGTTATTTACCCCGATTTATAAATACCTGGGTATTTTACATCACTACATGTAACTAGCGTTCGAATCTCGAGGTGTGCAACCGTACAAGTCAGTAAGTGAAGTAGGCCTAAATTGTTATTTGTGTTACGTCCCTTTTAACTACTGCGGATTTTAGAGACGCTGAGGTGCAGGAATTTTGCCTCGAAGGGGATTTTTTACGTGCCAGTAAGTCTATTGACCCTCCCTCGCATTTGCGCACCCTCAAATGCCAGGATTTGATACTGCAACCTTTGGCACAGCAAGCGAGAACGTTACCGCTGAGCCACGCAGCCAGCCAGTGCGTGAAGTAGAACATGCCCGATTGAGTGCAGCGAGTAGCCCTATTACACAAAGTTACTGAAAACAAAAACATATACAGGGGATTTCAGAAATACTTTTACAAACTTTGGGGATTGGTTCCGTACACCAAAACAAGAAAAAAAGTTCATACAAACATATGTTCCAAAATCCTTCTTTTTCGATTTATTAATGAAGGAGCATTGTAAAGTTACACATTAATTGACAGCCTGTTTGGAAGTGTTTAACACGTGAACTCATATTGGAAATATCTGTTCCCGTAGGAAACAGGATGTAAAATTGTCCGATTGAGCTATGTACATTAACAAATTCACAAAGAAATTTGATACAATGGTCCGGTTAGCACAAAACAGTTGCCAGCGTTTCGCCCCAGTGTACCATTGGGCTCTTCAGTTGGTTATGGTACACCTCACCAAGACGCGTGGCTAGTACATACTGTGAAGGCCGCTGCAAGGCACAAATGTTGCCACGAACAGCGCCAATGTACTATGGAAGTCAATACTTCCTTTCAATCGGACAATTTTACATCCTGTTTCCTACGGGAACAGATATTTCCAATATGGATTAGCTAGGTAAGCTAACATTATTTTTGAAAGGAAGTATTGACTTCCATAGTACATTGGCGCTGTTCGTGGCAACATTTGTGCCTTGCAGCGGCCTTCACAGTATGTACTAGCCACGCGTCTTGGTGAGGTGTACCATAACCAACTGAAGAGCCCAATGGTACACTGGGGCGAAACGCTGGCAACTGTTTTGTGCTAACCGGACCATTGTATCAAATTTCTTTGTGAATTTGTTAACGTGAACTCATATCAAAAAAAAGGTTCCTGACACCGACAGAGGGAAAAACTGTCATATGCACAGGTGTCCCAGAATCCTTTGTTTTCCCGGCAGGGACTGTTGAACATATTGGTACACTAACACTTCACTACACACAGCTCCCAACAAGTGCTCGATATGTCCTCCTCTTCGTCGAGACATGCACGAACACGTCGCATCATGGACTCAGGACCCGTTCAAAGACTCCGGACTGGTGTCGAATGATATCGCAGGCGTCCAGATTACGTCGATGAAGAGTTTCCAAATCCAGGATGGCTACGGCATGCACCAATTGTTTCAGGTGTCCCTACAGATAAAAGTCTAACGGATTGAAGTCTGGCGACCGTGCAGGCAATGGAACGGGTCCTCCTCTGCCCAACCATCTGCCCTGGAAGATGAAGACGGTGAAGACAGACTAATGCCACGTGACTATGTACACGCGTCTCCACGGTCACACGTTGCCATCTAGCGGTACGATACAGTCCAATGCGGCAAAGCCTCTCTATCCGTGCTTAGCGCAATGCCGTTGTGCGATTGGAATCAAGCGTACCTGATGAGTATATCCTCGTGTTGACCACTCCCTTCCGGGACAACAAAGGGGTCGGGGACACATGGTCAAATGACCTTTTTTACTTCTGTCGGTGTGAGGAACCCACCCTCGAAGTTTGTCAAAGTATTTCTGAAACACTCTGTATATGGCTTAGGTTGGTATTACACTATTGAATATATTTTTCTTTTATCTATTATGCAATTTATGGCCAGCCACGGTGGCCGAGAGTGCCAACGCGCTAGCTGACGTCGGAAGAGCGTGAGTTCTATTCCACCTCGGCCGTCCTGAAAATGGTTTTCGTGGATTCCTGTTTTCACCACCAGTATTAAGAAGCCGGTGAAATTTTTCAAGTCGTCGTATTGCAGCTCGTTCACTGAAATTATATAAATACCTTTCTTGTTATGTGAATGACGCACGATTTAATCCCTAGAATTTGAAGTAAAAATTCAGACTTTCACGACCGGCGTTGAAATAGAAATCTATAAGCCCGCGAAACAGAGATTCCTAGAATTTTACTTTATGTATCAGTTTCTTTTACATAACGGTGTTGCCACTGCAATATTTCAGCTATTACAGCGAAGTGAGCAAAGAACTGTCCTTCATCCACTTTTGCTGGACTATGATAAAATATATTGTGTAGTGTAATTGTGGGATTATTTCTTAGTTAGCCGTGCTCGTTAAATCGTGCACCATGATTGTGCTGACAGCTGCAGTAAATCCGGAGATCGTAGGTTCGATTCCCGATGCTGACAGTGGGTACCCTGAGTGTATTTTTCCTCGTGTTTTCCACGCTCCCTCCAGGCAAAAGCCGCGATAGTATCGTATTTCTAGTTCCAGGGTACCTACCCCCTCCCTGTCCCTAATCAAGTCCCACACACACTACTCATTAAGAGAGTAGAGATTATGAGACAAATTCAACACACCTCCAACTACACGGGGCTAATGACCAAAATGTCCCAAGCCCCTAAATTGAATTAACAACCACCTCAAACACAAATCCACACACTACCTCAGACATCGTAATGACAGAGGTTATTTGACAGGTTCCACACACACCGTGGTTAGTTAGTTATTGTTGTTTTAAGGGGCGGAGCTATGAGGTCATCTGCCCCTCAAACACACCCTTGAACATGGCGTAATCAACCACGATGTTGCAAGGCCCTTAATTGAATCAACAACAACAACGTATACATGCAAAGACGTAAGGAAAAGGTTACTGTAACCAATAAAACACTGTCCAATGAGCAAAACAAAATGTGATAAGTAATAGCCATGTGTATCAGGGCTTTAAAATTTAAGAGTTTCATATGGGATCACATCTAGTGGGACGTGGGTTGGCGACCACGGGACCCCAGCTGAGTCCGGCATTGCTTCCACTTACTTGTGCCGGGCTCCTCTCCGTCTTCTTTCCTGTCGACCTCCCTTGGTCAATTCTTGTTCTCTTCCGACCCCGACGGTATTAGGGTATCCGAGGCCTAGGGAGTCTTTCACTTTCCCGCCTCAATTGGCCCTTGTCTCATCTTTCCTGATCCCACCTTCTTCGAGGGGTCAGACCTCTTGTTTTCTTTTCATTATATTTCTTTGCTCTTTAAGATTCCCGCACTGTTTTTGTTAATTGGACCCCCGTGTATCTAAATTCCATTTAGCGCTTTTTTTTTGCATCTGCGCTCCATTTTGTATATGTTTCCAATGTCCGTTGCATTTTGTAAGTCTTTTCGATTTAAATTGCATTTTGTGAGTGTATTCAACCTCAATTGCATTTTGTAAGGATTGACAATCTAAATTGCATTTTAGTAAGTCTTTCAATATAGGGGCTGGGACATTTGTGAGTCTTTGAATTTCAATTGCATTTTGTATTTTCAACCTAAACCTCTTTTTGCAAGTATTTTCAAACTAAATTGCATTTTGTAGGGAGCGCATTTTGCAAGTATTTTGATTCTCAATTGCAATTTGAGGGTATTTTGAATCTAAATTACATGTTGTAAGTATTTTCAATCTAAATTGCATTTTGGGAAGTATTGTCCATCCAATTGATTGGTTAGGATCTATCATACATTTTGTAAGCATTTTCAATTTCAATTGCATTTTGTAAGTATTTTGAATATCAATTGCACTTTGTGATTATTTGGAATCTGAAATGTGCATTTTTGAATCCAAATTGCATTGTGTATTTTCAATTTCAATTACATTTTGTAAGTATTTTGAACTTCAATTGCATTTTGTTCGTATTTTCAATCTCATTTGCATTTTGTAAGTATTTTGAATTTCACTTGCATTTTGTAAGTATTTCGACTGTTCAATGCATTTTGTACGTATTTTGAACTTAACCTACATTTTGTGTGTATTTATCAATCTATTCCTTTTGTGAGTATTTTCGTTCTAAATTCCCTTTTGTAAGTATTATCGCTCTCCCTTTTGTGAGTAGTTTCAATCTGAGTTCCTTTTTGTAAGTATTTTCCTTCTCTCTTAATTTTCGTTCTGGTTTCCACTTCATTGACATTTTCGCTATCATCCAGACCATTAGGGGCCGATAACCTAGATGTTAGGCCCCTTAAAACAACAATTATCATCATCATCTTTTGTAAATGGTGCCTGGAAATGTTAGCTGTTGTTGTTGCATTTGACAGGCTTGGAAATCTTGGTCATTTAGCCCCGTGTACTGGGGGGGTACAATTTGTTTCATAACCTGTCTTATCGTGATGTCTGTAGTAGTGTGTGTATTTGTAATTCAGGTGAGGATTGGGAAGGAGTCGGGTGTGGTCTTAATTTAGGAACCATCCCAGCACTCGCCTGAAGTAGAAGTGGGAAACCACTGAAAACCACTTCCAGGATGGTTGAGATGGGAATCAAACTCACACCTCTTCTCAGTTTTTACCTCACGAGGCTGAGTGGACATTGTTCCTGACCTCAGACCAGAATTGAATTTCTTGGCAGAGCCGGAAATCTAACCCGGACCTCAGAGATGACAGCCAAGAATGCTACGCAACGAGGTGGACTAAGTAGGAAAGTTTCTCATCTGTTCGATATAAACCCCTTACGAGACCACTTCAAATCATTTTAAAAATCTTCGAAAATGCCAGTGGCACTTACTAGAAAAATGTCAGATATAAAGGATTATATTAGATGTTATAAATACTCGGAGCTTGCCACGGTGGGTGAGTGGTTATCGTTTCGGACTACCATCCCCAGCTCGCAGGTTCGCTCCTGGCCATGGTAAGTGATTTTTTTGAAAGGTGACAAAAATCACGACACGCATGTCATACGTTGTTGGCATGTTAAGGAACCCATTTGAATTCAGTAGGCCGTGTTCATAATGGCAAAATTAATCTCGGGATTTTCCGCCAACACAAAAGTTTCTACTTTCTTTCCTAGAAAGCTCTATATTGTCAAGGAGCTTAGATATCTAACCTCCTTGACTTTCACAGCGCTCCAAGGAGTGAAAAAATTCGGCATGCAATATGCCCTCTGGGCGTCAATTAACAAATCTTGCACCCGGCACCCGAGGACATACGATATTATTATTATTACTCGGAGATGCGTTTTGAAGATTCTTAACCGGATCGTGAAAACCCACACCAGCATATTACAATAATATTTCGTCGGGTTAATGTACGAGGCGCAGAAAGTAGGGTTCCAAATTATTTTTAGCCTACTTTTCACATTTTGCAAAAATGAGGAAAAAGTAGACTTATGAGATCGATCCGGGAAAATGTCTGTCTGTCTCTCTGTCTGTCTGGCTGGCTGGCTGTGTGTGTGTCTCCCCCCCCCCCCCCTCCCCCCTATCAACTCCTAAATGGCTGCAGCAATCGAAACCAAATTTATTATGAGTAAAGATGTATACCGGAATATCTCAAGCCCATACCTGAAAATGTCAGTGCTACCAACTGCTGAAAAAACGCACCAGAAATTTGAGCTCCATGTTGGATATCTTGGAAGGTATGGATGGGAGCTATTCCAAAATTGGCACACATATACATCATACTATTCAGTTTAATTCCCAGGAGGCCATACATGCCAGTGATACCAAAATAAGTATAAGCCTTCTGATAGGTCCAATTTTTAAATCATAGAACTTCTACACTATCAATTGGATTTCAACCAAATTTTGTATGTAATATGTGTATATAAACAGATATGACTGAGCGTATTATTAAGATCCACAAGGACTGCCAACTGTTAATAATTGTTCTCTCAATTTTTTTAAATCTAAATACCAATATATCAGAAAGTATGCATGCCGACAGCTTTAAACTATGCACACGTATTGTACCTGACATTTTAGATTAATTTGGAGTAACTTATATACGTCAGTTCTACAGACATGATTCTAAGCCTGCTGATAGGACCAATTTTAAAATGCATGTAACTTCTATACTATCAGTTGGATTTCAACCAAATTTCGTATGTGCTATATTGTAACGTTTTCTACTTTGCTCTTACTGTTGGGTGACAAGTGAAACGTTTTTACTAGCCCTGCCTTGCACTTTGAAATATTTACTCTGACTAAGATATGTTGTTTGAATGGGCGCCAAGACCTCAACGCTATGTTGAAATCTAAATTTATATTTAACAACACCTAGCTCTGGTAGAACACCTTCAAGAATCTTTTCACTCAGATCGTGGTATGATTTGATCATTAACCCAACTAACAATTGTATCAGGAGAGGGAATTTGGTCTATATCTAATGCTACCTACTGAAAGCAAAGATTGGATGGTTAAAAGAAATGAATTTATTATAACAAGTATGGCAAAATTAATAATAATAATAAGTTTAAATTTAAATTGGAGCGTTGCGATATGGATATTATTTCTAGAGAATTACGTGAAAACGGAGTCGGATAAATTACTGATTTTACTCTTATTCCCAAGCTATGAAGTTACTGAAATACTGAATATAAAACAAAGAGACGAGATATTACGTAGTTCTGAGTCATTCGCGCTTACCACTGGAAATTGCCGTAGCATTTCCCTCGTACTGGATGTTGAAGAGAGCTTCCCACAGTCTCCTGGACGTCGTCATCTTCTTCGTTAGTTGATGAGATACTTGTAGATATGATAACTTTATGGTCCGAACATCGGAACCCACACACGTGCAACCACACTGGTTAAGTTTTACAAAGATAGTCGTCCTTGCCTCCACGGCGCGCAAACCATATATGCACTCGTCGCCTCCCCTCTCTGGACCCGGCTTCTTCTCGCCCGCTCTCCTCTGATTGGCTGAGCCACCACGCGTTACTCCCCTCCTCAGGGTCATTACACTCGGCGCGAGGATGATGTCGATTACCGTTCCAGACTATTTCGCCTTTTCTTGATGCTGCATCCCAGCTTGCGTCATGCTTCTTGACAAGAATAAGCCTGTAGCCGAATTCCCCGTGACTCATCTCTCTCATAATACCCTAACTGACAAAACTCCGTAAAATTCCGTAATCATATAATTTTTCTATGATAATGTTGCTCGTAATAATTTGCTTGATAGTGTTTTCTATGACATAGAAAACCTATCTGTATGCTTATAATTTTATAAAAAATGCTCCAAAAATACCCTAATAATAATAATAATAATAATAATAATAATAATAATAATATTAATAATAAGTTAATAATAATAATAATAATAAGTTACATGAAAACTTCTCTTGGCTGAACAATTTGCCGCGTAAATAAATATAGAATGGCTTCCTACTGACTTATGCCAGTGGCGTAAAATCCCCTCGAAAAAACCGTTACAATGTGTAACATAACAGATATGACTATAAGTATTCTTAAGAGAAATCAGGGCTGCCAAGTGTTAATAAATGCTGTCCATATTTTTTACCCTAATATCAATATATCAGAAAGTATGCAAGCCAACAGCTCTATACTTTGCACACGTATAGCACCTGACATTCTAGATTAATTTGGAGTAATTAATATAAGTCCATGCTGCCAACATGATTCTATGCCTGCTGATAACTCCAATTTTAAAATACATGTAAGTTTTATACTAACAAATGGATTTAATTCAAAATTGGCACAACAAGATATCATAATATTTCAGATTATTTCTGACCAGCACACGCAAGACATTGTTGCCAACATGCTTTTACGCGTGCTGATAGATGCAATGTCTAACTGCATATAACGTCCAATGGACTTCAACCAAATTCTGTATTCTGTACCTTAAGGTACGGAACTAAGAATATATTCAGTCACGAGGGCTGCCAACTGTAGAGGTCTATTAGGCTACTTTATACCAAGTATATTTCGAACTAATTAGACATTTCGATATTACCAAGTTAATTTCGTTATTATTCTAGATTGGTTCATTACTGTAGATTAATCATTGGCAAGAATCATAATTTTAAGAAAAGTAGGCTCTTTAGTTCGTCACGGAACTTCTTGTTTAAGACAACATAGTTATATGGTAACATGCCATAGAAGTCTGCGCCCGCGATTTTAACACAGGACTATGAATGTTAATACTGTACCACGCTGTAGCAAGTGTCCCAATTTGTTTGGTGCCTAAGTCGAAAAATAGCTGACACATTGATGTAGTTTTGCATATAACAATGTTCTCTTTAAAAAAAGATATAAATAGGGAAACTTACTTCCTGGATGCGCCTCGTAGAATACCCAAAATTATAACGACTGCAGACCACCTCTTGCGTGTGGTGCTGGTACCCGCTATTTCTATTGTCCCGCTACATGTTCTCCAATGCATGAGAACATGAAGACATGAGAACATAACAAAATATACTGTCGCGAGGAGGTAACGCGTTCAAAGGGGCGGGTTGACTGTCAACTCCTCCAGTTGTAACACACACCGTACAGCGCATGTTATCGCATTGGTCAGGCGAAATTAATTAAACCAGAACTGTTAAATGAGGTCACAGTTCATCAGCGTCACCTGCTGTCGCCAAGTTCACACACATTCACCACTGGAAACAGCATGCTTGTAGCCACTAGTCTGTCTGAAGATTTATTATCGTGTTGGAAGCCATCTTTTAGTGTTGCTTTGGTAATGGTACATTAAGCAACGAGCCTATAATGGCAATAATCAAGACACGAGTATTTTATAATTTCTATACGAGTGTCTTAATTACCATTATAGGCGAGTTGCATACGACTGTTTATGTTCGACGATAATTATAACTAGGGTTCGGACGTTTAAGACCTAAAGCAGTACAAAATATGCAAGCAAATATGCCCTAAAATTAGCTAAATATGACCTAAAAATTATAAAATATGACCTAAAAACATGGCATTTCCTTGTTTGCTACTTGCTTCTGAGCTAAATATATCTACTGGTGTGGCATTCTATTGAAAGGTAGAAGCACACTATCGTCATGTTCCATGACCTCATGCGTACAGTGTCGCAATCTAACTTGTCCAGAAAGATGTGTTAAAAGACGTCCGTAGAGGAGCGCCTCCTTGGAATTAGGTCTTCTAAACCTGCTATCTGCCTGTTCCGGGAAAAGAAAGAAAAATATATCTACTACACTATTCGGATATCCTGTGTCTGAAACTCGACGTAGATAAAACGTATCTTGTTAACAACGCCTCAATTTAAACAAAAATGATGAAATTATAACCAAATATGACCAAAACAATAAAAATGGCCGAAATATGCATTTATAGGCAGCAACAAATTGCTTTAAACGTGGTCAGGGACCCTTCATTCAAACTTATTTTCCAGATTTCGGGTAAAATGAGCTCAGGAAAAAAATACAGTGAATCCAAAAAGTATTCGTCTACGTGCTGTTTTGCGAATGAAACCGGTCTATAGACAGTGAAAAGCCGAAAATAAACAAAAAACAAATGTAGTTGGATGGCGCATGGGTCAGTACATCATTATTATACAAAACCAAAACCGAAAATATATGCTAAGCGATAACAAGGATAGCAAAACGTGAAAGCTCCGTTATTACCTAGTTCATAAAGTATTCGTCTACGCTTGGAATGATTGTTTAAAATGAGAGATCGGGGTGAAACGTCACTCGTGATTCACGCATTCGCTGGTGTCAGCCTTCCGCAACTCACTCAAAACATGTTGTGAATGGCTCTGGAGATGTGCAAGTTGTAAAATGGGTCGGAAAGTTAGAGAGAAGCGTAACGGAGAGGAAACCCAACCTGGGCTTGGATAATCAGTGAAAATCGTCCTATGCGATTGCAAAGCTAGTGGACAGACGTCGATCAACGTTTCAGTCGGTGGTGGATCGCTTTTGCACAACAAAAACATTCAAAAACAAGCCGCAGAGTGGTCGTCCTCGAGGACTGACCGATCGAGACGAGAGATTTATTACGCGAGAAATCAAAAAAAAAATCAAAGACTTAGTGCACCGAACTTGGCTGGTGGGCTGGAGAAGAGAGGCACATAACACATTAAGGAATACCTGCAAACAAAATGGGTATACTGGCCGGGGAGCTCGTAAGAAATATTGGGTGAATGCAATGAATCGCAAGAAACGGCTTGCTTTCGTCAAAGAACACGTATTAAAGGACGAGGACTTCTGGAATAAGTCATATTTTCGGACGAAAGCAAATACAACATATTTGGGTCAGATGGCAGGCGAATGGATTGGCGAATGATAAATACGGAGATGCAGCCGCACAACATTGTGCCCACAGTGAAACACGGTGGGGGTTCCATCATTGTGTGGGGGTGAAGGAGTGCAGCAGGTGTAGGACAATTACATGTAATAGAAGGAACAATGGATCACAAGATGCACATAAATATTTTAAAGGAAAATTTGAATACTAGTGACGAAAAATTAGGACTACAAGGCACGTACATCTTCCAACAGGACAACGATCCGAAGCACACAGCTCTAAATACTAAGCTGTGGCTATCATATAACACCCCAAAACAACTCAATACCCCCCTCAATCCAATAGAACACCTGCGGAAAGTGCTGGAAGATAACATCACGAAACGGCCAACTTCTAACAAGAACGACTTAAAACAAGCTGTGCAGGACGAATGGAACAAAATTCCATCCTCCACCACGGCTAACTAGGTCCGTTCCATGCCGCGACGATTGCAAGCAGTCATTGCTGCAAAGGGGAACCCTACCAAGTATTAATTTCTGTTGTTATGTGCAGTATGGACGAATACTTAATGATCTGGTAAAAAAGTGCATTTTTACGTTTTGCTATATTTGTTATCACTTAGAATATATTTTCGGTTTTGGTTTTGTATAATAATGATGTACTGACCCATGCGCCATTCAACTACATTTGTTTTTGTTTATATTCGGCTTTTCACTGTCTATAGACCGGTTTCATTCTCAAAACAGCACGTAGACGAATACTTTTTGGATTCACTGTATGACTTTTCCTTAACATCCGAACCTTAATTATAACTATTTTTAGTTCGAACATAATTATTCATAAATATCTGTCGAGATTTCGCCAGTTTTATGTACCGAACAGAGCGCATGGGACGCAGAGAATGCCTTGTATTTGACCATGGCCTCCTCAAATGCCCCACTATGACACTCGCCACGCAGTGAAATTTAAAATAGAAGGCCGTGGAAGTCAGCGCAGATGCGATACTTACCTAATTGGTCACACAACTGTTTCTTGAACTCTGATTTGTGGGAGAAACTGTTTCATAATGAAAAATAGTGTTATAATGACCCTCATTATGATACGGTTTTCTGACATATAATATTTACATTTCGACATCGTCGAACGTAAACGATATTTATGCTTTTCAGTCGGTCAACACGATTGAACCCAATTGTAATGGGTGTTGTACCTCATCATGAAAAGAAACCATGATATTAATGAATTCACCTGGATGACTAGTTTTGTTTTGATCGTCAAGCCATCGTCATCACATCCCTTACATTCAGGCTATTAAATTTAATCTGTCTACATATACGCAGACCACCTCGTGGTGTAGTGGCTAGCGTTCTTAGCTCTCACCCTGGAGGTTCGAGTTCGATTCCAGACTCTGCCAGGAAATTTTTATTCTGGTGTGAGGGCTGGAACGGACTACACTCAGCATAGTGTGACAAAACGGAGAAGGGGAGGAGTTCGATTTCCACCTCAGCCATACTGGAAGTGGTTTCCCGTGATTTCCCCCGCTCCTACTCCAAGAAAATGCTAGGATGGTGCCTACCTCAAGGCCACGACCGCCTCCTGCCCAATCCCCTCCCCAATTTGCAAATGCACACACTAGTACAGCCATTATAATAATACAGGTTATCACACAAAAAATTGGCATCACTGCTTCTATGCTTTTCAATAGTTACCTAAAGTGAGGGGTCAAACTTTGTATTTATAAAACTAAACTCGATCTTCGTCGTTCCCTCTGTAGTGAAGATCGTGATACTCCACAAAAGTTCTCCGTACTCTCCTACCTTGAGATCTGTTGAAAGCAATGTAAACAATATGACCAGCGACACTGTTGATCTCGTCACGCTATGGTCGTAGAGCTCTTCCGCAAGGCCTTTTTACAGGTATCTGTCCGACGATCTTATCCATGCTCTTCCTTCCAGTGCCTAATTCTATGCAGAATTTTGAAATGTTAGCTCTCAACCTAATTGATAGCCCTTTTGCCCTAAGAGGAAATATACACTGCTTTAATTATATTCTTCGTGATTATCCTTGTAGTAATCTGGCGTCCAACAATACAAATAATGAAAGGAGAGGTAGGAGAGCGACTGGTAGGTCACACTACATGTAATCCTAAAATAAACAATGTCTCTCCCTCTCTTCGATTGTCTTCTCCTTTGATCAATTTAAAGTATCTCTCTCCCTCTCTTCGATTGTCTTCTCCTTTGATCAATTTAAACAATGCGTCCCCCTCTCTTCTATTATCTTCTCCTTGTATCAGTTTAAATAATGTCTCTCTTCGATTGTCTTCTCCTTTGATCAATTTAAACAATCTCTCTCCCTATCTCCAATTGTCTTCTCCTTTGATCAATTTAAAGTATCTCTCTCTCTCTTCGATTGTCTTCTCCTTTGATCAATTTAAAGTATCTCTCCCCCTCTCTTCGATTGTCTTCTCCTTTGATCAATTTAAAGTATCTCTCTCTCTCTCTCTTCGATTGTCTTCTCCTTTGATCAATTTAAAGTATCTCTCCCCCTCTCTTCGATTGTCTTCTCCTTTGATCAATTTAAAGTATCTCTCTCCCCTCTTCGATTGCCATCTCCTTTGATCAATTCAAACAATGCCTCCCCTCTCTTCGTTTGTCTTCTCCTTGTATCAGTTTAAATAATGTCTCCCCGTCTTCGATTGCCTATTCCTTTGATGAATTTAAACAATGTCTCCATCTCTTCAATTGCCTTATCCTTTGATCAATTTAAATTCTCTCTCCCTCTCTTAAGTTAAACAATGTCTCCCTCTCTTCGATTGTCTTATCCTTTGACCAATTTAAACAATCTCTCCATCTCTTCGATGGTTTTGTCCGTTGATCGATTATGTTCAGTGATGAAACTGATACCGTACACCTAGTCTGCTGATTGCGTCCAGTCTAGGTATTGACATGTTACTATGTGTAAAGCATCGAAACTTGCTGGGAGGGAAGAAACTAGACTTTGTGTGGAAAGTGGGAAGGGTTTGGAGCTCAACAGTGATACAGTGCTCTGACTCTGTTCTATTTCCCACTGCTTGTCTCGACATTGTGTAACGAGTGTGTATAAAAGGTCATACGATCGTTTAACTGCTGTGATACTTAGAACTGATGTTTGGCACTGTACTCCTACGAGCTGTATTATTAACACCTCATTTTGTGCCTTCATCTAGCGCAGTGGTAAAATTCTGGGAAGAGAGCGTAGGTATACGTGCTTTTACCAAGTATGTCGCAATTCAATTGCCTCGGGAACATTCTCTATTCGGTATTACCCAAACAAGTGCCAAGTACTACAATAAATACATCAGTGTCCCTGTCAAATGATTACAGATATGCCCTCCCTACTTCAAAATAAATAAATAAATAAATAAATAAACATTTTATAAAATTCCAACTATGTGAGGTGAGTCGTGAACCTGTTTCTAGCTAAAGCCGTCCCCGTTAGTCGCTGGATACGTATTGAAACTCTGGATTCAGAGCTCCTGATTTTCGGTGGTTTCCCACTTCTACTCCAAGAGAATGCCAGGATAATTCCTAATTTAAGGCCATGGTCGCATTCTCCCCCCCCCCCCCCATTCCCCCCAGGGGCTCACATCTAGTGGGACGTGGGTTGGCGCCCACGGGGCCCTAGCTGAGTCCGGCATTGCTTCCACTTACTTGTGCCGGGCTCCTTTCAGTCTTCTTTCCTGTCGACCTCACTTGGTCAACTCCTGTTCTCTTCTGACCCTGACGGTATTCGGGTATCCGAGGCCTAGGGAGTATTTTCCTTTCCCGCCTTAATTGCCCCTTGTCTCATCTTTTCTGATACCCTCCTTCTGCGAGGGGTCAGCCTTCTTTTTCTTCTCATGTTATCTCCTGCCTTCTGCTCAAGGCCCTCAAGGAGGCAGGGTGTATGTAGCCCCACCAATTCTGGTGCACCCTGGATATTGCTACACCCTCATGGGCTCTCGGCTGGTGAGTTCGGGAGTTGGCCACCTCGAGGGATTCCTGAGCTGGATCCGGTTTTCCCCTTTTGTCCCTTACCTGTAGGGAGGACCCTCTCCTCTTTCACTTTCCTATCTGCCTTTTATGGCTCTCCTTCCTTCCCAGTCCCTCAATCCGCGTTCTTCGAGGGTTGAGGGCATTTCTTTTCCTCCTGTCCTTTATTTGCCTTATTCTCCTTTGTTTTCCATTTCTTCTTGGGTAGTATATAAGTTAATAATTTTAGTTATAGCAGGGCGTGTAAAGTATTAAGTGGTGGAACTTCCGTATGAGTCATTGGTTAAGATGTAGTTCTAAATTTCAGCACCACGCGCCGCGCCGAGCATATGGTCTAAAGCACATGACGGGACGGCAGTCAAGCAGTGATACATTACCGCACGCAAATTGTACTTTTCTATGCTTGTTTTAAACTTGTTATCATTATGCCGTGCTTCTTTGTGCCTGCTTGTAAGTCTGGGTATAAGAAAGGAGATGGTCGGCACTTGTTTAGACCACGTCAAAACTGTTTGGAAGAATGGAAAAGAAAAATTCCACGAGCTGACCGACAATTAACTTTGAGTGACCGCGTGTGTGACTTACATTTTAGTGATGACATGATTATTAAAGTGGATTCTTTCATAATAGGTGGAAAGACATTGAACCCGAATTTGATCCCATAAACCTGTCAGTTAATGATGACAGTTCTGAGAGAGCAGGCGATAACGTTATTTATGATTTGTGGGATTACCTGATTCACTCAGCAGCAAAGAAGATTGTGAAATGTACTTCCTGCATTAGGTCATTGGAAAGTGATTCAGAAACATACAATGCTGCTAGTGATAGTATGTATCCTCTCCAAGCTGAGGGACTATGGTGGAAGTAAATCTAGATTTCTTAAATACCCGTCCTTATCTTTTTTTCACGTGATGAAACGTGTGGATGCAGTAGTGGAGGAAAAGTTGGAGCAAGAAGGCGCCTTGTGGGGCGATATATTTTCAGATTGTGTGGATATGATATGTGAACTTCCTGTGTTTCTAAATGTGTGCTGCTCAGAGGATCACCTGTTACTGTATTTCCCTAGGATAGTGTTTCATTACATTAAATGCCGATTCATTTCCCGGGCGAAAGAAATGTCCAGGGAACTGAGATCCATATCGTCTTCAAAATCAGTGAGAAAAATAATGAAGGTCTCTTCTGTTTAGAGGTAAGCTCTGCTCTTCTTAGAAATGTATTTTAGTGTGTTCTGTATAGTATTTTAATATGTTCGTATTCCCGTGAAGATTTGTTTCTGTTATTCACAACTTGCTTAGTATTTAGTGCAATACTTCTTTTAATAAACAACTAGCAACCCGCCCCGGCTTCGCCCGGGAACAGTTACGAATGGCAAGGAATTCCTGTCAGACGTTATTTAAGAATGGCGAGGTGCATGAGACATAAATCCCCGTTCCGTGCAAACTAAAAACACTTATATTGGGCAAAGTATCAAAGATAGAGATATGCTCTCGCGGACTTTTTTGGAGAATTTTTCATGCTGAACAATTCTTACACTCACAGTATATTGATATTTTTAACGGTTTGCCCAGCGTAAGCTTAAAAAGTGCACGGACGCCAAGTCCTATTTTCGACCTTTTCACTGGCAAGGCGAGGTGTTTTCAGAGCAACAGTACACTTTTCCCCATGTTCATTAAAGGAACTGTTTTCCCACAATATATATCACTTCGTTTAAAGTGTATATCACACCTGAAAGAGAAGCCATTATGTGATAACCTTTAGGCCTTAACATGCACTTCTAGGCTTTATTTCTGATTAAATTAGTTCTCATCCTCTATTCATAATATTTACAAGTATGCCTAGTATTACAGTATAGTCTATATTAACTTACCAGAACGCATTCTTTACACCTTATAGACATAAAAGACATGTATACAAGCATACCGATTGCCGTCTCCATTGATATTATAAAGAACAACTTAAAGATTAATAGTGATTTAACACAAGTTGAGATCTCTGAATTTTTGAACATCTTAACATTCATCAACAAATGGGTGACGGCGCTTGAATCGTTTCAGCAAAGTCCCGTATGCGTTCATATACCATTCATTTCATTGCGATGAAAATTTGGGGAGTTGTTGAGCACGCTCCCATGATTTTTTTTGAGATAGTAAATCAATCCTTCGATAAATGCCAATATTGTGTAGGGTGGGTATTTTGTAAGTATTTTTATTCTCAGTTGCATTTTGTGACTATTTTGAATCTAAATTACATTTTGTAAGTATTTTCTATCTAAATTGCATTTTGTAAATATTGTCAATTCAAATAACAGTACAGTAAGTATGTAGTTAGTTGTAGTTGTAAGTAGGTAGTTAGTTTGTCTATTAGATATATGTCATTGTTCTATTAGACTGTGGTGTGTGAGTGTGTCTGGTAACATATGCATTGTATAGTTCATTGTTTCAGTAGACTGTGATGTGTGATTGCATGTGAGTGTGTCTGCTGACAGACTGTTTTAGTGGTAGTATTTGTTGTTGGTGGAACTTTAGTATTTTTTCGTTAGTAGAATTTTGGTATTTAATTGTTAGTACAGTAGAAGGTTAGTATTTTTGTTAGTGGAATTGCTCTTTACTTATTCTGAAAGGGAGTAGCAGCCTTTCAGAATAAATCAATTCTTTACTAGTCTTATAGACGGTTAAGATATTGATAATGTAAGCCAAATAATGGCTACACTGCGTCCTGCTGCACGGCTGAAAGCAACGGGAAACTACAGCCGTTTGCTATTCCCGAGGATATGCACCTCTCTATGCATAAATACTTGTGATGATGGCCTCCTCCCTTGTAAAATTTCAATCCGGAGGTAAACTAGTCCCCCGTTCGGATCTCCGGGTGGGGACTACTCGAGAGGGGGTTAACATCACAGAAGTGACAAAGAGGAAATCTGACATTCTACGGATCGGAGCGTGGAATGTTAGAAGTCTGCTAGGAAATGGAAGGTTAGAAAACTTAGAAAGGGAAATGGATAGGTTGAGGTTGGATTTGGTTGGGATTAGTGAAATGCGCTGGCAGGAAGGACAGGACTTTTGGTCAGGAGACTATAGGGTCATTAGCACTAAATCAAACAATGGCCAAGCAGGGGTTGGCCTCATATTGAGTAGGAAACTTGGACAGCGGGTGGAATATTATGAGCAATATAGTGAACGGATTATTGTAGCTAAAATAAATACTAAACCTACCTGCACCACAGTGGTACAAGTCTATATGCCTACCAGTCAAGCTGATGATGAGGATGTTGAAAAGGTCTACGAAGAAATAGACGAAATTCTGAGGTATATCAAGGGTGATGAAAATGTTATAGTAATGGGAGATTGGAATGCTGTGGTAGGAAAAGGGAGAGAAGGGAAGATAGTAGGAGATTTCGGATTAGGTGAAAGGAATGATCGAGGAAGCAGGCTGGTAGAATTCTGCACTGAGCATGAGTTGGTCATAGCTAACACCTTATTCAATAACCACAATAGAAGAATATACACATGGATGAGACCTGGAGATACAGGGCGTTACCAAATCGACTTCATTATGGTCAAGCAGAGGTTTCGAAACCAGATTTTGGATTGTAAAACATATCCTGGTGCTGACATAAACTCTGACCACAATCTGGTTGTAATGAAATGCAGATTAAAGTTGAAGAAATTGAAGAAAAGTCAAAAGCCAAAAAGGTGGGCAATAGACAGACTGAAAGCGAAGGATGTAAACGAAAGATTCAAGAAGAGTATAAAGGAAGGACTAATGGAAAACCCTAAAGAAACTTCAATTGCAGACGAATGGGCACTTTTGAAGAATGAAATAACAAAATCCGCAGAAGAAAACATTGGTAGGAAAGAGAGAATAGGTAGAAAACCGTGGATCACTCAGGATATACTCGAATTGATGGATGAAAGGCGGAAGCACAAGAATGTAAGAGATGAAAAAGGGAAAGCAGAATACAGACGTCTGAGAAATGAGGTTAACAAGAAGTGCAAGGAAGCGAAAGAAGAAAGGTTGAAAGAGAAATGTGCTGGTATAGAAAATTGTCTGAAATTAGGAAAAGTAGACACAGCTTATCGAAGGATTAAGAATACTTTTGGGGAAAAGAAGACTAAGTGCTGTAATATTAAGGACACAAATGGAAAGCCTCTAACAGATAGGGAAGAAAAGGTTGAGAGATGGAAAGCTTACATAGAGAGTTTGTATAAGGGAAAGGAGATTGAGAATCATGTAATGGAAAGAGAGGACGAAATTGATGAGGATGCGAAAGGAGATCTAATATTGAGATCAGAATTTGATAGAGCTTTGGAAGACTTAAGCAGGAACAAAGCACCAGGTATAGATGATATACCGATCGAGTTGCTACGCTGCATAGGAGAGGAAGGTCAGATCAGGTTATTTCACTTGGTGTGTAGGATTTATGAGACAGGTGAGGTACCCCCTGATTTCAAGAAGAATGTAATCATCCCTATACCAAAGAAAGTGGGAGCTGACAGATGTGAAGATTACCGTACAATCAGCTTGATTACTCATGCTTCAAAGATCCTGTCTAGAATAATTTACAAGAGGATTGAGAGCCAGATAGAAACGGAGTTGGGTGAAGACCAGTTTGGTTTCAGGAGAAATGTAGGAACAAGGGAAGCTGTACTAAGTCTTAGGCTGATTTTGGAAGGTAGAATAAGGAAAGATAAGAGAACGTTCATGGCTTTTGTAGACTTAGAAAAGGCTTTTGATAACGTTGATTGGACTAAATTGTTTGACATTTTGAAATCGATTGGAATAAAGTACAGGGATAGGAAGGTGATATACAATCTATACAGAAACCAGACAGCAGTCATTCGAGTTGAAGGACATGAGAGAGAAGCTGGTATTCAGAAAGGTGTAAGGCAAGGCTGCAACTTATCACCCATACTTTTCAATCTTTACATTGAACAAGCAATGAAGGAAATTAGAGAAAAATTTAAAGTGGGAGTGAAGATTCAAGGAGAAATAATTTCAACTCTGAGATTTGCTGATGACATCGTCATCTTGGCCAACAAGCCTGAGGATTTGAATGAGTTTTTGAATGGTAGGGACTCCGTCTTACGGAAAGAATTCATGATGAAAATTAATAAATGTAAAACAAAAATACTGGAATGCAGCCGAAATAAATCAGAAACCTCTATGGAGATCAAATTGGCAGGTGAAAAGCTGAAGGAAGTAGGAGACTTCTGTTACTTAGGAAGCAGAATAACCAATGATGGACGAAGCAAAGAGGATATAAAAAGTAGGTTGGCTCAGGCAAGGAAAGCCTTTCTACAAAAAAGGAATCTGTTGACATCGAATATAGATTTAGGTATTAGGAAGTCATTTTTGAAAGCCTTTGTCTGGAGCGTGGCGCTCTATGGAAGTGAAACTTGGACTATTGGTGCAGCAGAAAAGAGGAGAATTGAAGCATTTGAAATGTGGTGTTACAGGAGAATGATGAAGATCAGATGGGTAGATAGGATTACAAACAAAGAGGTATTAAGGCGAGTGGGAGAGGAGAGATGTTTCTGGCGACTGCTAATGAAGAGAAGAGATAGGTTGGTAGGACACATACTAAGACACCCAGGAATAGCAAGCTTAGTTATGGAAGGAAGGGTCGAGGACAAGAACTGTAGGGGTAGACCAAGGTTAGAATATGTTAAACAGATTGCCTCGGATGTAGGGTGTGGTAGCTATGTAGAGATGAAACGATTAGCTCAGGACAGGGAGGCATGGAGAGCTGCATCAAACCAGTCAAAAGACTGAAGACTCAAACAACAACACTGGAATCTGAAATTGTTACTGCTTGGCTCCCTTTGATCATAAATAAATTATTTTCTACAGATATCTTCCTCGCGATGACCTTTACAGAATGGTGAAAGCCGCACCAAAATAAATCCAGTGGTTCTCGAGATTACCCGTGACATCCAAGAATCGGGGACTTAGTTTTATACTAAGTAGAGGCGAGCCAGACAGGCAAGCGGGGGCCAAGTTACGCTAGTACCACCTAGCGGCGGAAACGGTCAACTAGCGGAGTTCCTTCACTTGATACTTTACACGCCACGCCCTGGTTATAGTTCACATTTTCATTATCATTTTCACGATCACCCAACCCTATAGCCTAGATGTTAGGCCCCTTACAACAACAATTATCATCATCATCATCAGCAGCAGCATTCTTCCCAATCCTCACCTGAATTACAAATACATACACTAATACAGTCAGCACAGTAACACAGGTTATGAGACAAAATTTCTCACTCACCCAAGTATGCGGGGCTAAGTGGCCACGATGTCCTAGCCCCTCGACAGAAACAACAATAACTTCGTGTTGATGAGCCAGGCCTCTTTCTTTTTTAACGTGGAATCCGATCCCCTCGACGTGATATTTCAATTGGATTATCCCACATGCATGAGCCAAGAATCGTATACCTTGGCCGCCTGGGTGGAAGGCAAGCAGCTTGACTGCTGGCAATCATGCCCTTACACTCGTATTGAATTACGAACAAATTAAAAGATGTTGGTTGGTTGGTTGGTTGGTTGGTTGGTTGGTTGGTTGGTCCTTAGTTTAGGGGCTGCAACAACGCGGTCATGTAGCCCCGTGTACTTTGGGTGTGTATAGAATCTGTCTGATAACCGGTGTTAATTGTGATGACTGTATTAGTGTGTGTATCTGTTTTAATTCATGTAAGGACTGCAGACATTCAATTTTTCCAAGTAGTTCCTACTTTTGCCGCCAAAAGCCACCGACAACGACCAACTAGTTCAGAAGTTAGTTACCAGATGCCACCGCAGCATGAGCTTCTATGCCCAAGATCGCGGGTTCAAACCCGGCCATTAGGGGCGTGGTGGCGCAGCGGTCAAGCTGGTGGCCTCTCACCAAGGTGGACCGGGTTCCATTCCCGGTCCATGCATGTAAGATTTTCTATGTGAAATGCCATGTCCTGTGGTTCGGATTCCACGTTAAAAGGAGGTCCCGTGGCTCATGATCTCAAGATTAACGGTCACGTTAAACTACAAGCTTCCTTTTTTTCCAACCCGGCCGAATTCGTCGGATTTTTAAGAGCGTTAAAAATCCCTCTGTATGCCTTCCTTCGGAGGGTAAGTACAGCCGGCGGTCCCATGTCAGAAATTTATGGCATGAAAAAGTACCTCCTACTACACTTGTGGAAGCAAAAATTTGTAGGTTAGTTTGATAACGCTATATTAGTTCCAATGTTCGCCACCGGGTACTGACTGCGATGGTATTTAGTACCCGCGTCCGCAGCTAGGTGTCGTGGATGGTAGCATTTGGTGGCATAAGTAGGAACTACTTGAAAAAAAATAATCGTCTGCAGTCCTTCTACCTGAATCACAGATAACATGCACTAATACAGCCATCACAATTAACATCGGTTATCAGACAAATTCTACACACACCCAAAGTAGACGGAGCTGCATGTGCACGATGTTGTAAGGCTCTGAATTGAATCAACAACAACGTTCTACCAAACAATATTTCGTAGCGTTGAGTACCATCCGAACAAAGCACACTAGGCCTGGGCAGAAATAGAGTTTCTCTCCACCCGCAATCAATTTCTCGTAAATTTCGCGTTGACGAGCGGTTTGAAATCTCTTGAAATAAAGTCCTTTCCGCGCAGTTGAATTGCTCAAGAACACTAATCATTATTATTGGAATTTTCCCAAATGGAACCTCATAAATATAAGTTCGTTCCAATAGATAATGCCTGTGATCGGACGCAATTTCATGCTCCATTGCGTATTGGAGACGAGAAGATGACCATCGATCGAGATTATTGGATCACTGGATAATAGATTACGCAACCTAAAACACTTGGAAGTGCAGCGACTGTAAAACTGTGTTTTAATACATGACGTGTCAGTTTCATGAGAATAACCCTGTATTAGCCTAAATCATTATACTCGACTCCAGTTTTACAATATATAGTCGCATTGCAAACAGTGACATGGAGGCGTCAAACAAAGAGCAAAGAGGTGTTGTTCGATTTCTGACATCGAAAGGAGTAGGGGGAACGGACATTCATCGCCGAATGTCACAAGTGTACGGCGAACACTGCATATCCCTTGCAAGGGTCAAGGCGAGGCACAAGCGCTTCAGGGAAGGGCGGGTGTCGTTAGCCGATGATGCCCGGTCTGGGACATGGGACCGCGAGTGACAGTGAACGCCATAGCCGCCGTGGTCGGATTGAGCGTCGGAAGTTTGCACACCATCATGAAGGAACGTCTGCACTTGCGGAAATTGTGTGCCCAATGGGTGCTCCACAGTCTTCAACCACACCACGAAGCATGTCGAATGGCCTACTGTCTCGGTCTTGGTTGGACGATTGATGCATGCTACTGCTGGCTTTATATCGTCACGTGACGTGCACGAGTGCCCTCTAGCGACGGGCTGTGACCTTCCACGCTCTGGTCGGAACCACACCTCGTTACACACTCCACGTTTAGCCGATGTCATCACCGGTTTGCGCATTACAGCATCCGGCTCGTTACATTTTGAACGCACCATATACATGACGTGTCAGTTTCATGAGAATAACCCTGTCTTAATACAGAAGTGTGAAAATCATTAAACCCAACTCCAGTGCTACAATATTTAATAGCTTTCATGGCAATGACATTATTCCAAATGTTCATCCTATGGTATTCTATAGACCAGGGCCATCCAGTCATTGCGCTCGGGGAGCACTGGGCAGTCAGACTAGCGCTCCTTCCCCTACCACCACTACACTGTGGCAGCGAGGAGACGGACGATGTTCGGACCACGCTGACTATTATAGATACGTACGTACAGTCGTGCGGCCGACGGTTCTTGTGGGATCGTTGACATATCAATAGGGCTGATTTGCCATAACAAATATACCGCATAATCAAATCGAATGGTACTCCAATGTGTGGAATGTGCAGGAAAAGAACGCAATTGTTAAGAAAGGAATATTGCGGTTTATTCTAAACTAAAATGTTAACATGTTAGAGAGGAAAATTCAACAACAAATTGTGTTTTTAAACACATGAAATCTCTGTGGCACACTAAACATTTGGCATGCCCTTTATAAGCTGTACAGAAAAATGAAATATCCCATTCTGCTTTAAATACTGCTGCTTCACCACTGTGTGTGTGTGTGTTTTTTTTTTTTTTTTTTGAGTTGCGATGTTTCATTTAGGCTGCCAATTGGTGGTTAGATGGTAGTATGGTCTCATACCACTGCCAAGGTGGCATTATGGCACAGTACTGTTATCAGGTGTTGGTGGGAAAGTGGATAGTTGGTTTGGTTACTAGTGACCCGTAGGAGTAACACTCTGCTTTCTCTAGTAGCCGTGTGTTGTGATTGGTCGGTAGTGGTAGGAAATTTGATGAATGAAAATCCACAGCCTGCTTCCAGTCGACCGACTGGGTCAGGGAATGGAATGAATGGAGCCCCCATCTAACGGCGAACTGTGCCGTCTTCCGAAACCTGTCGCACTCCTCTGGGGGCAATGATTAAATGAATGGCAAATGAAATGATAGTGGAGAGTGTCTGCCTCCGCTTTGTCCAGCACAAATCTCACATGGAGTGACCGGGATTTGAACCAGGGACCCAGCGCAGCGGCGAGAGGCGACGTGTTGCCGCATAAGCCACGGAAGCTACTGGGAGATATGATTGGTGGTCTATTCTGTTTTGGTTGTTTAGAACTGTTTTGGTGTATTTGGTTTGATCGGTGTACAATAGTGGAATTAATGTGGCAGCTTGGCTCCAGATACCGGCTCAATCTTACTCAGTGATTCATCTGCGTTTATCTTCTGTCCGTGTTACATACTGCGATTTGTCGGGATATTAGTTTGTCGTCAAAATAATGTGACCGTAGTGTGTACAACGCCTACGTCTTCGTCCGGAGTAGGAGAAATCCTAGTGAGAGCGGAAGTTGTTCTAGGAACCGTGGCATTCATTGAGAAGAGAGGGAAGCATGTGGCTGATCATATTTCAGAATAAAAGGCTGGGGGTATTTAGTGTACCTTCAGCGGGAGCTCTTTCCAAGAAGATCAACAGTGCGCTAATCCGATTATCTCTCATTTGTCAATCCAATAATAGCTCTTGTGTACTTGACCTTGCTTTTTGCGAGCATTTAATCTCTTGTTTATATACTTCCCAGAATAGCGCAGCATCATTACTTCAAGGAACTGGGTTGTTACAATGGATTATTTTACAGCATGTTCATTCATTCATATTGTAAAGGCCACGTCGTCGATGCAACCACACTCTTATGTCGTTGGCGGTTCGTTTCAGTTCCATGTAATTGTCACATCCCATTCTATTCTTGATGTCTTCCAAATACACCTCTAGGGGCTCACATCTAGTGGGACGTGGGTTGGCGACCACGGGACCCCAGCTGAGTCCGGCATTGCTTCAAATTACTTGTGCCGGGCTTCTCTCCGTCTTCTTTCCTATCGGCCTCCCTTGGCCAACTCTTGTTCTCTTCCGACCCCGACGGTATTAGGGTATCCGAGGCCTAGGGAGTCTTTCATTTTCCCGCCTTAATTGGCCCTTCCCTCATCTTTCCTGATCCCTCATTCTTCCAGGGATCAGCCTTCTTTTTCTTTTCATTATATTTCCTTTTCTCTTTAAGATTCCCGCACTGTTTTTGTTAGTTGGCTCCCCGTGTATCTAAATTCCTTTTAGCGATTTTTTTGCATCTACACTCCAGTTTGTAGGTATTTTCAATCTACGTTGCATTTTGTAAGTCTTTTCGATCTAATTTGCATTTTGCGAGTATTTTCAACCTCAATTGCATTTTGTAAAGATTGACAATCTCAATTGTTTTAGTAAGTCTTTCAATGTAGGAGCAGGACATTTTAGTGAGTATTTTGAATTTCAATTGCATTTTGTAAGTATTTTCAACCTAAACCGCTTTTTGCACATATTTTCAATCTAAATTGTATTTTGCATGGCGGGCATTTTGTAAGCATTTTGATTCTCAATTGCATTTTGTGGGTATTTTGAATCTAAATTACATTTTGTAAGTATTTTCAATCTAAATTGCATTTTGTAAGTATTGTCAATCCAAATGAGTAGTTTGTATCTACCTTACATTTTGTAAGCATTTTCAATTTTATTTTGTAAGTATTTTGAATTTCAATTGCGCTTTGTGAGTATTTAGAATTTGAAATGGGTGGTTTTCAATCTAAATTGCATTGTGTATTTTCAATTTTAATTGCATTTTGTAAGTATTTTGAACCTCAAATGCATTTTGTTCGTATTTTCAATCTCATTTGCATTTTGTAAGTATTCTGAATTTCACTTGCATTTTGTAAGTAGTTCGACTCTACATTGTATTTTGTACGTGTTTTGAACCTAAACTATATTTTGTGCGCATTTTTCAATCTCTTCCTTTTGTGAGTATTTTCGTTCTAAAATTCCCCTTTTGTAAGTATTGCCGCTCTCCATTTTGTGAGTAGTTTTGATCTGAGTTCCTTTTTGTAACTATTTTTCGTCTCACTTAATTTTCGTTCTGGTTTCTACTTCATTGTCATTTTCGCTATTACGCAGACCATTGGGGACCGATAACCTAGATGTTAGGCCCCTTAAAACAACAATTATCATCATCATCATCATTTTCTAAATACTTCGTCCTAGGCCGTCCTCTTCCTTTCTTTCCTAGCGTTTTCCCTTCAAGAATGTTAGCGATGAAAGTGTTGTGTCTGATGACATGTCCAATAAATTTTATTTTTCTCTTTCCCATTTCCTTCATTAATCTTCTCTCTTCTTTGACTTCCCTTAAGACTTCCTGGTTGGTTTTCCTTTCCATCCAGCTCGTTCTTGTCATTTGCCGCCATATCCACATTTCAACAGCTTCAAGTCGATAATTTTCCAATTTACCCATAGTCCAGCTTTCACTTCCATAGAGCAGTGTACTCTATACGAATGACTTTGCAAAGGATTTTCTTACATCTTCTGTATATTCATATGTATGCTGATAAAAAAGAATCTTTGTCATAAATTCCTGTTTAGCCAATGCAATCCTTCTCTTCACTCCCATAACAAAATTGTTTCACTTGTTCAGTTCTCAAGTCATCAATTTTTATATTGGTTTTAATTTCTTCCGTATTTTTCCGAACTAACATTACTTTGGTTTTCCGTTTCTTCACTTTTAATTTCCATAGTTAAAGTGTGTCTGATAGGACTTGCAGCATTTTATTCATACATTTATATACATTTCATGTAGTACACACATTTTAAGATTATTTTCTTGTACTTCCAATTAGCAGATGGTTATGAATTTAACTTAGGCATAGAGTTATCCTTCGTAACCCAAACTACTAATCATAAATATGTCCGTAATACCCGTCTCTACCTATCGATGAATGAATGCAGGAAACCGGAACAAGTGAATAACGCGCCGCTCTGGCCATTGAATATGGTAGCATAGTTCGCGTGAGTTATGAATGCGGCAGAGAGCTGTCCACACGACTACAGTCATATCATAAATACAGGTTATCAGACTAGTTCAACACATGCCCAACTACACGGGGTTGATTACCAAGATATCCCAAGACCCTAAAATAAATTAACGAGCTAATATCTGATTTTTGTTACATATTTACCTCCCGATTCCATATTGTTACTTTTCGTATCTACAGTATTCTTCCCACCTCAGAAGACCAATTCAGACTGAGTGCGAGTTTATCCTCCAGTGAAATTTTGAAAATTTTGAAAGTTGGTACTGACCCCGATTTTGATGGAAAGGAGACAGAGATTTTGAATTGTTATTGCATTGGAAGACATTTAAATTGTTTTAATAACAATTAGTAATGACAAGAGGGGCGATGATGGAAACTTATTGTTGTTGTTATTAAATTTTGATGGATGGATATTGTAAACACAGTAACTAAACAAGTATGACAATGTAGATAACAATGTATTTAACGATGATGATTAATAGTCAGCATTATTGGAGTAATAAAAACACGATATTGCATTGAAAAGGCACGACGAAGTTGCAATTATGTTTATTGCTGATATGGAAGGTATATGAAGTATAGAAATGCAGCAAGTTTTATGAAACGCATTTAAGTGGTGAATAGGTCGTTTTTGTTGTTGAAATAGTATTACCGTGCAAAACTAATATAGGTGCCCATAACATTTCATAACCCGTTACGCCCGATAAAGCCCAAGTTTCTTACTGTCCTTTGTAGGTAGGAGTTTTCCAAGTAGTGTTGTCCATAGTACAATCGTAGATAGTTGTACCTATTACGAAGGGTGTTCAAATGAAAACGTACGAAGCGATACTGTGCGTACAATTTATTCGTTATTCAAAAGTAATCACCACAGGCCTGTGCACAGGTGTCCCATTGCTTCACTAGCTGCAGGATTCCCTGTTCCCAGAAATATTGTGGTTGTGACAGGAGCCAATCCTGTACGGTGTCCTTTAGTTCGCCGTCCGATTGGAAACGTTTATCATAATTAAGAGTTGGTGATAGAGAAAAATTAGAGAAGGCAAGAAAGAAAGTTTTGTGAAAAATACTGGGAGCGAAAAGAATTACTACTACAGAATATCGGTTAAGACCAAATCAAGAGTTATATTTAAATATTGAAAAATTAACTGATGTAATGAAAAAGAGACGATTACAGTTTCTTGGGCACATCTACAGAATGTGCAATGATAGACTAACTAAACAGATCTTCAATCTACTCAACGGTTACAAGTCTAAACCCGCATAGTTCGTTGAAATTGAAAAAGAAATGAAACACGCTGGAATTACAACAGACGCCATAGGAAACCGAACACTCTTCCGAGAAGTTACTCAAAAGAGGGTTTCAGGAGAGGAGGAAACTAACAACCAGAAAAAAAAGTGGACTCAAGAGGAGAAGGACCGCCACTTCAGCAGGATGAAGGAAATTGGGAAGCCAAGGAAGTTGAATACAATGAAAAATAGCCAAAGTTGATTCATCGTACCCTCCAAAATGGGCTATTCGAAAGAAGAACAAGAAGAAGATGAAACAAAATTTTATGTTCTCACCCTCCTCTACAACCCCTTCGAGGTTTGTAACCGGAATTTCCAAACACACTGTATACCAGGTGAATCCGCTGTCCCTGATAATAATGTTTTATGCAGCCCAACTAGCGTTGTTAAAAGCGAGGTCGATATTTCTTTGCTTGCATCCCGTAGGTACTAATGCACTGCAAGAATATGCTGCAAACGATACTGAATACTATTACTTTCCCTCGATGTGACTAGTTCTTTATCGTTTGCAGCATATGCTTTGTGCATTAGTACCATACGGGATGCAAGCAGAGAAATATCGACCTGCCTGACAACAAGCGTTAGTTGGGCTGCATAAAACAATATTATTAGGGGCAGCTGATTCACCTGGTACAGTAAAACCTGCCTAAACCGGACCCTCTAAATACCGGAAACCTGGACAAACGGAAAGCAAAATTCGGAACGGGGGTATTTCCTAGGTAAAATATGACTGTAAACCGGTAAACAGCCTAACGCGGTCATGGAAAGAAATTCCGGAACTGTAGGCTTAAATAACCTAAGACGGATTATCTTATCCGTAATACAAAGATATGTAGAGTACTAAATTGTGAGCGCGACTGTACTTGCACCAAGGTTCTAGGAAATATTAACGACTGAAGACTTTCAAAGTGCAGTTGATATTGCTGCCGAAATCATGGTAGAAATGGACGACGACGATGATGAAAGCAACGAAAGGGAGCTAAATAAACACACTTTAGGAGAAGTACTATCAGTTGTGAGCGACCTTCGAGAATTTGCAGCTTCCAAGAATGTTCCAGAACTCTTGGAGTTAATGCAGGATACAAAGGAGGTCATAAAACGTTCTCTTGTAAATAAGACGCGACAATGCACTTAAAAGACACGTGGAAACAAAGAAACGAGCAGAGAAACTAAAATTTTTGTACGCAAGTTGACGAATACAGTGTAATACATGTGAACCTATTTACTGTTTTTATTTATTTTTATTATTATTTCATTGTAATCCAAGGCTATGCGATAATACAGTATTTCCTTGTGGTGTATTTTGTCTTATTAAAACTCAACCCTTTGTAAAACGGAAACCTGTGAAAACGGGAAAAAATCCGGAACGATTGTGTTACGATTTAGGCGGGTTTTACTATATATACACTCACAAATACACGGGACTAAATGACCAAGGGCCTCAAATGAAACAACAACAGCAACAAAAAGTTATTCTCACGTATCACACATTGAACTCAACTGCGACAATTCCTTGTCCGCAGCGATATCGCGTCTCTTTTTGAATGTTCCCTTCTCGTCCACATAGTCCATCTCTATTGATTGACAGACATACGAGTTTCCATTGTGCTATTTTTATGATCAACCAGCATGTGTACATTCAGCCTGTAATTTGACGAATCACTGTGAAAGACATTTTGTTCAAATGTATGATTATTGGAAGAGTGGACTCAAACTAATATCAGCGTTTGAGATTACTGGACAGATTGCAATTTACTACATTGTGTGCTGGCATCGAATATCCGCTGGCAGTTGTGTGTGTGATTATTTGAGTTACAGTAGATATCAGAGATTTGTCGTGATGGGTGGGATTGTCGGACGTGCTTGTGAAGAGAATACAGAGGAATAGATGTATTATCTACTAGGAACACGTTTGCCTTTGTAGCCTCTTTCCGTGGAGTGTGACTGCAGGAAATATGTATTTTGAGGATGTTGGAACATAGGCAGGGTAATATTTTCACCTTCGAGTACGCACAGTTCTATATCTTAATGTCTAGAAGTAATGAAAATCAGAATATCTAAATTGTAGTACATTGGAACTTGGATAATTCGAAGCTGAAGAGACCATGATAAAAATAAAATTTCGCCAAAAATGTATATTTTCTCAATATCCATGTGTAATTTATCCTGGACCACCTCCCTGGGGTCTGGGCGATCCTGCGAAAAACAAATTAAAAATGAATATTGTATGTGAAGCAGTAGAATACTCAGACATGTTTGTAAATTAGGGAAGTACTCCTTCACACTCTGTTAGCAACATTCGGATCTGTCAGCGTCATCGAGACTCCAATGTGGCATTAACGATATTTTTAGCCTACTTTCTATTTTAGCAAAAAAAAAATGAAAGTAGACTTTTGAGATCGACACAGGGCCAAAAATTGTGTGTCTTGTGTGAGTGTGTGTGTGTGTGTGTGTGTGTGTGTACTCTGTAATGTCTCTCTCGCCCTATCAATTCAAACGTGGTGAAACCGAATGACCTCAGTGTCATGTTTTATATCGCCGCCATCTTTACCAAAACTGAATGGCGGCCACCCAAACGTTTAAAACGTAAAATCAAATTACGACTAAACTAATCATCCTATCTCTACCACATTTGGTAACATCATACCATCATACGGGACGCGTCTTGTTCCCAACCTACAAGGTCATCAGCCGTACCATGTTAGGATGGCGGCCGTGTGAACTATGCAAACTTTATAATCCATAACGTGGGACCCACCAATTCTGATTATCGAACCGAGAATCGTTTAAACTGCTCTAAAGGACGTGGCCCGTCCGAAATTAAAAGTTTATATTGTAATACTATAGTGCAGAAGTGATTTTGAAAAGCTGAGCCGTCTCAGTTACAAGACAAGATGGAAGCTGATATCTTGTGCCTTACCTATATTTCTCTAGTTTGAGTATTGCATGCAATATATCCTGCTGATAGAAATAATATAAACTTTGTATGAAATACTTTATATATAAAAAATATACTCCACTGAAGAAATAATATAGTCTAAATCATTATTTGCTAACACGTTGTTTGTAAGTCAATTGATATCGGCGAATTATGGTTGACATGTTTGGCTGCGTGGTAAAGCGTTAGCCTTTCACCTGTATGGCTAGGGTTCAATTTTTTTTTTGCTTGAATTTTCTATATTTATTGTTTTGTAATTACTCAGACGTTTTAAAAGTAAGCGTTATATTGTGCATATTACAATGGAAAATATATATTTAATTAAAACAAAATTCGCCAGCGGATCTGCATGAAACATCTTACAGCAACCAGGTGAACTATCATGGCCAACTGGTTGCGAACTATGCACGGGCCCACAGATTACCTTACAGCTTTAATTGAAAAGTTTCTTTTGATGGCCGCTAGAATGCACTCGCCATATTAGGATTGTCTTATCCAATACTTTTCCATCAGATGCCACGACTGGTCTACTTGGGACTCCATTGGTTAGCATACCATTGGCATTCTATACGCATCGAATTTGAAGAATGACAAGTTGATAATACGATACATTTTTATTTCTATTTTTTATGTTAAAGCTATTGTAACAGCCTATTGTGTGTTATTTGAAAATGTTATTTGAACTAAAGAACAAAACGATCTCACATAGTACCTGAACTCTAGCAGTTGGTGCTAGTTCAGGATTTTAGTTAATACTTTTATTGTAGCCAAATAGCAATCGAAAATAAAGAACGAACATGTACACTAAAATTGCGCTCTGGGGATTTGAATTGCATAGTCTTTGATTGATTGTTTTATTTTACTACAGAGCTCTAAGTGGTAGCGTTCACATGCTTGTCCACATACATGGTATAGCCTACACACGTCACTGTAGGTTCATGCATGACGAATAGAAATAAACAGTGTCATCACTCCGCTCCTTAAGCATTTTAGTTCATGGTCCAGCCAGTGTGTGGCGCGGAAGTCGCGCCGAACCATAAGCACGTGTGACAAGTAGCCCACGAGATGCGCGAGAAGTCATATTATGCGAGGGAATTTGTTTCTTTGTAATAGTTTACGAATGTCTGTGCAGTGCTTTGTGAGTGCAAACAACTAAATTTTCTGCTGTTTCGGGAAAATGTCGTATTGTTTCGTTCCTGGGTGTAAATCGGGTTACGGAAGAAAATCTGATGGTAGGACATTTTTTCACACCACCATAAGAAACAAATCTGTTTGCGAAATGGGCGAGAGTTATTCCGCGGAAAGGTAAGCAATTGTCGATCAAAAGTAGAGTCTGTGACGTGCGTTTTTTCGGAAGATTTAATTATTATAAAGGCGGACTGTTTCGTAGTGAACTGTGAGAACGTGGACCTTCCTCGCGTGAAGTGGAAATTAAAACCAGGAATAGTACCTTACATTTTTTCAAAATTTACCGAAATATCTATGCACTGTGTTAAAATCACGAATGCGCCCAGTAGGATACGGAATGAAGGCAGCCTTCCATGGTTACTTGTTCTACTTCGTGCCATCCTTACTAAAAAGAAAAATATATATAATCCGTCTTAATAATAATAGGCCTAAAATATTTATAGTTGTTAATGTTTAGGGAATTTGCGGCATTGTGGTCACGTAGCCCCGTGTGCTTGGCGGGGTGTAGAATTTGTCTGATAACCTGTGTCATTGTGATGTCTGTAGTAGTGTGTGTATTCGGAATTGAGGTAGGATTTATGTGGGAAGCGGCCGTGGCCTTCAGTTAGGTACCATCCCGGTATTTGCCTGGAGTAGAAGTGGAAAACCACGGAAAACCACTTCCAGGAAAGCTGAGGTAGGAATCAAACGTGCCTCTTATTAGTTTAACCTCACGAGGCTGAGTGAACACCGTTCCAGCCCTCAGACCAGAATTACATTTCTTTGCTGATCTGGGAATCGACCCGGGCTTCCGAGGTGATAGCCAAGAATTAGACGGACATATAATAATAATAATAATAATAATGGCCAACCTGCCAAAAAAATAAACGGCCATCCAATTCTTCGCTTCCGTTACCGTCCTCCTGATCAAAATCATGGTCAGTATCCGAGTCTTCGGATCTTGTTTCAACGTTGTCTTCAGTATCAGTCACAAATTCCTTTGAAATGACTGATTCATGAACTAGCGATTCGTTATCTTTTAGCAGAAGGCGACACACTTACTCGTGTAGAGTTACTTTTAGGCTCGTCATTTGACAACTCCAGGAAAATGGTTACTAGGTATGGTGTATGATGTCCCGAGACGATAAGATTATAACTTGAACTGTTGGCTTGATATTACAACTAAAACGAACCACGGAACTGTCAGACCAATGCACGACTAACTGAAGGTTTTAAAAGATAGTTCTACATGGGGACTGAGAATATTAATAACATCTTTTTAACGGTAACTTATTATTCATAAGTCTAAACAAACAATTTATTGTAATCGGCGTAACCGCAGCCTTCGTAAAGAGGTTTACGTAGCCCAGCGCGTGTCCCATATTTGAACAGCTGACTGCGGCTGACTGTGTAGCGTTGGGGGTCTGCGCCGCCAGCGCTAACCAACAGCGGGGCGCGCTTGAACTCTGTCAGTGATAACACTATGTATTCTATTCGTCATGGTTCATGGAAAGATTTGTTAATACAATTAAGGTGGCTTTTATTAAGGTGGTGAAAACCATGGACAGCCAGACGTGTAGACACATGCCGCAACTCAAAGTTGGATGTTGTCCACGTCCGGTCGATTATGTCTCCAGATCCATAAAGTTCTTGAGATATGTTTTCTCTTTCTTTCTTTCTTTCTTTCTTTCTTCACTGATGGTAGTAGTTTTTCCGAGGTTCTGGAGTTTGGTAGAGGTAAATTGTTTCTAAGGTCTTCGACCAAGAAATGATTATATTATACTCTTTGATAAAGACAAAGAGTTATAACTATACTCATTCATTTAGGAGGAAGTAGGCGAACATGGCGGCCAAGCGAATTAGAAAGTTTTAAATAGACTTTTCTCGCGATTTAATAATCCAAACGCAATGAAACTTGGTACAGCAATTGTTTATACACATTGTAATGCACCGGTATCTAATTTAGTTCAATTGTTTGCATAACCTCAAGATGGCGGCTGTACGAATTTCAAAATTAATTTTTTATATCTTGTGTCGTAATCATGCGAACGAAGTGAAAGTTTGAATAATGAACCTACGCAATAATTTTCCTGTAATGGTACATGACTCTATGGCCTTTACATACAGTATAACAATCCAACATGGCGATCATCCGAAATATTTAGACGGATCTCAATATCTACGAATCTATTACAGCAATCAAACTGAAATTTTGTATGTTGATAGTGGCAATTATCATAAGTAGGTTAGGCGTATATGAAAATAGGCTATAGTTCTTCACAGAACTACTTGTTTTGCATAACATAAATGAACATAAATCAATACCGCATATTGATTTTAATCATGCAAAGAAGCAAGCCATTTTGTTTCCCTGAATTTAGTCTCTTTAAGGGGGGATGTAAACGATGAGGGGTCAAATTATCAAAATTTTGATTTTTTTTTTCACGGCCAGTGAAATAAAACTCAGCAAGTTTTCTAGGTTTATGCCGTGTCTTGTGTGGGGTGTGGCCTAGGACACCAAGCTGGCTCATCAGCGTGCTCTTGGTGTCCCCGCCCGGACCCCCAAAGAAGTAGCGAACTGCGCGCTACCTCCCTTTTCATAGACCGCTCCTGCTCCACTTTACTGCGGGAACTAAAAGCTCAAGCAGCCATATTCTCCCTATGAAGGCTTCCAAAATGATGGTATATTGGCTTTCACGGCCAAGCTCATTATTCAACTGGAAGTATTTTTAAAATAAATGTATATCTGATGCTGCATGCCTAGAGACAAAGTTACTTATATATGAGTAAATGAACATTTATCCAACTTTCAAATGTTGTTTTCTCAATACTAATTTTTCTACCACATAGGTAGACTACACTTTTCTCTGAAACCCTAAATGTTGCATAACTGAAATTTTCAAGGATTGTTCATTGAGTGATTATACACATATTTGTGTAGAATGTTGCTTCTATTTAATCATTTGTAGAAGTTGCATGCATTTACATTCATATTTTCACTGAGGTATATAAAATCCAAAATTCAAATGACCATCAATAAAAACCTTTTCACGGTAGTTGGATAATTCTACATACAGTTAGAGACAGTGACATATATTTAAACTAGTTGAAAGTTCAGGCCAGGATCTTCATAGTTAAGTTGTAAAGTGTAGCCTACCTAAATGAGAAATGAAAATCCACATCCTGCTTCCAGTCTCCGACCGGGTCAGGAATGGAATGAATGAAGCTCCTATCTAGCGGCGAGGATATGGACTGTGCCGGCTGCCGAGGCCTGACGCACTCCTCTGGGGCAATGATTAAATGAATGACAGATGAAATGAAATGATAGTGGAGAGTGTTGCTGGAATGAAATTTTGACAGGGAAAACCGGAGAACCCGGAGAAAAACCTGTCTGCCTCCGTTTTGTCCAGCACAGATCTCACATGGAGTGACCGGGATTTGAACCACGGACCCAGCGGTGAGAGGCCGGCGTGCTGCCGCCTAAGCCACGGAGGATTGTAGCCTACCTAAATAAGAGGATATATCAATCATTTTGCAGTGACTGTACTGGTGCCATTTTGCCACCCAAGAAAGCTGTTGCTTGTCGAGTAATAGGTCAAACACCATTAGACAACTGTACAAAGTTTCAATGATCAATGTTTCATATTGTGAACTCAGTGAACTGTTAAAGCCAGCTATGCATTTTTGGTTACATCCCCCTTAAGGTTTGCTAACACGATTAGTGACTGAAAAACTACTGCACGTATGTTGCCTTGGCCACCAATGTACCGTCAGACTATAATTTTCACTGATATTTCTGTGAACAAAAATGTGCTCGGTGGTGGTGGTGGTGGTGGTGGTGGTGGTGGTGGTGGTAGTCGTCGTTGTGGCCTAGATTTTACTCTTCTTAGGGCCGCCACCAAGTAGAAGATATTTAAGATAGGCAAGTTATATGACTAACCCTGTATAAAGGCGTAATTTGTCGTGTTATTCTTAATGAGGCTAACTTGAGCGGTTCGCTTCTCATTTGGGGTAAATTGTTCACTCTGAATCAGTAATGTTGCTCCTGGCAGAGCAGTTACTGTCAGGGGGTGCACCAAGTAACAGCGAGGAGAATACATTTGCATGTGAAGAGCGTTATTTACGTCTATAGCTCCCGCGCGGCTCTGCGACATGTTCTACTTGTTTTGACAAAGATTGCAGCAAGACATGTTCAGACCGAAATAGAAAGTGAAGACCGAACTCCTGGAAAGTTTCCGGGATTCTCCAGTTCCTTTAGAATTTATTAGCATTCGAATGTCATGTTAGGTCCGTGTTTTCCCAGGTAGGTACGTAGACTGTTCTGCGTTTAAATGTAGCCCGGACAGTCATCATCTCTCAGTATTAATTTATATATTTATTAATATATTTATTAATATATTTATTTATTATTTATTTATTTATTTTTGTTCTATGGACATGTATAAAGTAGACAGTCATCCAGGCCCACGATCTCTGGTTCGATCCCTGCTAAGGTCGATGACATTGGAGGGTTTTAATGTGACATTCTAGCAAAAGATACGTTTTTCCTCGAGAATATAAGGCTCAAGGAATTCCTACCAAGTACACGCGCTTATACAGAAGTAATAGAATGAAGGAAACAAAGGGAGAAAGAGATAGATAATGTTTTCTTGGAACAGATGCCATGTTAAATAGACAATGGACCAACAACAATCAAACGCAAAGGTACTCAATCATAGGGCTCGCGATTCATGGTTTCCACCATTAAATGTGTGTAATTACTAAATATCACCAAGCAGATGACCAATGCGTGTGTAAAATATGTGGCGAAAGGTGTGAACATCAAGCAATGCAAAGCAGGACAATGTCTCTTAATGACATTATAAATGCAATAAATGAACAGTGCAACAACTGTGATCTAATGTAAACCTGTAACCTGATATTGTAAACCTTTCCTGGCCATTCGGCTGCAATAAATTTATTATTAATGTGACAACTATTACTGACATTTACTCTTTGTGACACAAGAATCAACGAACTCTTGTGGTTCTGCACAGGAGGCATTGCATTCCGTTAAACACCTATGTTGGAAAGGTCGCTAATAGTTGGTCTTGTTTAAGGTTTCCTGAGTATATTGAAACCCACTTATTAATATTAAGAAAAAGCGCGCAAATGTGCATAGTTACAACATAAAGGTCACTTATTATTACATATTCACATGGAGATTGTCTTCAGCATTTAGTCCAGTCATTGATTTCTCACATTTACCGACAGCGGTAGCTACTCACGCTAAAGCGCAGCTTTAGGCCATGGGGCCAAGCTATCTGCTGACTCGGTAGACGTGAGTTCGATCCCCACCGTTGGCAGTCCTTGAATGGTTTTCCGTGGTTTCCCATTTTCAACTCCAGGCAAATGCTGCTTTCTTCCACATCCTTGCTCAGTATCATTCATCTTCATTCATTTCATCTCTCATTAACTCCTCATGTGAGATTGGCGTCAGGACGGGCATGAGGCCGTAAAAACATCCGCCACATAGAATTTCATCGCATATCATCCCCGATCCCGTTGGAAATGAGAATAATAAGGGGTAGATATACATACTGATTTCTCACACTTCGTGTACATGGTAACAGCCGCAGAGTGTGTACATGCTTCTCACACTGATTGTGAGTGGAAAAGTTTCGGCCTGCACATTTTGTGGTAGAAGTCGTCCACCGTCAGTTTATTGACGACATTCCGCATTCTTTGGCAGGTTTTTGTCCAGCATCTGTCAATCATGGTCCTTTTACCGTAGCATCGTCGTCTATATCCATCCTTTTTTTAACAGGTCTTTCAGCAACTCTTTAATCCCAACTGTGGTAGGTATCAGCAACTGGTACCACAGGTCTTGAATTAGGAACGTCTCCTTGCCAAAATGTACACTAACCTTGAAGGTGTATACTTGACAATCCTAATATCCTTTTTAGGTGCGTGGCTTTTACTTTCTTCCACTCTCTCAGGTCTTTTTTCTTCAAGTCTACCTATATCCCCTGAAGACCGTAGGTTATTATGGGTAGTACTTTGGCGTGGAAGGAAGAGCCTCATTGCTTTAACCCACTAAACACGTGCGTTTGAATAGTTGCGGTTCCTGCTCATAATATGCAACTAATCACACATTTACCGTCGTAGCATATTTAGCCGCTTAATTTGAGTGTGCCAAGAAGTGTACGAGAACTTCTTCGTGGAAAAATCCGGTTGCCATATGCTATTGGTCGCAGAGAACCGAACCATCGCAGGCATTGCGATGAGAAACCTTCACTCTTATTACACTGAAGAAAATGGAAATTGCAACACCCAGAAAGAGTGGTGCTACATTGCTGCAATTGAACATGCAGGACGAGTGTTCGGTTGTGATTCGATGATTACACTTCAGGTCCCTCTGACCGCAAGTTTGGACAACAGTCAATATAGGATGTGCCCACCACGAGCTGCAATACATTGATGAATTCCGCGAGGCATGGAGTCAATAAGGCCCTAGATCGCTTCCTGAGGAATTGTGGTCCATGCTTGCTGCACTGCACGGGTCAGTTGTTCCAGAGTTGTGGGTGGCTGAGGACGGTTGGCCAGTTGTCGACCCATCATGTCCCACACATGCTCAATAGGACTGAGGTCCGGGGATCTGGCGGGCCATTCTAAGGTTGTGATGTCGTGGACAGCTTCACTGGAGATGCGTGCAGTGTGAACCCGGGCATTGTCCTGCTGAAACATCCCATTAGCAATGTTCGCCATCATAGGGACAACCACTGGATTGAGTACCCTATCAACGTACTGTCGAGTAGTCATAGTGCCCTCAATAAGCACTAATTGTGATTTCACATTACAGCCAATAGCTCCCCAGACCATAATGCTTGGTGTTGGCCCTGTGTGCCTCTCGACAATAAGGTCTGGGCGGCCCCTCTCCCCGGTACGTCGGCGCACACGATTCCGGCGATCACTGCGGACAAGACAGAAGAGTGATTCATTCATAAAGACGACCCTATGTCATTCGTCGACCCACGTCGATCGTTCTCGACACCAGGCCAGCCTTATACGTCGCTGTTGTGGGGTCAATGGAACACCTTCTGCAGGGACACGGGATCGTAAGCCAGCTGCACGCAAGTGATTACTAACTGTTTGTTGTGTGACGTGGGGTGCCACAGCTGCTCGAATTTGCGCTGCTGTTGCATGGGGTTCCATCCGGGCCATCCGAGCCCTCCGAATGATGCGGGGATCCTCTCTCACAGTTGTCTGTCGCGCTGGGCCTGTGCCAGGTCTACGATTGTGGATACCTTTATTTGACCACTGCTGCCATACACCGACCGTAGATGCCTATCGGCCAACACGTGCAGCGACAGTCCTTAGTGATAATCCAGCCTCACACCGCCCAATTATCCGAGCCCTCTCAAACGACGACAGTTGTTGATAGCGTGCTCTTCTCTGTCGTTGAGGCATGTTTGACGGGGAACACTTTACTGCACAGACTGCAAGTCAACCACACTACACCAGAGTCCGTATACTGGAGTTGATTCCTCCGCGACCAATCACGTGGGGAGACCTGTAGCAACAATCCAATGGGTCTGAAACTTTGATCGTTTACATACGTGCAGTACATGGCATCGTTCCATATCTTGGACGATCAACACAAACGACCACTGCCTTCATTGTGTTGCAATTTCCATTTTCTGCAGTGTATTATTATTATGTGCTAATGGACCCAGATGGATCACGCAGTACTTTAATGATTCGCCTTTCTGATCTTCCATATAGACCTCATTCTCTCTCCGTGGGCCATCTTCCTTTCCTCAGTCCACTTGGTTCATGGTCTCTTTAGAGCGTCATTCTCAGGTGTTACATTCCATCCATTTACCCTACATCGGAACAGGTTCCTGTCAAAGACTCCCACAGTTCTTACTTGGGCCTTCTCCAAATCCTGTTTGACTTGTTGAATCCACGGTATATTCTTCAGTCTTTCTGCGTAGGTCATGATCTTGTGTGTAAGCCTAGTCGGTGGAAGTCTTTGAACATGTCCATAAAACTTCAATCTTTGTTTTCTTAAACCTTCATTCTCATTTAAGTTGAAATTGTAATCATCTTAATGTAATCAATAATTTACCAGTCACTGTACAATTCTGTTTTAGTATCTTTATGAGATGTGATCGGCTTCTAATATCACTCTTCATTATTTTCAGTTCTTGGATATCCTTGTTAACTACTGTTAGCGACGGTGTCACGCTCTTTCTATTCTCCCAGTAGTTGAGAAGCCGGTTGGTTAGTCTTGTTGGGTTCATCCATGAGACATGTCCGTAGAAAGCCAGACGTCTCTTCCTGGTCACATCTGTGATTTTCTCAGTATATCTATATAGCTCCTGATTTGGTCTTCTTCAGTACTCATCTATTTATTAGTTTATTAAATGAAATTAGTTTTCTGAGAATATGTCAGAAACGTGGTTTTAGAGCCTTAAAACATAGTAGCCACCGAGGGACTGAAAATGAGCTTTGTCTTGTCCTTGTACGTCATAATATAATAATAATTATAATAATAATTTAATAATATAGGGATAGGGATATAATAGACCTTCAGTACCACACCCGCACGTGTAAATCGCGTGAAAAAATTCTAGAGTACCCCTTGACACCCTTAAGCTTATTATATACATATTGATGAATTTTACAGCTTAAGCTGGTTCCATGATAACCTGATAGCCGTTTGCAAACTTTCACAGTAATGCAATAAATGGAATGGCATTGCGTCTTGCAGAAATAGATGGACTTCTGAGATTGTGTTGCCATGGTTACCGGCTTGCATTCTTTCATTAGTTTATTAAATGAAATTAGTTATCTGAGAATATCTCAAAAACTGTTGGTTTTAGGACCTTAAAATGTGGTTTCTTCTTTGGTTTCAATTAATACTAAAATAAGTACACAAATAAGGATGAAATCATCTATTTTGCGCGCATCCGTCATAAACCAGTCTAAAACGCTTAATAACTCAAAATTCCGTGGGAATTCAGAAAAAACAGACAAACTTTCATTTTTATATAGAGAGAGATCCCGGCATTTGCCTGGAGGGATTGTGGAAAACCCAGACTCGTAATAGCCACCGTCAGCGCCGGGATTCGAACCTGCGGTCTCCGGACTACATTTCGAAATAACACCAAGGGAAGTGATTCTTATTTCATCAGAAAAATATCTCGTTAGTTATGTGCAATTCATCTGAATTTTCAGCAATAGTTTTCACCAAATGTAGTATATGTGGTTGCGCCACCGGTGATTAGCCTTCACGCCTTGCAACTCTTGGTTGGCAAAAAGAATGCTTGCATTCTGCCTCCTTCATTAAGTAATGTGTCACCTTTTTTGTACATAAGTCTGCTACATTAATTACGATATGCACCAGTATTTTCAACAGCACAAAGTTGGAGAAAAATTATAACTCGGGATACGCTAGCAAGAAGAGGCTCAATATCAGTGAGCCAGACGGTTTTATTTTCTGTTCATGAAATAATGAAGAATCTAATCAGGGAAGTGACCGTTTTCCCCCTCATTTTATGTAATGAGCAATTTCATAAATGGTATGAGAGCCAATAGCGTCAGTCTAATCCTATCAAGTCTTCTGATTGGTCTGTGGACTTACTGGTGCCCTCCTGTTATAGAATCCCAATCAATAATGTCATTTGCACACACTTCAAGTGTGCAGCTATCACCTCGCCCGTATGAATGCGCCCGTATGTGCCCGTATGAGCGAACTTAATATGATAATTACACGTATGTATAATTCATTCCCGCCCAGTCCAGGTGAATATATCAATGAAACGTTTAGCATTCTATTAAGGGCGTGAATTACGCATAAGTTTGAACTAAAAGTCCATACGGTGAAATACGAAGCAAGAAACACGGAAGCATGTTTCGGAACATTCGCTAGTGTGCCACGTTACAGCCTTCATGGAAACGCAAACATTTCCAATTAAATAATAATAATAATAATAATAATAATAATAATAATAATAATATCGTATGGCCTCGGGTGCCGGGTGCAAGTTTTGTTTATTGTCGCCCAGAGGGCAGCTTGCATATCCCATTTTATCGCTCCATGGAGTGCTATAGCGCTTTCTGGTAGAGAAAGGAGGAACTTCTTGTGTTGGCCGGAAATCCCGAGATTAATTTTGACATTATAAATACGGCCTTTAACATGCCAACAACGCACGACATGCGTACGGTGATTTGTGTCGTATTTAAAAAACACTTACCATGGCCAGGAGCGAACCTGCAAGCTTGTGGTTGGTAGTCCGACACGATAACGATAAATCTACAGATACGAGGTAGTAGCATTTTAAACACCCTTAAATGTGGAACTCGGCCATACTCGAAATTACTATCGTTGGCTTTAAAGGTCAACTATTCATAAATTGCGCCACTCATCCCGACAAACTCCTGGATTCTCTAATGCTTGGCGTAACTAAGGAATCTTGAGAATGTCAATTTCTGATTTCGCTGAAATCTTTTATACATGAAACTATTTATATACTTCAATTGACCACGTAAGACCTTACTGCTCGGATGACAGTATTTGATGAGTTGTTTACAGCTCTCACTGTTCATAATCGTCTTCATTACTATTCTGATAGTAGTTGTATCTTAATACTTATAATATGGATGACATCATATTATACATGAGACGCCAACTTGCATCAGTGTTTTAATATCACATTTCTACTCAAATCCATTACATTTTACAAGTTGTGGTGTTTGAAGCCATATTTTCAGTGTTGCCTTAGTAAACAAGAGTTTAGTGCTTTTCAGTCGGTCAACACGAATGTACCCAAAAGAGATGGGTTATGCCCTAATCCTGAAATAAATTACATGAGATTAATAAAACACTAGGATGACCAGTTTCGATCGTCAAGCGATCATCATCAGATCCATTACACTTAGGCTACAAAATCTGTTTGAAATACAGTTGTAGACCCACCTCATTCAATAACATACATCTTATCTAGGTTGGCAACACCTCACATAAACACATCGCTATCACTCCCCACAGCACGTAGGGACAGGGGGGAGAAGGCAGGAAAAAACAGTCGTTAAGATAACCACCGCAGTCGACCGCACAGTGAGTTCCAGTGAGCACGAAAACTGCGAGTAGCTGTAGTACGGAAGACAATCAGATAAGTAGTTAGCCTAAAATTTTATAGTTTAACCATAGTTTACAACCATATAATCTCTCTAAAGTACAATCTCCGGATAGCTATCACCATTTAGCATTTCACCTAACATATATACTGCATTTAGCATACACTGACAGTTGCAGTACCAATACTGCAACTAAATAATTGTACATATTGTAAATATTTTCACCTGTATTTCAAACATAGATTTTGTAGCCTAAGTGTAATTGATCTGATGATGATCGCTTGACGATCGAAACTGGTCATTCTAGTGTTTTATTAATCTCATGTAATTTATTTCAGGATTAGGGCATAACCCATCTCTTTTGGGTACATTCGTGTTGACCGACTGAAAAGCACTAAACTCTCATTTTACAGGTATCAAGCACAAGTGTTCAAGATTACAGTATCATAAGTTACATATCTTCCAATCTAAAGTCTGTTTGCCGAGTCGAGATACGGTAGTGGAAGTAAACACAGTTGTACACGAGACAGCAGGGCTACCCGCAAGGGGGGCATAGAGCTGTGCCTGTTGAACGTACAGTGCTGTGTATAGCCTACATGTGAAGCGGGCTGACTTATCGGTTACATGCTACAGCGCGGTTTATTTATTGTTCGTTTATGTATTTAATTAATTAAATAATTAGTTCTTAACTGCTTATGACAGGCAACAGTATACAGTGCAACAAGTCTTGTCTTTTCTGGTTATAGGACATAACGCACCACGGACATAACGTACCACTTGGCCGGCTGATTACCTGAGAAGAGTCAGTTTAAACTATTTAGGAGAGGACATAACGTACCACTTGAAAGAGTGGGGAGTGTATTTAGGGTGCACGAAACCCTAAACGCACGGCCACTTGCTCGGTATTGCTCAATTAATCCTGGTAATAAATACGTGGACAATAACATAGCATAAACTAATATAAAATATGGTAAGTTTTTGGATTCCCATCACACTTTATCCAGGCAAAATATTTATAAACATTTTGGCGTGTTTAAAATCAGCTGTGGTTAAACTCTGGTCATTTTTCGTTTTCGTTTTTTTTTTTTTTTTTTTTTTTTTTTTTTTTTTTTTTTTTGTGGGTTTTATATCGTGGCGAATAGCAAGTTCGTTATGGGATGTTTCATTCTAAGTGAATAGCAAGTTCGCCATGTGAAGTTTCATTCCGAGTTCTGCGAATATGAGAGAGCTCTCCAGCAAGATTTCAAGTTTCCATTCTCTTCATACCGCTTCATTATTCTGTCAAGCCATTCACCATACTTGACATATTTCTTCTTTCTCTTTGAACTTTCAATGTACAATTCGTACTTCATTCGTCGAAGTGCGCATATAAACCGCCCTTATTCGTTGTACACAACTCCATGTTACAATACCAAAATGTTTAAAGCCACACAGTGTGATCGCCACTGATGTTTATGTGGTAATGAAACTGTAACTGGAATGCCCGTCTGACATCAACTGGTACGTTATGTCCGAGAGTAAATATTTGGGGATCACGGGAAACCCGTTCTCAGGTAGATAATGACCTAGGTGGTACGTTATGTCCTCGAAAATCAAGTGGTATGTTTTGTCCGTGGTACGTTATGTCCGGACACCGTCTTTTCTAGGGCTACGGCATGACTAATGATCTCGAAGCTTCTTGGCTACCCCTGTCCGGCAGAGCCGATGACGTGAACTGGGCGTGTTTCCCTGTCCAGGCAGTCGGAAGTGGCTACGGTGGAAAGTTTACAACGCTGTGCCTCGAGCTTAGTGGTGCCAAGCTGCATTGGGGATATCGCTACTTCCTCGGATGCGATCAGTACAGTCCGTTGCCATCCATGGCGGTATGGCGAGTGTTAAATTGATACTTGAATTTATTAGAAATATCGATCCCTGTCAATCATCGCGAGTAAACAGATTAAACTGAGCAAACTGATCGCTATCACCAGGTAACAGATCGGATGTATTGCACAGGTGGTTCCAGCGAGAAGGCAATAGTTCGTGAACCGGTCATGTTGGCTTATTACGGGATTCTGTGTCCTGATATACAACATCAAACTACAACATCAAACTCCATAAATTACAAGACACTACAGTTAGCCACCGGGTAGTTTTGTTAGAGCGCTAAACTAAGATGCTATTGCTATGAAAATGTGCTTGTGTAAAAACCGACCGAAAAAGGTGCCCCGTAAAAACCGACTTCGAGTTTGTTTTGAATTTCCAAATCAAGGTTTAATGACAGATTGAGTTGTAAAGTTATGAAGCTATTCATTCCTGTACAAACTGTTAGTTGTAACTCTTCAGTCGGTCATCACGAATTTGCCCAATTACTGGGCGGGATTACAATGTACAGGGTCTTTCATATAAAGTAAGAACGGCAAGCGGCAGTTTTGTTATTCGGTGCTGCGGTGGCCTTGGCCGAGCTTGTGGCGCGCCCTGCTTTAAGCGTGTGTACAATCCTGTATGAAATATTACCTTATAAAAGATTTTGGAAGTGTCGTCCTTCCTGGGTTATACAGGCATTGTATCTGGTAACCACATTCTGGCGAACGCGAGTGAGTTCTGCCACTGTAATATTTCTGATTTTTAATTTTATGCTTATTTACAATTACGTGAATCTGTGCTAGTGAAGGTGGCACTTCATCAGGAAACTGCTGAACAACTGAATCACGTACCTGCCGAGCCGACTCGTACTTAAAATAAGTTTTACATACAAAAATACGATGTTGTAATGATAACTGTTTAGGGGCAGATGACTCCGTAGTTCCGCCCCTTAAATAACAATAACTAATGATAACTGGCTCATGTTAACATCTGAGTTTCCGACTGGCGACTGAGCACCTGCACGTTTATAGCAAGTATTATGCGCGCGCTTTCAATACTACAGCAGGGGGCCGTGGCACGCCACAAGCTCGGCCAAGGCCACTAGAGCAGCGGTTAACAAAGCCGCCGCTCACCGTTCTTACTTCATATGAAAGACCCTGTATATGTAATGTAATGCAATTAGTAATCTGCCCGAAGGCAGGTCCGAGCCTCCGAAGAGGCTATCCTCAGCCGGGGTTTACGTGCGGTAGGGTGGCCAGGGCCTTTCCGCTCCTCCTTATGTTGGCCAACAGCGCGCAGTACCTAGAACCGACATACCATCCAAGTTCCGACCACGCCCAGTGCTGCTTAACTGCGGAGTTCTCATGGGATCCGGTGTTTCAACACGACCAGACCATTGGCACAATGCATATATTGTTAAATAAATAAATGAACAATAAATAAATAAACAACCCTGAATATTATTACACGTATTAGTTATAATCCTAAATTAACCGCCTGTGTGCTTTCTTGTCGAAGTGACGAGGCAACCGCCTACCTTCCATTTCCACGCGCTGATTCCTTGTTCCATGTCTTTTCAATCGCTTTAAAAAGAAGCGTAATATATCCTTTGCCAGTTGTAATCTTATCGGGGGGAGGGGTAGACACTACCCAAGTTTCCTTGTTAGATAATACCGTGTCTGTTGGGGATTTCGCCCAGATGTAGCCCTACCTATTTAGCTTGCCAACAGACGATCGGCACACTCCGCTTGGCCCCAGTGTGGGATACCAACTACATACTACTTCCCTTTTATGTAGGTAATATCAGTGCTTCTTGGCTAAAGGTACATACACAGGCGAATCCCCACACTCACAGACATGGCATAATACTTAGTCGAATTTGCTGCATTTACATCAACCTGGCCGTGAAAGAAAATTCATTCCTTAAATGTTTCATCTTCTGTCATTTCCTCGTGTGGGACGTGGGTTGGCGACCACGGAACACCAGCTGAGTCCGGCATTGCTTCCACTTACTTGTGCCGGGATCCTCACTGCCACCTTTTCTTTCGGCCTCCCTTGGCCAATTCTTGTTCTCTTCCGACCCTGACGGTATTAGGGTATCCGAGGCCTAGGGAGTCTTTCACTTTCCCGATTTAAGTGGCCCTTGTCTCGTCCAGTCTGATCCCTCATTCTTCGAGGGGTCAAACCTCTTGTTTTTATTTTCATTATAATATATCCTGCCTTCTGCTCAAGGTCCTAAAGGAGGCTGAGCGTGTGTAGCCCCACCACTTATGGTGAACCCTGGATTGTGCTACACCCTCAAGGGCTCACGACTGGTGAGCTCGGGAGTTGGCGACCCGGAGGAATTCCTGAGTTCAGTAGGTTTTTTTGTTTCCTTTCTCCAGTGCCTATGGGGCGGACTCTCTGCTCCTTCCCTTTCCTATCTGCCTTTCATGGCTCTCCTTCCTCCCAAGTCCTTTAATTCGTATTCTTCGAGGGTTGAGTGTATTTCTTTTCCTCCTCTCTTTCATTTTCCGTATTGCTTTTTTGTTTTCCATTTATGCTTCTAGTAGGTTATATACGTCCATAGTTAGTTTTAGTTCTAATTCTGTAGTATTTAGTTTGCAATTTACATTAAATTTTTCATTATCACTATCACGAAAAATCGTGAGGCAAATAACCCAGATGTTAAGACAACAATTATCACCATTATTGGCTATTCATCGCAGAGGTTTCTAACTTGCCCAGCAGTAATGCCAATCAATAGGTTGAATCCTCTTAAAGGCATTTCTTCTTAAGTGGAATAATGTCTTTCCTCATTCCAGAGAGAGAGTAGTAGTAATCCATAATTGTGTATTGTGTCGATGTGAATTGTGGCCGAAAATGTACGGAGAGGTGAATGTACTGTTTCCGGAAGTTCGCCCACGCCGAGTGAATACAATCAAGCCTGTTACGGTATTGTGTTGCAGAGACTGCTAACTCTTGTCATGCTTGAGAACAAGGTACTCAGAGTCGTACATAATTACCTCGGCAAGTCGAGAGCGAGGGTGCACAGAGCACTTGCTACAGTGTTGTCAACTTTCCTCAGCAATTAAATTGTGATATAACTCATGTTTCGTCTTAAGAATGAATCGACACTGAAATAATAGATCACAAACCAACTGTGGGTGCTCAGTCTGCCTGTAAGGTTCCGTGGCCACATTTAGTCAAGAATCGCCAGCTACCTTGTTAACCCTTTATGGGATAGTGATCTCTATATAAATCATCTTTCATAAGGACAGTTTATGCTTTCAAAGATGCTGATGGTAGAATCTTTCAGCCAAATTTTGGAGATTTTGCATGCAGAAGTGCTAGTAATTCTAAAATTCAAATATTATACACGTATCTATTTGACGTAATGTGTTGGATAAAATTTTAATAAATTTAAAACTAAAGGCATTAACAACTAAAGTGTTAAAATTAAAATATCAATATAGAAATAAAAATCATAAAAATAAAATTACTATAATAATAGTACATTATGCAACGAGCCTATAATGGCTATAATTAAGGCACGAGTATGTTTATAAAACGAGCGTATGCGAGTTTTATAATTTCCTTACGAGTGTCTGAATTACCATTATAGACGAGTTGGATACGACTGTTTATGTTCGACGATAACTATAACTTTCTTATATGTTTTAACATAAATATTCATAAATATCTGTTGAGAGTCAGCTACTTGAATTTCGTGATCGCAGAGCGAGCGTTGGGTGTTATATCTCTTGTCTTTCAAGATCTCTGGACGACCGACACATGCGCTCTGTGTGCTTGCAATGCCATATGCAGGCCATATGTTTACATCAGCCGCCCCTCAGTAATATTGTCACTGGAGTTGTTTGAAGACAATGAATGCGCTGTGAGGTAATTATATTAAGGTACAGTGCTATTTGTTGTCTCATATTCGCCAGTTTATTTACGCGAACATATGGACGGTACGTATTCCATGTCGGTAATTTATTATAGTTCGATGTTTTGTTTATGTCCAACATGTTGGATTTTGAGCGCACGCGTGAAGGTATCGTTACCTAATTGGTCAATGAACGAGCTCTGATTGGCTGGAGAAACTGTATCATAATGAAAAAGAGTGTTATAATGACCATCATTACGATACAGTTTTCTGACACATAATAGTGAGGGTTGAACATAAAAGAAATATAAGAATTAAAATAATAAACATAACTATTAAAAGAAATTATGAAAATACTGTAATTTTAAAAATCAATTCAACATTTATTAATTCAATAAAAATATATCAAAATTAAATCTATAGGATTATAAATTAAAAATAAATATATAAACATTAAAATTGGAAAAACAAAAAAAAACATTAATAATATTTAAAATAAATTAAAATATAAAACATACAAAACAAGAAGTTCCGTGACGAACTAAAGAGCCTACTTTTCTTAAAATTAAGATTCGTGCCGATGATTAATCTACAGTATATGAACCTATCTAGAATAATGACGAATGATTAATCTATATGGACCCAATTAGAACAATGATGAAATTGAGTTGGTAATATCGAAATGTCTAATTAGTTCGAAATATACCTGGTATAATGTAGCCTAATAGAGCACTACAGTTGGCAGCCCTGGTGACTGAATATATTCATAGATCCATCTCTTAAGGTACAGAATACAAAATTTGTTGAAGTCCAATGGACGTTACATACAGTTAGACATTGGATCTATCAGCACGCGTAAAAGCATGTTGGCAACAATGCCATGCGTGTGCTGGTCAGAAATAATCTGAATTATGATGATATCTTGTTGTGCCAATTTCACATGAAATCCATTTGTTGATACAGAAGTTACATGTCCTTTAAAATTGGACATATCAGCAGGCATAGAATCAGGTTGGCAGCCCTGACTTATATTAATTACTCCAAATTAATCTAGAATGCCATCTGCTATACATGTGCAAAGTATAGAGCCATTGGCTTGCATACTTTTTGATATATTTATATTAGGGTAAAAAATATATATACAGCATTTACATATACTATAGTCATATCTGTTATGTTACACATTGCACGTACGAAATTTCATTGAAATCCAACTGAGAGTATAGAAGTTACATGTACTTAAAAATTGGTCCTATCAGCCGGCTTAGAATCATGTTGGTAGCACTGACGTATATAAGTTACTCCAAATTAATCTAAAATGTCAGGTACCATACGTGTACATAGTTTAAAGCTGTCGGCTTGCATACTTTTTGATATATTGGTATTTGGATAAAAAATAGAGAGAGAAATTATTAACAGTTGGCAGCCCTGGTGGCTCTTAAGAATACACTCAGTCATATCTGTTTAAGTAGACATATTACATACAAAATTTGGTTGAAATCGAATTGATAGTGTAGAAGTTATATGCATTTAAACATTGGATTTATCAGAAGGCTTAAAATTATTTTGGGAACACTGTTATGTATGGCCTCCTGGAAATTAAACTGAAATAGTATTATCTTCATCTGTGCCAATTTTGGAGTACAGTAGCTCCCATGCATACCTTCCAAGATATCCAACATGGAGCTCAAATTTCTAGTGCGTCTTTTCAGCAGTTGGTAGCACTGACATCATTTTCAATTATGGACGTGAGATATTCCGGTATACATCTTTATTCATACTAAATTTGGTTTCGATTTCTGCAGCCGTTTAGTAGTTGATAGGACACACACACACACACACACACACAGAGACAGACACACATTTTCCCGGATCGATCTCATAAGTCTACTTTTTCCTCATTTTTGCAAAATGTGAAAAGTAGGCTAAAAAAATAGTTTTGCCTTATAAAGGGTTAAGGTGCTCCTATATAGCCCATGTTAGTTAGTTACTGTTGTTTTGAGGGGTGGAACAGCGAGGTCATCTGCCTCTCACTGCCCATGTTGCATTTACCTTTTTCTCAGGAACTATTGCTAGAAACTAATTTCATTATTTCAGAGATTTTTGAAAATAAATAATTTTTTATTTTTCATCATATTTTGAAGGAAAAAAAGGCATCATTTTAATAGCAGTTTCAAGAACATCAATATTAAATTAAAAAGAACGACTATGTTAAATTATAACCGAAATGAATCAGAAACACCTATTGATGTCAAATTGGCAGGCGAAAACTTAAAGGAAGTAGAAGACTTATGCTACGTAGGAAGAAAAATAAACCAGTGATGGACGAAGCAAAGGGGATATAAAAAGTAGGTTGGCTCAGGCAAGGAAATCATTTCTACAGAAAAGAAATTTTGTCACAACAAATATAGATTTAGGTATTAGGAAGTCATTTTTGAAAGAGTTTGTTTGGATCGTGTCGCGAACTTGTGAAACTTGGGACTGTTGGCGCACCAGAAAAGAGAAGAATATAAGCATTTGACATGTGGTGTTACAGGAGAATGATGAGGATCAGATGGGCAGATAGAGTAACAAATGCAGGAGTATTAAGACAAGTGGACGAGGAGAGATGTTTCTGGCGACAGCTAATGAAGAATAGAGATCGGTTGGTAGGACACATATTAAGGCGCCCAGGAATAGCAAACTTTGTTATGGAAGGAAGGATTGAGGACAAGAACTATAGGGGTAGACCAAGATTGCCTCGCATGTGATGTATGGTAGCAGCTATGTTGAGATGAAACGATTATCTCCGGACAGGGTGGCATGGAGTGCTGCGTCAAACCAGAAGACTCAATCAACGAAATAAAACGCGTATAAGAAGGCTTACTTCTAACAAGTTTAGCTCTTCTTTTTTTTCAGCACCTCGTTGTGTAGCGGCTAGCATTCTTGGCTGACGCTCCGGAGGTCCGGGTTCGATCCCTGGCTCTGCCAAGAAATTTAATTCTGGTCTGAGGAGTGGAACGGGGTACACTCAACCATGTGAGACAAAACAGAAGATATGGGTTTTATTCCGACCTCAGCCATCATGGAAGTGGGTTTCTGTAGTTAGCTCACTTCTACTCCAGGCAAATGCAAGGATGGTTCCTAACTTGAGGTCACTTGTGCCTCCTTCCCAATCTTCACTTGGATTACAAATACCGACACCACAATAACACCGGTTATCAGACAAATTCTACACACATCCCAGTACTACGATATCCAAACTCCACAAATTAAATAAACATATCTACTGTTCACATTGTGTAGTAAGTTTCAGTACAGTTAAGGTCGTCAAATTTCTCTGTCATACACCAATATCGTTCTGGGTAAATTAATTTTCACTTTCTGCTAAATTAACTCTCAATTTTTTTACCAAGGTTCGTGAAAATGTCCCCTTTAAATCCTAAGTTTACTATTTTCTAGGAATTTCGGCAGCATTTTGGAGTGGGCTATAGTCCCATCAGCCATCCTCTTCCTTTAGATCCTCTCCTGTGTTAAATGTTAACTGACGGCTTAAATAGCGCTTGTAACTTAAATTACAGATCGTGGAGGACTGGAGGCCGTCTCTCCCAACAGTTAAAACTTTGTGAATGTTTTTCTCGCCTTAATTCGATATTCTTTCAGATAATTTGCATAATGCTTCCTTCCTGGTGTGAATTCCCCACTGAAATTGTAGCGACTGCCATGCCTGTCTCGGGCGATGCCAGCCCAAATAGATTACATGGCTATGTTACTCCGCTAGGGGTGGGGGTGGGGATCCACCGCCATTGCTTAACGAACCGGAGGGGCTCTAGAGGAAAAACGACAGGAAGCGAGGGCAGTCACTGTAAATGTTGTTTGCTAGAAAAAAATATTCTAGTGGACATGATAGAGCAAGCTGCTCTTCTCAAATATATGTGGCCTAGTGTATTTGAGGTATTCTCAGCCACATTACGGGGTCATCGGAAAAGGTGGCCTTAATTTTGATTTGTAATAGCTCAGGCTGTAGTAAAGATAATTTAATTGTTTTTACTCCAACGAGAAAATCATAAACATGGTGGCGACTACTCCTGCAAAACCTGGAAATCCTGGAAAACTCCTGTATTTTAATAGGTCTGGAAAACTCCTGGAAAATGACGAAAAAGTTGAAAACTCCTGGAAAATAGCCACTGTTAATTAATTATAAAAATCTTACCATCCACTGGTAAAATTCCCAGTCCGCTCTTAGTCCTCGACGTCATGATATCGCGGATGGGGTAGCAAGGGTCATCTAGCGGTCGCTCTGAAAACCCTGTTTATTTTTAACCGGAAATTCACGCGCCGTGTTTTATCTTAAATCATACTCCCGCTGCGGTTTTGGGTCAGCACCCTATCGTTAACGAAATAAATTTCCTCAGGCTACCTGTGTCTGTGTGGGAGAACACGCAATAGTATTTTTGTAAAACATATTGAGTATAGACAACTTGACCGCAATAAAATTGCTGGCGGCATTCCTTTCTCTTTTTTTAAGGGGATATTTGAGTCACAAAGGCTTTTTTTAAACAATTAAATCATTTGTGTGTAGGCTTGTGTATCAAAAACGCAATCACCACTAATTTTTGTCAACATCTGTATAAGTAGACCAAACACAGCTGCTTTACCTTGGTCTTGAAGTAGGCAACCGATAAAGCCCCCCGCCCGGGATTCGCGCTTACTTTTAAGTCTGGAAAAATGAGAATTACTCCTGGAAAATTCCTGGATAACTCCCGGAAAATCGTTGACCTATTTGAGTGGCCACCATGCATAAAGTGTTGTTTACCTATTTAGTAGGTCTCGATGTGAGCTCAATCTGTGGCACGACACACATCCAAGCGATAGTCCACCTCCGTCCAGGTCCGCTGAATCATGTCAGGAGTCACAGTTGCTATCGCATCGGTGATTCGTTCCTTCGTTGCAGACACTGGATATTTTGAGCGTAAACAATGTTTTTATGTAGCCCCAAAAGAAAAAATCTAAAGGAGTTAGGTCAGGGCTCCTTGGCGGCCACGCAAGAGGACCAGCTCTACCAATCCACTGATCAGGGAATTTTCTGTTGAGAGCTTCACGTACAATAAGTCTGTAGTGAGGCGGTGCTCTATCCTGCTGGAAAGTAACATTTATTCCCTTTTCCCTTTGAATATCGTCTATTTGTGGAAAGACAAAGAGTTCTAACAAAATTAAGGCCACCTTTATCGATGCCAGCCCTTAACATTATGTACACCGTATGTGGTGATATATTTTGAATTTATAAAATCTGAAAAGTTAATACGGATTGTAAGAAATGAATAGTAACATTGATTCTAACAGGAGTGCGTATCTCGGTTGAGTGTCAACCATATGCTCTCCAAATTTCATCTCACACTGCGAATATGATAACTTGAGAATGTTAACCTATTTATGTTATTATTATTATTCTTTAATCGTATCGGCCTACTAAGGACCACGTCATTTCTACTCTCTTCTCTTGGCTTTGATATTTGCCCAGAGCTCCTTCATACGTTGCTCTTTAATTTCTTCCGTCCACATCTTTCCCGTCTTCAACTTTGGTTTTTCTTGAAAACCCTGGTGGTCGTTTAGTTTCTTTCTGAGGTGTTTGCGTTCCTGAATATCTTCACGGGTAATCTTCGTCTGTAGGTTACTTTCCACCTCTTCGAACCAGGCTGGCTTGGTCTTCTTATCTTTAAAATACGTAAAGATCCGGTTCGTCAATTGTGCGGGTTTCATTTTTTGCAATATACAGCTCATGGCTATACCATCATCATTTATATTCACCTTTGTCTTATATCGGGCCCAGAATTTTCATCAAGATCTTTCTTTCTTTCTTTCTTTCTTTCTTTCTTTCTTTCTTTCTTTCTTTCTTTCTTTGATCTCCAATTTTTCTACCAGGCCTTTCTTGTTCAGAGTGAGGTATTCCGCTGCATACAGAGTCTCTGGTAGTATGACAGTGCAATAATATGTGACCGTTTAGTTGATGTCAACAACCACGATGACTCAACTAACGACACATAAATCGAATAAAAAGTACCGTGAGGATCAGGTGACCTTCCAAAAAGGCTAAAGCGGCACGAGAGTCCGTAGTCCACAGGGATCGTGGTACATGGTGACGATGGTCATAGACCGCCTAAGGAAAGGTTCACCTTAAAACTAGACTGAGAAAATAAACATCCAGACTCATGTAAAACACCGTGAAAATTTATTAAAATTCACAAGCCCCTGGCCTAGTTCGGAGGGTTATAATCTGCTAGTCCGCAAATTAATAAATAAACTAAGATAAAGAACAGGTCCCCTACCTGAGAAGTTACTGAAAACCCTCGCGAAAGATCTAACTCACAATGATAAAGCAACAACAGCAACGCTAGGAATATGGCACGACGCAAGTCCCTAGTTCGAGTTACAAGATCAAGCTAATATCTGAATTTACATTTAACAGGGAAGCAAAACAAATCTAGGTTAGGATGGTACCATTTCGACATTTAAATTTAACATTAATTCAACTAGCTAAGTCCTATCAATTAACAAAATTTACGGCGATGACGTCCGTAAAAGAAAACAATTACATCCAAAAGCTAAGTGTACAGCCATGAAAAACAAACAATTTAATTATGCTTAATAACTATGTGCTAACAGCACACAATAAAGCAACATGTAGGGTTTAATACACTTGACATCATAAATTAATAACGAAATAGACACAGTAGTTTTATTAAAAATTCCTGCCTACACCTTGGTTTACTCTTTGTAAACCATAGTCATCTAATGTGTATAGTTACGGTGACGAATGCGCAGTTGAGACCACGTCTGACATCGCATGGCCTGAGCTCCACAAGCTACGAACTCTAGGTTCGCACATGCTTCAGGTCGCTACAAAAATGTCAACTGTCCTAGTCATTTCCTCACAAGGAAATTATCTTCAACTGCACGGCTATGTCAACAGTTCCAGAATGCAAAGAACAAAGTTAGATAGAAAGAATCGTTAGTTAGGCTTGCTTTACAACAATTATGCATTTTATTATTAGAATGTCGGTTTATAGGTTTATCGTAGGTTTATGGCGAATAACATTGACAATAGCCTGGGCACGGAGTGTCTCCAACTGAGATCATTCTCCACCAAAAAGCCTCGACTCAACAGTCGGAATATAATCATCGAGTATAACAACTCGGACACACAATAACACGGGTTACCAGCGGCGCTAAGCTCGCGTTCAATAACTCTGGTATAGGCCTGTACAACAGTTACCTTCCAGTAACATCTGGTCAACGGGATCATCCCCGGACAAAGCATACAATAACATCCTGCTATAACAGGGTAGACTTCACCATCCTATAGAAAACCTTACATAACTGTACCTGTCATACGACAATACACGCAACAGAGCGTTAAACTAACAAAAACCGATCCATAAAACAAGTGATCAAATACAAGAGTGGAAACTGATTTCCATAAGCAAAATAGCAATGAAAGGAAAAGCGAATACAAATTGTACTCTGTCCTCGTCTATAGTAGTTTTGTCTCACAATGAAGCAGGCGTGCTCTAGGTCACTGGGTTACATAACCAGTTTATTCAAGGCCGGCGATTTAATCTATACAAAACCTGCACTTGGCCGGTTCATAAAAAACTTTACCATATGTTACGGATCTCTACAGAGTCCGTGTATCAAACGCACGCTATAAATCTGAGTATAGTAATACACTTCCGTCTTTCTACCAAAGACGTCTAAATGAAAGTAAACTTACAATAACTGAAGCTCTATGCTTTAAAAATGCAACTCAGTAGTTGCTAGATCATCAAATAAAAACGTGTCTCACACGACACAAGAAAAATATGATAAATGTGGCACAGATTCACACACTAGATCTGCTTAATGATACGTTGGGAACCGCGTTCGATGCTAGGCAACGAAACATTCCTTCTAGTTGTTAGGTTCAAACATGACCAAGAATAGCTTCTGAGCTTATTCAAAATGAAATATAATGCATTTACAAACTGGTAGTTACTGTCGACTACCTAAATGATACGACCGTTCTAACGACAGTCAGGGGTGTAACAAAGGATGGCTGCGAAGAATGCAGTCAATTAATAACCAAGGCATCTGATTGCCATAACTACAGTCAGCAAAGACTTGAAAATTACCCCAAGTAGGGTTGAACAAAATAGCCTCAAAATGACTACGATCAGGTTCAGCAAAAAGGTAGGCATTGACGTTCCACGACGTTCACCAAGCTGCACCAGGGCTGACCAAAATGTATGACCCCAAGGGTGTCTCACTCTAAACTGAAATAAATGACATCTAACTAATCTAGTTACATCCCTACCTAGAAAAATGGCTGACACTGAGTGTGGTTGATTCACAAACTACATTAAAACTACTATACCACCAGAAACTAGAACAAAGAAGGGGTGTGACAAAAACTCACGAAATGGAGGAGCTCTCACTCAGCTCTCTATTCCACAACAAGGGTTGTACATAAACCTCTCTGGCTCTCTGGATCGGTATCCTCCTCATCAGGATTCCCATCTGGACTCCCCCAAAGACCAGGGTTCGATTTGTCCCTGTCGACATCTTCGTGGATATGCCTGGAAATGGCATTTTGGCTCCTTCCCTCTCGTTCATCGTTCTGGAAGTTCCACCATCATGCTGGTTCCTGTAGAAACGTCACCCCCCCCATACTGGGATGGTATTAGCCCATGGTGACTGCTTCAACCATGGTGAATAAAAGTCCAATCACGTGGGTAGCGAAATAAGTTGCGTGATTATTCATCCTCTCACTTCCAAAATTATAATGTCCGTCGTGACTATTATAGGCTTCAATTATAAAATACTACACAGCCTTAATCTTGCAGATGTGGATTAGCATGTGAGCTAATACTATTTTATAATGCTGCACGTGCTAGTGACGCTACTTTTGTATCACGCAGCATCCGTGAATTATACGACGTTTCAAAGATGAAATTTCCACTTTGGCAATTTAAATGTTGTTGTTTGAGTCTTCAGTCTTTTGACTGGTTTGATACAGCTCTCCATGCCTCCCTGTCCTGAGCTAATCGTTTCATCTCTACATAGCTCCGACACCCTACATCCGAGGCAATCTGTTAAACATATTCTAACCTTGGTCTACCCCTACAGTTCTTGTCCTCGACCCTTCCTTCCATAACTAAGCTCGCTATTCATGTGTGTCTTAGTATGTGTCCTACCAACCTATCTCTTCTCTTCATTAGCAGTCGCCAGATACATCTCTCCTCTCCCACTCGTCTTAATACCTCTTCGTTTGTAACCCTATCTACCCATCTGATCTTCATCATTCTCCTGTAACACCACATTTCAAATGCCTCAATTCTCCTCTTTTCTGCTGCACCAATAGTCCAAGTTTCACTTCCATAGAGCGCCACGCTCCAGACAAAGGCTTTCAAAAATGACTTCCTAATACCTAAATCTATATTCGATGTCAGCAGATTCCTTTTTTGTAGAAATGCTTTCTTTGCCTGAGCCAACCTACTTTTTATATCCTCTTTGCTTCGTCCATCACTGGTTATTCTGCTTCCTAAGTAACAGAAGTCTCCTACTTCCTTTAGCTTTTCACCTGCCAATTTTATCTCCATAGAGGTTTCTGATTTATTTCGGCTGCATTCCAGTATTTTTGTTTTACATTTATTAATTTTCATCATGAATTCTTTCCGTAAGACGGAGTCCATACCATTCAAAAACTCATTCAAATCCTCAGGCTTGTCGGCCAAGATGACGATGTCATCAGCAAATCTCAGAGTTGAAATTATTTCTCCTTGAATCTTCACTCCCACTTTAAATTTTTCTCTAATTTCCTTCATTGCTTGTTCAATGTAAAGATTGAAAAGTATGGGTGATAAGTTGCAGCCTTGCCTTACACCTTTCTGAATACCAGCTTCTCTCTCATGTCCTTCAACTCGAATGACTGCTGTCTGGTTTCTGTATAGATTGTATATCACCCTCCTATCCCTGTACTTTATTCCAATCGATTTCAAAATGTCAAACAATTTAGTCCAATCAACGTTATCGAAAGCCTTTTCTAAGTCTACAAAAGCCATGAACGTTCTCTTATCTTTCCTTATTCTACCTTCCAAAATCAGCCTAAGACTTAACACAGCTTCCCTTGTTCCTACATTTCTCCTGAAACCAAACTGGTCTTCACCCAACTCCGTTTCTATCTGTCTTTCAATCCTCTTGTAAATTATTCTAGACAGGATCTTTGAAGCATGAGTAATCAAGCTGATTGTACGGTAATCTTCACATCTGTCAGCTCCCACTTTCTTTGGTATAGGGATGATTGCATTCTTCTTGAAATCAGGGGGTACCTCACCTGCCTCATAAATCCTACACACCAAGTGAAATAACCTGATCAGACCTTCATCTCCTATGCAGCATAGCAACTCAATCGGTATATCATCTATGCCTGGTGCTTTGTTCCTGCTTAAGTCTTCCAAAGCTCTATCAAATTCTGATCTCAATATTAAATCTCCTTTCGCATCCTCATCAATTTCCTCCTCCCTTTCCATTACATGATTCTCAATCTCCTTTCCCTTATACAAACTCTCTATGTAAGCTTTCCATCTCTCAACCTTTTCTTCCCTATCTGTTAGAGGCTTTCCATTTGTGTCCTTAATATTACAGCACTTAGTCTTCCTTTCCCCAAAAGTATTCTTAATCCTTCGATAAGCTGTGTCTACTTTTCCTAATTTCAGACAATTTTCTATACCTGCACATTTCTCTTTCAACCATTCTTCTTTCGCTTCCTTGCACTTCTTGTTAACCTTATTTCTCAGACGTCTGTATTCTGCTTTCCCCTTTTCATCTCTTACATTCTTGTGTTTCCGCCTTTCATCCATCAATTCTAGTATATCCTGAGTGATCCACGGTTTTCTACCTATTCTTTCTTTCCTACCAATGTTTTCTTCTGCGGATTTTGTTATTTCATTCTTCAAAAGTGCCCATTCGTCTGCAATTGAAGTTTGTTTAGGGTTTTTCATTAGTCCTTCCTTTATACTCTTCTTGAATCTTTCGTTTACATCCTTCTCTTTCAGTCTGTCTATTGCCCACCTTTTTGGCTTTTGACTTTTCTTCAGTTTCTTCAACTTTAATCTGCATTTCATTACAACCAGATTGTGGTCAGAGTTTATGTCAGCACCAGGATATGTTTTACAATCCAAAATCTGGTTTCGAAACCTCTGCTTGACCATAATGAAGTCGATTTGGTAACGCCCTGTATCTCCTGGTCTCATCCATGTGTATATTCTTCTATTGTGGTTATTGAATAAGGTGTTAGCTATGACCAATTCATGCTCGGTGCAGAATTCTACCAGCCTGCTTCCTCGATCATTCCTTTCACCTAATCCGAAATCTCCTACTATCTTCCCTTCTCTCCCTTTTCGTACCACAGCATTCCAATCTCCCATTACTATAACATTTTCATCACCCTTGATATACCTCAGAATTTCGTCTATTTCTTCGTAGACCTTTTCAACATCCTCATCATCAGCTTGGCTGGTAGGCATATAGACTTGTACCACTGTGGTGCAGGTAGGTTTAGTATTGATTTTTGCTACAATAATCCGTTCACTATATTACTCATAATATTCCACCCGCTGTCCAAGTTTCCTACTCAATATGAGGCCAACCCCTGCTTGGCCATTGTTTGATTTAGTGCTAATGACCCTATAGTCTCCTGACCAACAGTCCTGTTCTTCCTGCCAGCGCATTTCACTAATCCCAACCAAATCCAACCTCAACCTATCCATTTCCCTTTCTAAGTTTTCTAACCTTCCACTTCCTAGCAGACTTCTAACATTCCACGCTCCGATCCGTAGAATGTCAGATTTCCTCTTTGTCATTTCTGTGATGTTAACCCCCTCTCGAGTAGTCCCCACCCGGAGATCCGAACGGGGGACTAGTTTACCTCCGGATTGAAATTTTACAAGGGAGGAGGCCATCATCACATGTAATTATGCATAGAGAGGTGCATATCCTCGGGAATAGCATACGGCTGTAGTTTCCCGTTGCTTTCAGCCGTGCAGCAGGACGCAGTGTAGCCATTATTTGGCTTATATTATCAATATCTTAACCGTCTATAAGACTAGTAAAGATTTGATTTATTCTGAAAGGCTGCTACTCCCTTTCAGAATAAGTAAAGAGCAATTCTACTAACAAAAATACTAACTTTCTACCGTACTAACAATTAAATACCAAAATTCTACTAACAAAAAAAAATACTTAAGTTCCACCAACAAAAAATACTACCACTAAAACAGTCTGTCACCAGGCACACTCACATGCACCCTCACACATCACAGTCTACTGAAACAATGAACTATAACTAATAAACAATGCAACTGCTACCAGACACACTCACACACCACAGTCAAATAGAACAATGACATATATCTAATAGACAAACTAACTACCTGCTTACAACTAAAACTAACTACATACTTACTGTACTGTTATTTGAATTGACAATATTTACAAAATGCAATTTAGATAGAAAATACTTCTTTGGACATACTAGAAGAAGAAATGGGAAACTAAGGGAGAATAAGGCAAATCAAGGACAGGAGGAAAATATCTCATACTATTATAATCACATTTATTCAGGATAATTGTAACACTATTACCTGTATATTTCCACTAGGCATCTGCCCTCCACATACGCGTGGGTAATATGTGATGTCACAGCAATGTTGTGCAATACACTATACTTGCCAATAATTATTTCCCAAGCTTCTTATTTAATTCACTGGACTTCATCGACAGTGAATATTAGTATTTGCTTGCTCGATGGCACCTTATAATCACTTTTAACGCTAAACAGCGGATATTCTTCTACGTCTCGTAGGACAAATGTAATTCCACGCCTACACAAGGCGGATTCTCAAGACGCAGTGCTCCGGTACTGGGTGTCTCTAGAAAGTAGGTCGTCAAAACGAAAACGTTGAGCGACTACTTACTTTCCTTTTTGCGTATCTGCAAGGGTATTACCTTACCTAAAGTAAAAATAAACATTCTCCAAAATGTTTTAATAATGCAGCATGACGAAATGGAATATTCTGAGTCTCGTAGGAAAGATAAAAATAATTAATAAGACCTCAGATAATAATTAGCAGTTTACACCAAAGTCAAAAGTGCGATTCACCGCTACTTCAAAGTATCGCGTGATCTCTCAGCTTCACGTGGCTTCCTGGGTGTGTTCAAAAGTACAACATCCCCTCATAAATGCTCTGTCATAAAAAAAATATCACATGAACCATAGCTCAGCGGGTTCATCTGCCTCTCTGTCGTTTCAAATAAAATGTTGGGATAACATTTTTATTTGCTTTGAAATTCATTCAAGAGTGATATTTTTTTAGATTGGCTGCATTAAAGGTTCCAATGCGTTCTCCTGTCCTAATGTCTTCTATCACATAACTTCCATTGTTTAAAGGCTGTCGGATACGACTAGGGCCATAATACAAGGATAGAAATTTCCCATATATGCGGTCTATAGGACTAGAAATTCCGGGTCTCCTTATAAGGATAAGGTCTCCTTCTACTAGTGGTTCTCTAAACCTCTGGCGTCTAGTTCTTCTCAAGCGCTTGGCAGCTTGTCTGTCCATAGTCTCTCTTGCAGCTAAAAGTCTGCTGGCATGTGATGGTTGTAAACAAGGTGGATTTACAATCACACGATCCCATATTCTCAGCGGCATCTGGTTCAAATGCAAGACCATAGGTATTTGACCAGTGCTTTCATGTACTGTTGAATTAATACATTTTGCCATAATAACAAGGACTTCAGTCCATCGCCAGTGTTCTTCTTGACAATATAATCGACAGAATTTTGCGATAATAGACATCACGCATTCTGCAGGGTTGCTCTCTGGATGTCGAATAGATGATAAAACATGACCTATTTCAAGCTCATTCAAGGCATTGGCAAATTCTGTTGAGGTGTACTGTGATCCGTGATCAGTCAACAAGAATTGTGGCTTTCCTGCCTCCGGTATCACTTGACGTCTAATCCTCTGAATAATCTGATGTGCAGTAGCTATTTGAATCGGATGAAGCATCGTATATTTCGTGAACACATCCACCGTTACAACGATGTATCGATTCCCACGACGAGCCTTAGGTATTGGGCCATACTGGTCCTGTGCATACAACTCTCTAGGTTGAGTTGGTAGTATTGGTCTAGGTTGTTCCTTCAGCAAGTGTGACGTGTATTTGTTCCGCTGGCATGCGTCGCAAGCACGTAAACACTGTCTAACGGTGGCTCCTAACCCTTTTCCATGTGAAAGACTCCTTGATAGTTGCAATGGTTTTGTCTGTTCCACCATGTCCAATGGATAAATGTACCATAAGAATAACAGATTCTTGGTATCTCCTAGGAATAACTGCACGCAGTTGAGTGTGGTCCTCGTCTACAAACTTGTATAAGACACGATGATAAATCAAATAATCATCTGCAACAGCAGCAATCCTTGCATAATGATCATCCTGTGGATCCATTCTTCGTTCTAGGAAACGGATATTATGTCTGAGTTCCTCCTCACGTCGCTGTCCTTCAGGTAAATGACGAAATCGGCGAAGGTGTTCCTCGCATTCTCCCTCGATGTCTATGGCATTAACAGTAGCTTCAGGATTCCGGCTGAGGATGTCGGCCAACACATTCTCTCTGCCTGGTCGATAAACTATTTCCAAATCGAACTGTTGGAGAAACAGCGTCCAACGTGTGATCCTGTCGCTTGCCAGTCTTGTTCTCAAGATGAAGGTCAACGCATGATGATCGGTTCTCACAATAATCCTCTGACCTAACAGAAGTTTCTGCCAGTATTCAAGTGCGTAAACAATTGCAAGTGCTTCTATCTCGGTCGTGAAGTAGTGAGATTCATGTGCTCTTAAACGTCGGCTTAAGAAAGCGATGTAATGACGTTTCTTCTCATCATCTTCTTGCAGTAAAATGGCTCCTATACCAATGGCAGATGCATCAGTTTCTAGAATAAAGTTCCGAGAGTAATCTGGATATTCTAACTGAATTGAGTCCACAAGCATCTGTTTAGCTCTCCTGAAAGCTATCTCGCATTCATCATTCCAGTTCCACCTGCAGTTCTTTTTCAATAATCCTTGCAGTGGTGCAACAGTTTCGGAATACTTCTCACAATGAGCAGCAAAGAATTGGAGAATTCCTAAGAATTGTCTCACGTGTTTCACACGGGTTGGTGTTGGAAATGCAGCAACAGTTCTAATCTTTGCCGGATTCGGTCTATATCCTTCTCCATTGATTATGTGTCCTACGAATTTCACTTCTTCCTGAAAAAATCGACACTTGTCAAACTTGACCTTAAAATTTGCCTGTCGGAGATTCTCAAAAACAAGGCACAATGTCTTTAAATGCTCTTCTTCTGTTCCCGAAGCTATGATTATGTCATCCACATAACATATTACTTTCTGCTTCACTTCATGAGTCAGCTTGGCATCAAGTGCTCTGATTAATGCGGCTCCGGCATTTTTCAATCCAAATGGTAGTTTTTGGAATACATAAGTAGTCTGATCAAACAAGAATCCAGTATATTTCTGAGTATGCTCAGATAATCTGATATGGTAATAAGACTGAACCAAGTCTAATGATGAAAATATCCTTTTTCCTTTGAACTTCCTGAGAATGTCCCTAATCTTGGGCGGTCTGTCGTGCTCAGGAGCTAGGCGTTCATTCAAGGCTCTGGCATCAAGGCAAAGTCTCAAGCTTCCATCTACCTTAACCACAGGTATTATGGGATTCAAGAAAGGAGTCGGTGATTTCTTGATTGTACCGGCTGCTTCCATCTCATGGATCTTCTTAGCAGCTTCTTCGAGATGTTTCTCGGCAATCGGATAGATCCTTTTCTGGAATGGGGAATCGTCCAGTAATACAAGATCATACTCATAGTCTAATATCTCACCAGGTGTGGTGTCGAATATATCTCGGTATTCGTTCAGTATTGCCTCAAGATCCTCATGTGTGGGTGCTGATAACGATTCTGCCTCTTCGTCGGCATCTAGTTTCGCCTCAATTTCCTTGCCCTTTAATGCTTCGACTACGTCTACTTCGGATAGGAATTCCGGTTCTTCTTCAATTAGGCTCATCTGAATGGGTTCGTTCGGCTTAAACTCTACCGTATTCCGTCCCATGTCAATGATTCCATGATATTTTCTAATGAAGTCTGCGCCTAAAATGGCATCATGATGCAGGCCCTTCATTACGAGAAATTTGTGCAAGTACACGTGGCTCGAAATCTTCACAGTACACAAAATCTGGATTTTGCACGTTACAACGCGGTCAGGTATGACACCTCTGACTCTTATAGCTGAAATGGGCAACTCCGTCACCTCAGAGTTTGCTCTAAGTCTGGCATGGCAATCGGCGGAAATTACACTAATCATCGCTCCAGTATCGATGAGTATGACTACACTGACTTCATTCAAGGTGGCTACAATCTTGGGTAGACGTGTTAATTCATAATTGTGGTTCGTCGTTCGTCCAACAAGTCTTCTTGGATTGGCTCCCAGAGTAATATAGAGGCAGTTACTCGGTGCTCAACCAAACAAGAATCTATTGATTTTTCGGAGTTTTTTTTTCTGTCATGGCGAGAAGTACTGGGCTGGTTCTGCTCCGTCTCCTGCGCCGAATGTCTATTTTCCCTCGAAGTAGGGTTCCGTTCTCCCTCTTCTTGGATCTGCAATTCTCTCAATTGTTGGAGGTACTCACGGCTCTCCCGCGCTCTTCCTTTCCAATCCCTGTCTGGCTGGTATCTAGGGTCTCGATTTCTGTCGTAACCCCCACTATATCGATAGTCTCTACGGATACGTCCGTGTTGCTGATTTCTTCCTTCATTCCCTCGGCGGTTGTTTTCATGACGTCGGTTGTCGTCCGTCCTTCGGTCGAATCGCCGGTCCCAATGACTTCGCCGGTCATCATGTTGATTTCGAGTATACGGAGTGTTGTTCCATTCTCTCCTGTTATAACTGTAATTGTTATCACGTCGCCCAGAATCCTCTGTGGTTTGTGTTTGTTGTGGCGTCTGGCTCACTTTATCAACAGTCGTCAGATTTATATGTCTATCCTCGCGCCTATCAGCCTTCTGCTGACGGTGTGTAGGAAACTGTTCTGTGTTAGCGTCCAACCTTCGCAGTATCTGGTCACACTGCTGGAAAGTGGATGCCCCTGCAGCGATTAACACACGTTGTACATCCGCAGGGTACTGCCAAACAATTGTCTTCACCAAATCTTGTTCGGACAATGGAGGCTGAAGACAACGGAGCTTCGCGAGCTGTATTGCGAAGTAATTCGCATAACGAGTAGGTGTATTGGAACTGTACCTTCGAGTGTACATCTCAGCTCGGATACTCTGCTGGATGTCGCTCGACCAATATGTTCTTAATAACGCTTCCTTAAAGTCTTGGTAGCCTGTGAATGAGTATCGGAATGCTCTGAACCAGGTACCGGCTTGTCCCTCAAGCAGTCGCTCTATAACTCTTAGTTCCCTCTCTGGAGTTACCATAGTATCACGTAAGTAGCTTTCGACATTTGCTAGGAATTCCACTGGAGTAACCCCGCTCCCAGTTCCCGAGAAGCGAGCTGGTTGCTCCTCTCTTGAACGAATTATGGTGACATTTCCCTGCGTATTCGCGGGTCTGAAAGTATTTTGCATGTAACTCTGCGTAGGAGTGTTAGTCTCATGACTAATTCGATTAGATGCTGGTTGAAACGGGTGAGCGTTAAAGTTCAAGGTCTGACCTTGCGCTATATTAGTGAATTGTGACGGTTGCGGTTCCATAGGCGCGCTGGGTTGGAAATGGGTAGGCATCATTCCTCCTGATTGAGATATAGGCGTTTCCTGAGATTCTCCCATCTGTGGGTGTACGTGTCTCTCTCTTGGAGTCGTCTCGAGTCTGTCCAGGCGTCTTTCTATTACTTCAAGACCTGGGATGGTTCTGGCTGCGACTTTGTTGCCTAAGTCGTTCAATTGCAGCTCGATCCTGTCAACCTTTCCCTTGAGGTTTGTGTCTACCTCGCGTATGGCCGTCCTAAGGTTATAACTGAGGTCTAACCTCTCGGTCACCGCGACTTCCTCAAATCTCTTTTGTAAGGAATCGATATCTCCTTCAACTCTGGACATATTTTCTTGGATTTTACCCACATCGTCTCTAACCTCGGCTACCTTAGCCTCGACTGTAGCTTCGTGTTCGTTGAGGTCACCTCTCAATAACATGAGGTCAATTTTGTGTTCCTCATGATGAACATCAACTGTCTCACGTAGACTGGCTACGGTTTCCGTCAATTCAGAAATGTTTCTCCTGTTGGTGTTAAGTTCCTCTTTAATCTCCATCATGCCATCAACGATAGTCTTCACGTTGTTATTAACGGCATTGGCAGCTCCTCTCATCAAGATTAAACCAACGTTCATGGTTGCCATGTCCTTCTTCACATTTCCGATAAATCCCTCGACGTGATCTAGTCGAGTCCCGAATTCTTCCCTGGTATGTTCCAGATCTGCTCTCATGTCTATCTGGACTTTATTCAAGGTTGTCTGAATTTGAGCTGTGTGCTCCTCCAATCGGTTTTGCACCTCCTCCCTAGCTCTATTCATCTGGTCGGTTAAGCAATCTACGCGCTGGTTAGCCTCCTGATGGTGTCGTATGACATCAACCCTAACAGCTGCTAAACCTGTCGTCAGATCATTTCTCGCTTCGATCCTATATGTGTCCATGTCTGCCCTGACTTGAGTTAAATCAGCCCTAACATTATTTACAGAGTGAGTGTTAATCTCTAAGTCCTGTCTTACATTGTTGACTTCCTGCCTAACCTGGTCCACATGACCACTGACATTGTTGACTTCCTGTCTAACCTGGTCCACATGACCACTGACAGTATTTACAGCCTGAGTATTCTGACCTAAGTCAGCAGTAATCTGTTGAAGATTGGCATTCACACCTGCCATCATCTCTCCAAACACACGACGAATAGTTTCCTCATCCATAGATAAGAAATATATGAGAAAGTGAGGGATCAATTTCTACTGGAACTTACAGCTATGATTAGTTACTTGGTGGTATAAAGCTTGCTTCATTTATATAAATATCACGAGTACAGCTGAAGTATGCAAACTACGTGCTTCTACATTTACAAAGACAACGGTGAGCAAAGCAAAGTATTACATTTACTTAGGATGAGGCATCATCAAAGAAAATCCTATCCTTCATTTATCCAACACTAAAGCCTCACCCCATGGACTTCTATCAAACATGAATGCCATGCGGTCAATTGATCTGCAGTACGACTTTCTAAGTTCGTCCCAGTCCTGTCAATTTACCATTAATCAACATTAGGATCCTCAAAAAAAATAACATGGTACTGAGGGTCACCACGTTAACGTCGGCACATGAGTTGGGCGCCATTTTATGTCGTCCAAGTCAAGCCCACAACGTTGTGCGCCATTTTATGTGACCGTTTAGTTGATGTCAACAACCACGATGACTCAACTAACGACACATAAATCGAATAAAAAGTACCGTGAGGATCAGGTGACCTTCCAAAAAGGCTAAAGCGGCACGAGAGTCCGTAGTCCACAGGGATCGTGGTACATGGTGACGATGGTCATAGACCGCCTAAGGAAAGGTTCACCTTAAAACTAGACTGAGAAAATAAACATCCAGACTCATGTAAAACACCGTGAAAATTTATTAAAATTCACAAGCCCCTGGCCTAGTTCGGAGGGTTATAATCGGCTAGTCCGCAAATTAATAAATAAACTAAGATAAAGAACAGGTCCCCTACCTGAGAAGTTACTGAAAACCCTCGCGAAAGATCTAACTCACAATGATAAAGCAACAACAGCAACGCTAGGAATATGGCACGACGCAAGTCCCTAGTTCGAGTTACAAGATCAAGCTAATATCTGAATTTACATTTAACAGGGAAGCAAAACAAATCTAGGTTAGGATGGTACCATTTCGACATTTAAATTTAACATTAATTCAACTAGCTAAGTCCTATCAATTAACAAAATTTACGGCGATGACGTCCGTAAAAGAAAACAATTACATCCAAAAGCTAAGTGTACAGCCATGAAAAACAAACAATTTAATTATGCTTAATAACTATGTGCTAACAGCACACAATAAAGCAACATGTAGGGTTTAATACACTTGACATCATAAATTAATAACGAAATAGACACAGTAGTTTTATTAAAAATTCCTGCCTACACCTTGGTTTACTCTTTGTAAACCATAGTCATCTAATGTGTATAGTTACGGTGACGAATGCGCAGTTGAGACCACGTCTGACATCGCATGGCCTGAGCTCCACAAGCTACGAACTCTAGGTTCGCACATGCTTCAGGTCGCTACAAAAATGTCAACTGTCCTAGTCATTTCCTCACAAGGAAATTATCTTCAACTGCACGGCTATGTCAACAGTTCCAGAATGCAAAGAACAAAGTTAGATAGAAAGAATCGTTAGTTAGGCTTGCTTTACAACAATTATGCATTTTATTATTAGAATGTCGGTTTATAGGTTTATGGCGAATAACATTGACAATAGCCTGGGCACGGAGTGTCTCCAACTGAGATCATTCTCCACCAAAAAGCCTCGACTCAACAGTCGGAATATAATCATCGAGTATAACAACTCGGACACACAATAACACGGGTTACCAGCGGCGCTAAGCTCGCGTTCAATAACTCTGGGATAGGCCTGTACAACAGTTACCTTCCAGTAACATCTGGTCAACGGGATCATCCCCGGACAAAGCATACAATAACATCCTGCTATAACAGGGTAGACTTCACCATCCTATAGAAAACCTTACATAACTGTACCTGTCATACGACAATACACGCAACAGAGCGTTAAACTAACAAAAACCGATCCATAAAACAAGTGATCAAATACAAGAGTGGAAACTGATTTCCATAAGCAAAATAGCAATGAAAGGAAAAGCGAATACAAATTGTACTCTGTCCTCGTCTATAGTAGTTTTGTCTCACAATGAAGCAGGCGTGCTCTAGGTCACTGGGTTACATAACCAGTTTATTCAAGGCCGGCGATTTAATCAATACAAAACCTGCACTTGGCCGGTTCATAAAAAACTTTACCATATGTTACGGATCTCTACAGAGTCCGTGTATCAAACGCACGCTATAAATCTGAGTATAGTAATACACTTCCGTCTTTCTACCAAAGACGTCTAAATGAAAGTAAACTTACAATAACTGAAGCTCTTTGCTTTAAAAATGCAACTCAGTAGTTGCTAGATCATCAAATAAAAACGTGTCTCACACGACACAAGAAAAATATGATAAATGTGGCACAGATTCACACACTAGATCTGCTTAATGATACGTTGGGAACCGCGTTCGATGCTAGGCAACGAAACATTCCTTCTAGTTGTTAGGTTCAAACATGACCAAGAATAGCTTCTGAGCTTATTCAAAATGAAATATAATGCATTTACAAACTGGTAGTTACTGTCGACTACCTAAATGATACGACCGTTCTAACGACAGTCAGGGGTGTAACAAAGGATGGCTGCGAAGAATGCAGTCAATTAATAACCAAGGCATCTGATTGCCATAACTACAGTCAGCAAAGACTTGAAAATTACCCCAAGTAGGGTTGAACAAAATAGCCTCAAAATGACTACGATCAGGTTTAGCAAAAAGGTAGGCATTGACGTTCCACGACGTTCACCAAGCTGCACCAGGGCTGACCAAAATGTATGACCCCAAGGGTGTCTCACTCTAAACTGAAATAAATGACATCTAACTAATCTAGTTACATCCCTACCTAGAAAAATGGCTGACACTGAGTGTGGTTGATTCACAAACTACATTAAAACTACTATACCACCAGAAACTAGAACAAAGAAGGGGTGTGACAAAAACTCACGAAATGGAGGAGCTCTCACTCAGCTCTCTATTCCACAACAAGGGTTGTACATAAACCTCTCTGGCTCTCTGGATCGGTATCCTCCTCATCAGGATTCCCATCTGGACTCCCCCAAAGACCAGGGTTCGATTTCTCCCTGTCGACATCTTCGTGGATATGCCTGGAAATGGCATTTTGGCTCCTTCCCTCTCGTTCATCGTTCTGGAAGTTCCACCATCATGCTGGTTCCTGTAGAAACGTCACCCCCCCATACTGGGATGGTATTAGCCCATGGTGACTGCTTCAACCATGGTGAATAAAAGTCCAATCACGTGGGTAGCGAAATAAGTTGCGTGATTATTCATCCTCTCACTTCCAAAATTATAATGTCCGTCGTGACTATTATAGGCTTCAATTATAAAATACTACACAGCCTTAATCTTGCAGATGTGGATTAGCATGTGAGCTAATACTATTTTATAATGCTGCACGTGCTAGTGACGCTACTTTTGTATCACGCAGCATCCGTGAATTATACGACGTTTCAAAGATGAAATTTCCACTTTGGCAATTTAAATATCTCATACTATTATAATCACACTTATTCAGGATAATTGTAACACTATTACCTGTATATTTCCACTAGGCATCTGCCCTCCACATACGCGTGGGTAATATGTGATGTCACAGCAATGTAGTGCAATACACTATACTTGCCAATAATTATTTCCCAAGCTTCTTATTTAATTCACTGGACTTCATCGACAGTGAATATTAGTATTTGCTTGCTCGATGGCACCTTATAATCACTTTTAACGCTAAACAGCGGATATTCTTCTACGTCTCGTAGGACAAATGTAATTCCACGCCTACACAAGGCGGATTCTCAAGACGCAGTGCTCCGGTACTGGGTGTCTCTAGAAAGTAGGTCGTCAAAACGAAAACGTTGAGCGACTACTTACTTTCCTTTTTGCGTATCTGCAAGGGTATTACCTTACCTAAAGTAAAAATAAACATTCTCCAAAATGTTTTAATAATGCAGCATGACGAAATGGAATATTCTGAGTCTCGTAGGAAAGATAAAAATAATTAATAAGACCTCAGATAATAATTAGCAGTTTACACCAAAGTCAAAAGTGCGATTCACCGCTACTTCAAAGTATCGCGTGATCTCTCAGCTTCACGTGGCTTCCTGGGTGTGTTCAAAAGTACAACATCCCCTCATAAATGCTCTGTCATAAAAAAAAATATCACATGAACCATAGCTCAGCGGGTTCAAATAATAATAATAATAACTTATTATTATTATTATTATTATTATTATTATTATTATTATTATTATTAGAATAGACCCCAAGAAAAAATATCCCCACCAATTTATTTTTTAATTATTTCCTCCTCTTCTTCTCCTTCTCCCTCTTCTAACGAAGGTTGACTGTCATCTTGCCTATTCTATTCTTTGAGACTGCCCCCACGGAAAAGGGTCGTTGTGGCTGAGATTCTTCAGCCATGAGATTCTCCTTCAGCCAGGTCTCAGCTGTCCTGATGTCTTCCCCTGGATCACCAAAAGTAGGATCCTGTATTTTTAGCCTATTTTCAATTTTGAAAAAATAGGCTTATGAGATCACCTTTTGTCCGTGTGTGTGTGCGTGTGTGTGTGTGTGTGTGTGTGTGATAAAATCTAAACGGCAGGAGCGATTTCAATGAAACTCGGAAAGTTCATAGCACTATTCCCGGCGACCTCGACCGTGCCCTTCAAATTTTGTTACGACTCACCAATCCAACATGGCGGCTGTGCGAAATATTTCACCAGCATTCAGTATCTCCGAAACTATTACCGATATTACCCTGACATTTTCTATGGTGATAGAGGGAACTACTATAAGTTCACTTATGTGACTTTTGAAAACCTGGTAACTACAAAACGAACATGGCGGCCAAGCGAATTTGCGACATTTAAATAGACGTTTCTCGCGATTTGACCAACCAAACGCAATGAAACTTGGTACAGTATATGTTTATATACATTGTAATGCACCGACATCTAACTTCGTTCAATTGTTTACATAATCACAAGATGGCGGATGTGCGAAATATTTCACCGGCATTCTATATCTCTGAAACTATTAGCGGTATCTCCCTAAAATTTTGTACTGAGATAAAGGGCACTACTGGAAGTCCATCTATAAGATATTCAAAAACCGGTTAACTACAAAACGAACATGGCGGCCAAGCGAATTTGAAAATTTTAAATAGACCTTTCTCGCGATTTAATGTTCCAAGCACACTGAAACCTGGTACAGGAAATATTTATACACATTGTAATCCACTGGTATCTAATTTAGTTCAATTGTTTACATAACCTCAAGATGGCGGCAGTGCGAATTTTAAAATTAAGTTTTTATTTCTTGTGATTTAGTCATGCGATCGAAGTGAATGTTTGAATAATGAACCTACGCAATAATTTTCCTTTAATGCTACATGACTCTATGGCCTATACATTTAACAATCCAACATGGCGACCATCCGAAATATTTAGACGATACTGAATATCTACGAATCTATTTTAGCAATCAAACTGCATTTTTTAATGTTCATAGGGGCTATGAACTTAAGTTCACCTATAGGACTTTAAATAACCTGGTGATCACAAATCCAACATGGCGGTGACGCTAATTATAAATATTCACATAGACTTTTCTCGCAATTTAACCATCCGCGTGCAGTGAAACTTGGTACAGTAAATCTTTATCCGAATGTTAATCCACTGGCATCTAATTTATTTCGTTGTTTCCATAACCTCAAGATGGCAGCTGTGAAAAATTTTTAAATCTCCTTGTTTTTTCTTGTATCCTAATTATGCGATTGAAGTTTGAATACTACACGTTCACAATAATCTGCATGTAACAGTACATAACTCTAGGACCTACATATATAAAATCCAATATGGCGACCATCCGAAATATTTAGTCGGTTCTCAATATCTACGAATCTATTACAGCAATCAAACTGAAATTGTGTATGTTAAATAGTGGCAATTAACATAAGTAGGATAAATGAAAATAGGCTGTATAGTTCTTCACGGAACTACTTGTTCATTCTGTGTCTCGTGTCCGAAATATTGGAGTTTCCGTTTCTTAGAGGAAGAAAGCACTTTTAGTTTAATCTTCCCATCAGCTCAGTATTCCCCATTGTTTCGGTCCACGAGATACGTAACATCCGTCGATACATCCGCATTTCGAAGGCTTCCAGCTTCTTGCAGGGCCTGGATTAGAATCCACCCTTCCATTATATACAATAGTGTGGGAAATACACATCCCCTGACCATTCGCAGCTTAAGATCTAGCGTTAAACTGCGGTTACTGAGGAGCTTTTTCATTATAAGGAACGTTGTTCTTGCTCAATTCTTGCCTTGATCTCTTGACTGTGTTCCCATTGTTCATTCTGATTCCGGTTGGTTGGTTGGTTCTTAAGTTTAGGGGCTGCGACAACGCGGTCATGTAGCCCCGTGTATTTTGGGTGTGTGTAGAATCTGTGTTAATTGTGATGACTGTATTAGTGTGTGTATCTGTTTTAATTCAAGTAAGGACTGCAGACGATCAATTTTCAAGTAGTTCCTACTTCTGCCGCCAAACGCCACCGTCAACGACTACTAGTTCAGAACTTAGCTACCAGACGTATTCAGATTCCACCCAAGGTATTAAGTGTCAAACACGCTCGATCTCCTTGGTGTCGAGCATGAGTTTCGCTTGGACAGACCTCCTTTTGCTCACAATCATGAACTTGGTCTTTTTCACGTTCATGTTTAGCCCCGAGTTGTTACATGCAGTGTTCACTTTCTCCAGCAAGGTCCGAAGATCTTTTGCAAGCAATACGGTATCATTGGCATATCTAATGTAGTTGATGTGTTCTCCGGTGATGCTAATGCCTTCTGTTTCGGTTGTCCCCAGTGCTTCATCCAGTATATTTAATGAATTCCATCTTTTCCTCGGGTTGCTAATACCTGTTGGAAATTATTATAGGTAAACATTCTGAAGATAATTATTCTCAGTGTGTGTTAACATTTCGGAGAGTATTTGGTTGAGAAACGACTGAGAGAAATGTTCCTCTTCCCAGGGGCTCACCTCTAGTGGGACGTGGGTTGGCGACCACGGGATCCCAGCTGAGTCCGACATTGCTTCCACTTGTGGCGGGCTCCTCTCCGTCTTCTCTCCTGTCGACCTCTCTTGGTCAGCTCTTGTTCTCTTCCGACCCCGATGGTATTAGGGTATCCGAGACCTAGGGAGTCTTCATTTCCCGCCTTAATTGGCCCTTGTCTCATCATTCCTGATACCCTCATTCTTCGAGGGGTCAGACTTTTTCTCTCATGTTATCTCCTGCTTTCTGCACAAGACCTTCAAGGAGGCAGGGTGTATGTAGCCCTACCACTTCTGGTGCACCCTGGATAGTGCTACACCCTCAAGGGCTCACGTCTGGTGAGTTTGGGAGTTGGCGACCCCGATGGATTCATGAGCTGGGTCCGTTTTGTCTCATTTTCCCTCTGACCTTGGGGTGGGCCCTCTCCTCTTTCCTCTTTCCTATCTGCCTTTCATGGCTCTCCTTCCGTCCAAGTCCCTCAGTCATCATTCTTCGAGGGTTGAGGGCATTTCTTTTCTTCCTGTCCTTTATTTGCCTTATCTTTTATTTGTTTACCATTTCTTCTTCTAGTATGTAAGTCTGTAGTTAGTACAGTAGCCTCTCACAAATCCGGACCTCAAAAATCCGGACTCCGGCAAATCCGGACCGCTCAAAAAATATTTTTTGTAATACAAAATCAGTAAAATGTAGGTAACGTGATGCTTAAGCGCCTTCAATTTCTCCGCGACCATTCCGCATTACAAGAATGACGTCTTTTCTATTCTACTGGCTGTGCGGCACGGCGGGAGGTCATTGACTCGCCCCCTCCCCAACAGCTCTTTGTTTACTCATACAGTACTTAGTTGACCGCGCTCACTCTCTCTGTGCAGACGTTATTTTCGGTGGCTACCTCGTGTTGTGTCGGTGCTCTGTGTTTCTCGCGTCTTGTTTTTAAGTACTGTAAGATGAGTAACAAACGAAAGCAAGTGTGTGTGTCAGTGGAAGAAAAACTCCGTGCTATAAAGAGGATTGATGCTGGAGAATCGGCGAAAAAAATCGCTCTAGAGTTAGGAGTAGGAACAAGTACAGTTTCAGATTGGAAGAAGAATCGCGGACAGATAGAAAAATGGTGTTCCTCTCAATCCAGTGGAAGTGCGATTAAAATTAGAAAAAGCATGCATAAAGGCAAACATGTAGAAGTTGAAGAAGCATTGTTCTTGTGGCATGAACATTTAAGAGGTAAAGGGGTTCCTATTACGGGGCCTATGCTTCAAGAAAAGGCGTTGCATTTCAAAAAAGAAATTGAAGGTGAAGATGGTGAGTTTACAGCAAGTGAAGGTTGGCTTGATCGTTGGAAGAAACGATTTGGTGTTCGTAAACTGTCAATAAGTGGGGAGGCATTATCAGCCAACAAAGATGCTGTTCCTGAATTCAAGCATGTGTAAGTTTGTTTTTACACACTGTTTCTGATGATTTATTTTCATTTATTTTGCATACTGTAGTACTGTAATGTAAATTCTTAAGTCTTATTAAAGTTGTTCAATACTATTAACCATCTATTTTTTCTACCCCTGTGTTCAGTTAATTGCAGTTCAGAACTGTTTTATGCGAGTAACAATAAAGTACACATATCGGCACGGAGTGGCGGCGATCACGGCACGCAAACCACTGCCGCGACCGACGTCACTCTGTCTCCGGGAAATCCGGATTTTTCGGAATCCGGATCGGCCGTCCGCCACATTGGTCCGGATTTTCGAGAGTCTACTGTATTAGTTCTAGTTTTCATTCTCATCTCCTCTTACACTATCACCCAAACCATTAGGGGCTGATAACCTAGATGTTAGGCCCCTTAAAACAACAATTCCCCCAGGGGCTCACATCTAGTGGGACGTGGGTTGGCGACCACGGGGCCCCAATTGAGTCCGGCATTGCTTCCACTTACTTGTGCCGGGCTCCTCTCCGTCTTCTTTCCTGTCGATTTCACTTGGTCAACTCTTGTTCTCTTCCGTCCCCGATGGTATTTGGGTATCCGAGGCCTAGGGAGTCTCTTCCTTTCCTGCCTTAATTGGCCCTTGTCTCATCTTTCCTGATACCCTCCTTCTTTTTCTTTTCCTGTTATCTCCTGCCTTCTGCTCAAGGCCCTCAAGGAGGTTGGGTGTATGTAGCCCTACCGCTTCTGGTACACCCTAGAAAGTGCTACACCCTCAGGGGCTCACGGCTGGTGAGTTCGGGAGTTGGCGACCCCGAGGGATTCCTGAGCTGGGTCTGTTTTCCCCTTTTGTCCCTTACCTCTGGGGCGGACCCTCTCCTCTCTCCCATCTCCTCTTTTCATTATATTCCCTTTTCTCTTTAAGATTCACGCACTGTTTTTGTTACTTGGCTCGTGTATCTAAATTCCGTTTAGCGATTTTTTGTAGGTATTTTTAATCAACGTTGCATTTTGTAAGTTTTTTCGATCTAAATTACATCTCGCGATTGTTTTCAACCTCAATTGCATTTTGTAAAGTTTGACAATCTAAATTGCTTTTTAGTAAGTCTTTCAATGTAGGTTTCAGGGCATTTTAGTGAGTATTTTGAATTTGAATTGCATTTTGTTTGGTGGGCATTTTGCAAATATTTTGATTCTCAATTGCACTTTGTAGGTATTTTGGATCTAACTTACATTTTGTCAAGTATTTTCAATCTAAATTGCATTTTGTAAGTATTGTCAATCCACATGAGTCGTTTGAATCTACCGTGCATTTTGTAAGCATTTTCAATTTCAATTGCATTTTGTAAGCATTTTGAATTTCAATTGCACTTTGTGAATAATTTGGATTGGAACTGGGATCTTTCAATCTGAATTGCATCGTGTATTTTCAATTTCAACTGCATTGTGTAAGTATTTTGAACTTCAATTGCATTTTGTACGTATTTTCAATCTTGTAAGTATTTTGAATTTCAGTTGCATTTTGTAAGTATTTCGACGCTACTTTGCATTTTGTACGTATTTTGAACCTAGCCTACATTTTGTGGGTATTTTTCTATTCTTTTTGTGAATCTTTTCGTTCTAAATTTCCTTTTGTCAGAACATTTTGTGAGTTGTTTCAATCTGAGTTCCTTTTTTAAGTATTTTCCGTCCCACTTAATGAAATGGAAACTAGAACGAAAATTATCATTTTCGCTATCACCCAGATCATTAGGGGCCGCTAACCTACTGTCGACCAAAGTAGTATGTGCACGCGAGTTTGAAGGTGGTTTTTGAAGCAACCAATAGACTTACATAAAATCCAATGACATCATCATTTTCGTCGTTCTATTTTGCGTTAATGCATGTAGGTTTGGATTTTTAAATCTATATTTTAATATTTTTTATCGCAGTAGGAACACAAAAAGTGCACGTTTTTAAGCGTGTTTCAACCAAGCGTCATATTTAAGATTTATTATCTCAAAAACCCGTCATCAGATCGAATCCAAATTTTAACACAATATACATTGGAATGTTGTATAACTGGTTTATTAATTTCAAAATTGTGTGTGTCCAAGAAACAAAGTTATCATTTTTGTAAGGTAACTTTTTCTCGGCTCGGGATGGTTGGAAAATGTAGTTCTTGGTTGCGTTGTAATCGTAATAAATCAAAAAGTTATGCTGTATGACTGTGAAATACGTAAACTAATTCACTTATTTTATATCGGTTTGTATTTGTACGAGGAAATAACGCAAGGTTCACCAGCTAGCCGCTCCGCGAACAGCTGTACAGCGTTGCCGAAATGGTGCCCACACGCATCATGGCGCGTCTCGCTCGGAGGTGATGGGCTCCTTCTTAGCAACGCTGTACAGCTTTTGCTGGAACATACATGGAAGTACTATCTTGGCCGACCCCGACCGTGCCCATCAAATTTTATTACGTTTCACGAACCCAACATGGCGGCTGTGTGAAATATTTCACCGGCATACAATTTCTCCGAAACTATCACTGATATCACCCTGAAATTTTGTATGGTGATGAAGGGCACTACTGGAAGTTTACCAATGTGGCTTTCAAAAACCTGGTAACTACAGAGCGGAACATGCGGGCCAAGCGAAGTTGAAACAATTAAATAGACTTTTCTCGCGATTTGACCATCCGAACGCAGTGATACTTGGTACAGCAAATATTTAAACACATTGTAGTCCACCGACTTCTTATTTATTTCAATTGTTTTCATAACCACAAGACGATGGCTGTGCGAAAGTTTAAAATCTGGTTTTTATTTCGTGTGTCTTAATCATGCGATTGAAGTTTGAATAACGCACCTACGGAATAATCTTCATGTAATAGTACAAAACTCTAAGGCCTACACATATAAAAATCCAACATAGCAACCATACGAAATATTTAGACGGTTTTCAATATCTACGAATCTATTACAGCAATAAAACTGAAATTTTGTATGCTGAGAGTGGCAACTAACATAAGTAGGAAAATAGGTTGTTAGGTCTTCACGGAACTACTTGTTTGCTTTCACCTGCTCAATGGCGTGGAAGCTCTAATAACGCCAACTTTTGAGTACACATTTGAATTGCCAACGCTCCACAAGGTATTCCATTAATTTAGTAGTTCATTCACAGGCGAGACTTAATTGAATTTTACTTGGTTTCTCTCTCTGGGGACGATAATCTGATCTGGCCCATTAGTTTTTAGAAGCTTGGATCACACAGCCCGCTTCCTGCGTTATCTGGGAGCTCAACTTTTCATAAAGCTGCCGATATTTTATTTAAATACCTATTAATGTCAATGGAACACAGTATGTGGCATCGATAACTTTCAATGACTACCCTGCAATCGGTAGAGAGCGGATTAAAAATATCGAAATTGTATATCTTAAGCTTATAATTAGGACAGACTTAGGAGATCAAGAGACGAACAGAAAATGACGGGAGCTGTACTGGCTGCGTGGAGTAGTTTCATCTCAAGAATGTTTTTCGGCAAAAGTATTAAGGTACCGGTACTGCATACTCATGAACATGTGAATTGTATCCATTATCAATGATCACTATACTAAGCATTTTCTAGTTTTTGGTAAAGCCATGACTAGCATTCTTATAACGTGTAAAACATAACTTATTCTCAACTGGATGATAGCCATATGATATTAGAGGTTAGATAATCTGGAAAATAATCATATATATTATTTCAGTAGTATAGATCCCTCCTGCGGCAATCACAAGCGACCGATCGTGAAAATGAGCATTCAAATGAAAGAGAATAGACATTAGCCGTGACGAATTCCACTCTAATTCCAGAAATATCAATAATTTCTTTACAACATGACTTTGAAAAATATGTACGAAGTGTGCGATTTGCAGATAGTGTTGCTGTAGGAAAATACTTTCCATAATTGCTGTCAATTTCACATTTTGGCCGCTGTGACGCCTGCTTTCATGTCAGTTTAACATTCAGAGGTATTTCCTTTATCATTTTGCATGGTATTTCAGACACATTAAATCAAAGGAATGAGTACTCAAATCGTTTAATTTCATAAATATCGAATAACCGGTGAGTGTTATGATGATCCAATTTTCAGTGATTGCCTTCTTTTAAGTTAGGGAACATGGAACTTCATATTCTAACTGAAATGTAAATAGTGTTCTATAATCATTTGGTTGAAATAAAAACATAAGAACCTTTCTCCTTAAGTCTCTCATTATAAACCTTTTGGGGAAAGTGTGGTTTATGAAAATGGGAGATTTCTCGTACGGGTCCGCTAGTACAAATTATAATAGAAAATTCACAAAGAAATTAACATTGGTCTATTCAGGAACATTTCTGATGATGATGATGATGATGATTGTTGTTTTAAGGGGCCTAACATCTAGGTTATCGGCCCCTAATGGTTTGGGTGATATTAAAATTTGAGATGAGAATGAAAACTGTAACTAATACTAACTACAAACTTACACACTAGAAGAAGAAATGGTATTTGGGTTAACGATGTTTATAGTTGCCAAAAGGAATCTCAGTAGTGATCGTTTCAACATCCGAGTGGGAAGGTGAGGAAAAGGAAGACCAGCATAACCAAATAGTGGGTTATCTGACAATTCTATGTACAAGTAAGGAAGGAAGGAAAATTGTAGTTTTACGTGACCGTGAATAATTCTATGTACAATAGAGCGAATAACAATTCATATATACCTACTGTAGATACTAACATGACGACACTGAAAGTACGCCTTATACGTGTTCTATTCACAAAATATTTCAATCGTTGGTTTATTTCCTACCTTAGTTCGTTTAGACCATCTTAATAGAACCATTTCACTAATATCTGATTTTCTCTTTCTGTTCCAGGTTCGTGCTCATTTCCATTCGTAGTCTACCTGTTGTCTTCTTTGAAACGCTGATCGGCAAGTCAATTTAATTGTTTATAAATTTACCACTGTGATTTCCTTAGAACAAATAAAGCACATCACACTATTACAGTTCATAATCAAGTGAGTGTTCAGGTTTTTGAATTGACATACAGTAGCCTATTCAGCGTATTGTTATTGATTCGTTTAGGGGCTTTGTAACACCGAGGTCATGTCACTCCGTGTAGTATATTTGGGTGTGTGTGGAATCTGTCTAATGGTGATGTCTCTATTAGTGTGTGTATTTGAAATAGGGGCCAAAATTTGCTAAGGAAGTGGACCTGTTTTAATTTTAGGTGCCATTACTGCATTAGCATGGAGTAGGAGTGAGAATCCATGGAAAACCTCTTTTAGTATGGGCGAGGTTGGACTAGAACCCACCTCTGAAAACTGGAAAGCCATAGACAAAAGAGAGAAATGACAACACCGTCCACGAACGAAGAAATACTGGGCTAGTTTTATAGCTAAAAGGAAACAGTTGAAATGACGGCGGTCCTTAATTGGCAGAATCGAAACACGAAGAAGAAGAATTATTCATTTGGAATAACTAAATGGTCCCTCCTGAATTGGGAAAGATTTTAGCAAATACTAGCATAGATCTTCTCATTCCTGAGCATAACATTTACAAAACTATTTCTTTTGAAAGGAATAATAATAATAATAATAATAATAATATCCAACAAGCATGCGCCTCTCTTTCATTTTACTATATCTAGCTCCCTCAGGAGAATGATGATCAGTTGAGTAGATAGGGTAACAAATGAAGAGGTATCAAAACGAGTGGGAGAGGAGAGATGTTTCTGGCGACTGCTAATGAAGAGAAGAAATAGGTTGGTAGGGCACATATTAAGACATCCAGGAATATCAAGCTTAGTTATGGACGGAAGGGTCGAGGACAAGGACTGTTGGGGTAGACCAAGGTTAGAATATTTTAAACAGATTGCCTTGGATGTAGGGTGTTGTAGCTATGTAGAGATGAAACGACTAGCTCAGGACAGGGAGTGTGGATAGCTGCATTTAACCAGTCAAAGGACTGAAGACTCAAACATCATCATCTCCCTCAGAAGTGCTGAATAGCTTGGGATTCACCGCTCACTTGACATGATGCAACTGCTTGTACGACTCATGCAGACGAGATACATTTACGTGTGAACAGTCGAGTTGAATCAGCATATTTCCTGTTATTCATAAAACTGGAATGTTCAATTATTTTCAATGTAGATTAAAGATACTATTTTACAATATTATAAAATCATCTCTGTCAAAACTTGCTATATAATAATAATAATAATAATAATAATAATAATAATAATAATAATATCGTTCACTGATACCGTGCGTAAGAGACGATTTAAATTTTATGGTCACATCTGCCGAATGGACAACACCAGATACCAAAAAAAAAAAAAAAAACTGCTTGCTATAATTAATTCAAAAAGGTCAAAATCAGTTGGTTAGAAGAAATCAAACAGGGCTTAAAGGAAATAAACATTACAGAAGATAGCATCATGAATCGCAAGACTTTTGGAACTCTAGATACAAATCACTCTTTCACCGAAAAAGCTAAAAAGACCACTGGAAAAAATGGACGGGGGAACGTAAGAAGAGGCATAGTAAGTTCATGAGGAGATTTTGGGAGGAGAAGAAGAGGAAAACTCCATCAACCCGAGTCAACAAATTCAAGCGCGCTCCCTAAGTGGGCAAAACGAAGAAAGAAAGAAAGAAAGAAAGAAAGAAAGAAAGAAAGAAAGAAAGAAGAATATCGTATGGCCTCGGTGCCGGGAGCAAGCTTTTGTTATTTGACCCCCAGAGGGCAGCTTGCATGTTGAATTGTGTTGTTCCTTGGAGCGCTATGAAAGTCAACTAAGTTAGATATCTAATCTCATTGACTCTATAGCGCTTTCTAGTAGAGAAAGGAGGAACTTTGTGTTGGCGGAAAGTCCCGAGATTAATTTTGCCAGTATGAACACGGCCTACTGAATTCAAATGGGTTCTTTAACATGCCAACAACGTATGACATGCGTGTCGAGATTTTTGTCGCCTTTCAAAAATCACTTACCTCGGCCAGGAGCGAACCTGCAAGCTTGGGTCGGTAGTCCGACCCGATAATCACTCACCCACCGTGGCAAGCAAAACATATTATTCCGGTTCGTGGATCTCAGGGCAGTTGGTACTCGCGAGCTCATTTTGGCTCGTATGATGAGAGCACCAAATGTAATTAAAAGAGCACCGTGGTTGAGAACGCCTTCTCTAGATGTACACATTTTTTGCAATATTGCCGCCATGATTGAATGGCGGCTGTGAACGCTTCTTCGGGAGTAGGCCTAAGTCAAGACCACTGGAAAACTGTCAGTTGGTGCTTGCGTGAGGCTGCTTCGGATCGTTCTCACATGACGTTTACCTGCTGTGAATTGTCGTATCCATGAACGCTTTTTTCTTCACATCCATGGCATTACTAGGATACAAGTTTAACTGTCGGGTTAACACTACAGACTACTAACAATACGACCTGCTGGAAAACTTAATTTGGTATAACAAGTGTCACTCTGTTATTGTGTGCTAATTTCTTGGTTGTTGATTGCACCGTATTGTTCATTTACACGGCAGGATTACAAGTTACGGGGAAGCGCAATGAATGTTATATTGTGTGCTCCTCTCCAGTAATTACCGTCTGTGTGAAGACGGGGGCATTGTGTGCCATATCAGTGCGACTGGGGGGATTAATTAGCGCTTCGCCACAGTGTCTGACAGCTCTACTGGGATGAGCAGGGGTCGACAAACTGAGGTCTACTATTCATTCTCGTTGTTAGTGATGTAGTTATTTCATTTTAGGTGCTCGAGACGTCTTGGTTGTCAGTATCGTAAAAGAATCAAAATATTAAAATAAATAGGTCCTAAGTTAAATAAAACACATACTTTGTCCATGATTAACATCAACTTTAGTTATTGTGTCATACAGGCTGTGAATCCCCAGCCGCATTTGGACGAGCCGTGACTGCATTACAGTACATAATGATGTGAGTGTTTAGGTTTTTGAATTGATATTACAGTATACAGCGTATTGTTGTTGATTCGTTATGGGGCTTTGTATGAGCAGGCATTTTCAACGCTTTGTAACATCAAACTTGTAAGAAGAAATCGTCTTAAGAATGTTGAAACAGCCCTCAGATCAAGAATTTCGACGATTGTCCCCATGAGCCAGCTTCATCCCTCCAGTTAATGCTTGTTAAATATTCATCGCTGGCAATGTTTTGTGAAAACAGGAATACTGTAATTTTTTACGAATATTTTAAATATTTTTCTAAGTGTTATAATTATTTTGGATATTAAACATATTTGCATATTTTTTCGAATTCTTTATTTTTAATTTTAATACGACGAGAAATACCAATTAAGACCATTATGAAAATTTATGCATTTATTGATTTGATAAAATATATTTGATTCTTCCAATCTGCAATGCGTCTTGGTTTTTTAGCCTATTTTCATTTATGAAACAATGTTTGACACAACTATTGGCATAAAACAAGCAGTTCCGTGAATAACTAAATAGCCTGTTCTCATTATATTCTACTGGTCTCACATTATGGTGTTTGAAGCCATTTTCAGTGTTGCCCTAGGAAACGTAAGTTTGATGCTTTTCAGTCGGCCAACGGCATTTGACTACTGGCCTTACTTAGGACACGGGGAATGAAAGCGAGATATAAAAAAGAATTGCACAGCCGCCATTTTTAAGTTCTCATAAAATTCCATTCAATTAGGCATCAGTACATAAAAGCTTGTATGGATATATACCGTGTCATGTTTCACAGCGCTCGAATGAAAAGTTGCGAGACAAATCCATTTAAATATTTAAATTTCGCGTCGCCGCCATGTTGGTTTCGTGGTCACCAGGTCATTGAATAATCCATGGGTGAACTTATGTGAATTGCCTCTATCGACATAACAAAATTTTAGTTAGATTGCTGTAATACTGTTTGTTTCAAGTACCGTTGGACTGTATATAAATAACAGATTGACATACCAAACTGATTTTACTACTAAATATTTGCTTGTTTTATTCGTATGACTCAACATAATCGACAAAACGATTGAAACATTTGTCGTATCGTTACACCAGCTTTCCAATGCCCTCGGCGAAGAATTCTGCCGCCAAATCGGTGGGTACGTCTGGACAATCTCCTGAAGTGTTTTCTTTTTTGCGAGGCGTTGCCGCCCAACCAAACCTTCAATTCTCGAAAAAGGTGAAAGTCATTCAGTGTTGGTTTAGACTAAACGGCAGATGGTCCAAACCGTCACACTTTCATTCTTTAAAAAAGTCGATCGTAACGTTGGTACAGTGCGGTCGTGAATGATTTTCACCTCTTTCGAGAATTGATGGTATGGTTGGGCGGCAACGCCTCGCCAGAAAGGAAAAAATTCAGGAGACTCTCCAGACGTACCCTCCTCAGTGGCGGCAGAATTATTGCTGAGGAAATTGGGTAGCTGATGTTATGATACGACTAATGTTTCAATCGTTTTGACGATTATGTTGAGACATAAGAATAAAACAGGCAAACATTTTGTAGTAAAATCAGTTTGGTATGTCAATCTGTTATTTATACACAGTGCATCGGAACTTGAGGAAATCAGCCCTCGTAGAGAGAACCGTCTAACAATATCGGATGGTCGCCATGTTGGATTGTTATATACGTAGGTCTTACAGTTATTTACAATTAGATGAAGATTATTGCGTAAGTTCATTACTCAAACTTTCACTTCGATCGCAAGATTAGGACACAAGAAATAAAAACTTAATTTCAACATTTCGCACAGCCGCCATCTTCAGGTTATGCAAAAATTGAACTAAATTAAATATCAGTGCATTACAATGTGTATAAATATTTGCTGATTAAATCGCGAGAAAAGTCTATTTCAATGTTTCAACTTCGCTTGGCCGCCATGTTGGTTTTGTACTTAGCAGGTTTATGAAAGTCGCATGGATAAACTTCTAGTAGTATCCTTTATTACCGTACACAATATCAGGGTGATATGTTACTGTTGCGGAGATATAGAATGCCAGTGAAAAAGTTTGCGCCGCCGCCATGTATGATTATTGAAACAGCACGCCGGCCTCTCACCGCTGGGTCCGTGGTTCAAATCCCGGTCACTCCATGTGAGATCTGTGCTGGACAAAACGGAGGCAGACAGGTTTTTCTCCGGGTATTCCGGTTTTCCCTGTCAACATTTCATTCCAGCAACACTCTCCACTATAATTTCATTTCATCTGTCATTCATTTAATCATTGCCCCAGAGGAGTGCGACAGGCTTCGTCAGCCGGCACAGTTCATATACTCGCCGCTTGATGGGGGGGGGGGGGGGGGGCTTCATTCATTCCATTCCTGACCCGGTCGGAGACTGGAAGCAGGCTGTGGATTTTCATTTTCATTAAAATTTGAAAGGCTCGGTCGAGGTCGGACGAGGTAATAGTATGTGAAAAAACATCAGCTTATGAGATCACCTTTTATCTGCGTGTGTGTGTCCATAATAAAATCTAAACGGCCGAAGCGGTTTCAATGAAACTCGACTCCCCTGTGCTAAAGGCAACCCTTACCTGTTCGCTGGTATCTGTGTTGTTTGAGTCTTCAGTCTTTTGACTGGTTTGATGCAGCTTTCCATTCCTCCCTGTCCTGAGCTAATCGTTTCATCTCTACATAGCTACCACACCCTACATCCGAGGCATTCTGTTTAAAATATTATAACCTTGGTCTACCCCTACAGTTCTTGTCCTCGACCCTTCCTTCCATAACTAAGTTTGCTAATCCTGAGTGTATTTGTATCTGTCCTACCAATCTATATCTTCTTTTCATTGGCAGTCGCCAGAAGCATCTCTCCTCTCCCACTCGTCTTAATACCTCTTCGTTTGTAACCTCTATCTACCCATCTGATCTTCATCATTCTCCTGTAACACCACATTTCAATCACTTTAATTCTCCTCTTTTCTGCTGCACCAATAGTCCAAGTTTCACTCCCATAGAGTGCTACGCTCCAGACAAAGGCTTTCAACAGAGACTTCATAATACCTTAATTTATATTCGATGTCAACAGATTTTTTTTTTTTTTGTAGAAATGCTTTCCTTGCCTGAGCCAACCTACTTTATATATCCTCTTTGCTTCGTCCATCACTGATTATTTTGCTTCCAAAGTAACAGAAGTCTCCTACATCCTTCAGCTTTTCACCTGTCCATAGAGGTTTCTGATTTATTTCGGCTGCTTTCCAATATTTTTGTTTTACATTTATTAATTTTCAACATGAATTCTTTCCTCAAGACGGAGTCCATACCATTCAAAATCTCATTCAAATCCTCTGGCGTGTCGGCAAAGATGACGATGTCATCAGCAAATATCAGAGTTGAAATTATGTCTCCTTGAATCGCTGGTATCTAGTGACTATAAAAAATATTGTCAATTATAAGTGATAAATTTTATACTTTTTCATAAATGAAAATAGGCTAAAAATTTGGCACTGAGGTAGCAAAGAGCTCACTGGGCAACTCAGCGCATCAAGGGTTGAGTCTCTAACTCCCATCTTGGAGCTGTTATATCTGTTAAGTCAGACTTGAAAATGAGAACGGAGTTATTATCATCTTATTAACCAGTTTTCTTAATTCATTAAGGCAATAAATTACCGGTGGAAACACTGCTAGTCTTTGCCTGGGTTTCTTCTCGGTGTAGCAGTGGGAGAGTGTAATCTAATTCCCCGTCCGCAGGTCTTAATTGGCCCTGGAATAGTCTGCACGCTAGACTGGACTCGCGGACCTGCACTGAATTGAAAACTCGGTGCTCCCATCGAGGTCAACGCCGCTCGGTTTAATCGTCCACTCACAATCCCACTAAATTTAACCTGGAACGAGAAGTTGAACGATTATAACTATTCGTTTACCTTCACATCGTTTTATGAGATTAAGGTTTCCTCTACCAAGAAATTAAACTTCACTTCCCACCTCGACGACTTTGCTTCGAATCTCATGCTCCACATGATACACCTTGGAGAAGTTACACTTTCTGCTCAAAGTATTCGTACACCTGTGCTGACTAACAGTGTGTAGCATTGGGGCAGCCGCTATACGATACCATTTTTCGGCGGAAAAAGTATTTATAAACATTATCAAACTTAGTTAAAACTGCTTATCAAGGTGAGTCTTAAGAAGATAACCTGACAACGTTTAGAAGCGTTGAAAGAATTATCACAATTTACATTTCACAACCATTAATCTTAATCTGTTTTATAATGTGGAACATATTGTATGTAATAATACTGGCCAATAATCACATGTATCAAAACAAAGGCGGCGTAGTTGGTAGCATGCTGAATTGCTGTGCCCAAGATAGCGGGTTCAAACCCGGCCGAAGTCGTCGGATTTTTTAAAATCGTTAAAAATCCCTCAGTATGCCTTCCTTCGGAGGGGAAGTAAAGCCGGCGGCCCCATGTCATAGATTTATGTCATGTAAAAGATCCTTTCACAGACTAAACTTGTGTAAAGCTAAATTGTTAGGTTAGATTTCGTCGGAACGCTCTATCAAAGTTCCAACGTTCACCACTAGGTATCATTGATATCTGGTAGCGAAAGTTGGAACAACTTGAAATTGAACGGAACTAGTAGGTCACCCTAATAAGGGTGTCCGCTGGAAGCAGCTACAGACTCAGGCGAGCCGAACATGTCCTCGGACACTCCCGGCACTAAAAGCCATAGATAAATAAATAAATAAATAAAATAATAATATACTCTCTTCCCAAAGTCTGGGTATCTAGGTTAAGAAGTTGACAGAATTATAATACTATATTTATTGTAAATAAGCTCCAATAATTGCCTTCCGCGTACTCCTGTCGGGTTCCTTCACCTCTCTTGTCGACTTCTCTTGTTCTGTTCTTCCTTCCTGAGCCTGACTGTAGGGTATGGTGACAGGACGTTTTCTATTTGGGCCTTCCAAGGCCTTTCTCTTTTGCCTTTTTTTATACTCTCATATCTTGCGTGTTTGGGCGATCTAAATGTTTTACCCCCACGCAACAGTACTAACAGATAACACCAAGTTGTTAATAAGTTTGTGAATTAGTTAATTCGAAATCTGTGCGCCATACCACAAGGAGGACGTAGGCGATCCTTCATGGCCATTGGCTTTGGATGACGAAACAGATCGTCCAGGCCTGGAGTTAACGTGCGGTAGGATGTTCAGTTACTTTCCACCCCTCCTGCTGCCATAACTTTTGGCAGGTTCCCATTTGGTGTCACGAAACTGTTAGTCGGGAACATCAACCCGGACCTCAGGAGTACCTCCGCATTAGGCTAGCCAATGTTTCATGCCGCGATGTCCTATTAGTTTTGTAAACTAAAATAGAACGGTAGACAAACAAAGTGAGCTTTAACAAAATAAGAACAAGACCAAAGCGGTGGTGGAACTAATAATCCATTTCAGTTTCATGTCTCATTTGTTTCAAAAACTGTCATACCTGGCTGACGATTTCCACACATGCAAATATATATTCCCAACTAAAATGCATTATATCCTGTAATCCCGGCTTGGATGTGAAATATAACGATGTGAAATATCGTTTGCAGTACATGGAGAGGGAGGATGAATTCCTGGAACTCACCCCCAATCGAAAATTACGTTAAATATACTACGATCGATATTAAAAGGAATTTAATCAAATTGTGCTGTAAATTCATTATCGAAGGCGAATCGCGAGTGAGTGTCTCGCCGGAGAGGAAATGTTATATCGCAAAATGATGGATATTAGAATGGCATTAGTTTTATGCTTTGGGCAGGTAACCAGACCGATATAAACAGTAGCTAGATTGGACCGCGTAACATACAGCGGGGTAGGTGAGGTTCGAGAAATCCATCTCGTTATATCACCAATAGGGCTAGAAAGACTCTGGACCTCTTAAGTAAATTACGCATTACTTGGCGTAGAAAATAGAAAAATAGTTTTGGACATAACCACCAACAGCTATTTCGTTTTTGTAATATTAATAATAATAATAATGATAACTCCTCATGAGTTCTGTAATGGATCTTTGGCTCTCATCACAATCATGGCATTTTGTTTATACCTAAAGGGAAATACTTACACTGTTTTTATAGACTACAGCAAGGCATTTGACTCACTCGACAGAAATCTACTGAGACAGGAAATCAAAGACATGATTGGTATAGAGCACCCACTCATCCATATATTGGAAGACGTCCTCCAATATAACTACATCGAAATTGACGATGGTGTCAGCAGATCAGTGACTATCACACAGACGAATGGAGTCCTCCAGGGCGATCCAATAAGCCCTTTTTTTGTTCAACATAATGGCAGCAGATATCGTCGAGATTCTCAAGGGAAAGAAGACAACCTCGTTTATCATTTATGCAGACGACATGGTCTTAGGCTCACCCAATCAAGAAGAGCTGCAGGAAACCTTGATGGAACTGGAAAAATGGGCAGAGAAAAACCAACTTTCCATCAATATGCAGAAAACCCATCAGATGATTTCAGGAAGGGAGGGAGAATATCACGACACGTCATAATGACGCTCCACAATCAATTTGAAGTGATTTTATAAAAGCACATTGATAATGATGATGTACCGTATCCAAGGCTACATTTAAACAGCACTTTCTAACACACTGTATAAGTGGTAATCTTAAACGTAAAACCCCAGTGATTTTGAGAATGAAGCAGAGTGAGTGAGCCCGCTGATGAGCCAGCTTGGTGTCCTAGGCGAAACCCCACACAAGGCACGGCATAAGCCTAGAAAAATTGCTGAGTTTTAATTCAATGGCCGTGAAAGCCAATATACCATCTTTTTGGAAGCCTACATAGGGAGCTTAAAGCTGCTTGAGATTTTAGTTCTCGCAGTAAAGAGGTGCATGTACGCTTCATAAAAAGGGTGGTAGCGCGCAGTTCGCTACTCCTGTTAGGGTCCGGGTACGGACACCAAGAGCCCGCTGATGAGGTAGCTTGGTGTTCCTAGGTGAAACCCCACACAAGACACGGCATATACATAGAAAAATTGCTGATTTTAATTCATTGGCCTTGAGAGCCAAATTAGCCTAACATTTTTTCAAAGATTGAGTGTATTGGTGAGTACATTATTTTTACGCTTCATGGCATTTTTGAGATTGCAGTTTTCCTTGTATATTTCGGCAAAAGGTGATCCCCATAAAATTTTGAAAATCTACTTTCATTGTTGAGGTACCTTCTCCTTTTGTTGTTGTAGTTGTTTATTTATTTATTTATTTACTTACTAGCTCTACGCGGCATGCGTTGCAATGCCATTCAAAGAAAGTGTTGGCGATGTGACTTTCTTTGTTGAACTGCTTTTGGATTCCCAATATTTTTTCTTCTTACGTTAACCACCTCTACGCTATTATAAAATTGATTTACTATCTCAGAAACATTCATGGGAGCGTGCTCAACAACTCGCCAAAGTTTCATCGCAATGAAATGAATGGTATATGAACGCATACGGGTCTTTGTTGAAGCGATTCGAATGCCGGCACCCATTTGTTGAATATACTCGTACGCTACCAATTGAAAAATGGATTTACTAAGTCGAAAACCTTCCCAGGCGTCTACACAACATCTCACCCAAGTTTCATCGCTATCGGACGAATGGTATTTGAACGTATACGGGACTTGGTAGAAACGCTTCGCGCGTCTTCGCTCATTTGTTGAATCTACTCGTGCGCTACCTATTGTAAAATGGATATACTAAGCCTGCAACCTCCCCTGGAGTGTACACAATAACTCACCCTAGTTTCATCGCTATCGGACGAATGGTATATGAAGCAAATGGGACTTTGTTGAACACTCCGCGCGTCGTCGCTCATTTGTTTAATCTACTGTACTTGTGCGATAGCTATTGAAAAGTGGATTTACTACGCCAGGAAACTTACCTGAAGTGTACACAACATCTCACCCAAGTTTCATCGCTATCGGACGAATAGTATATGAACGCATACGGGACTTGTTTGAAACGCTTCGTGTGTAGTCGCTCATTTGTTGAATCTAGTCGTACGCTACCTATTGTTAAGTGGATTTACTACTCCAAAAACTTTTCCTGAAGTGTACATAACATCTCACTCAAGTTTCATCGCAATGGGATGAATGGTATATGAACGCATGTGGCTCTTTGTTGAAACGAATCGCACGCCATTTTATTGAAGCTACTCGCGCGCTATCTACTGGAAATTGGATTTACTATGCCTATAACATTTCCGGAAGTGTACTAAATAACCCACCAAAATTTGGTCGCAATCGGATGAATTGTAGGCTATGTGAACGCCTCGCCATCACTCATTTCTTTAAACTACTCGCATGCTCTGTATTGTAAATCGGATTAAATATGCCTATAAAAATACGAATAAAAAATTAAGTATTTTAATGATTTCTATACCGGTAGTGGAGAGCGCTACTCGCATCCAGTCGGCCGTGTCTCGTCAAGAGCTAATGTTGCCTGGAAACGACTTGCCTTGCCATCCCTTCATGAGTTTATTTTAGCTGTCATTTGAGTTACGTTTTATAGTGACTTGTATTCTCTTTGATGTTTGTTGTCACGTCACGGGATAAAAACAAGTATCCTATGTCCGTCTCCTGGTTCTAAGCTAGCTTCACACCAATTTTCAGCAAAATCGGTTCAGCCGTTCTTGAGTTATAAATAGTGTAACTAACCCGACTTTATTTTATATATAGATTTATCTATATATCTATCTATCTATCTTATCTATCTATCTATCTATCTATCTATCTATCTATCTATGCATCTATTTATTTATTTATCTATTTATTTATTTATCTATCTGTCTATGTATCTATTTATTTATTTATTTATTTATTTATTTATCTATCTGTCTATGTATCTATTTATTTATTTATCTATTTATTTATTTATCTATCTGTCTATGTATTTATTTATTTATTTATTTATTTATTTATTTATTTATGTATTTATTTCCAACAGAATAACATTCCAATTACTGGAGTCTGACCAATTTTACGTAGCATTATCACAATCACATGTTAAATAAAACAAACAAAAAAACAGAAACACAAACAATAATAGCCTAATACAGTTCACATTGTACAATACTCAAGTTTAACTATTCTTAACACAAATATATGCTGATTGCTAACTTGATAAAGTGAAAGCAAACTGTAATTAAATTAAAAATATTACAGAAATCAATACTTTGTGATTAGTAATGGATGAAAACAACAAATTATTGCATGTATTAATACCTGGTGATTATCACTTAATACTATTGTGCAGATGGTTTAACAGGGGTTGGCAACACTACTTACTGCTATTGTTGAAGACCATCATAGGTTTGTGTGCTCTAGAAGTGCACGTACTTGTGGAACTTCCAGTAAGCATTACTTGCCTGGTATTACGTCCCTCACATAAATAAATCGTTCGCGAAGCCCACTGTCAGAGCACGTTTATTCCCGAGGAAACATTAAATGATGATGACAGGCACAACACAACGGGAGTTAAATTCAGCTCCACTATCATCTAGCACTACGTTACGAGGGTGGTCCAATAAGGTAGTAGAACCTCACACTTGTATGGTCCCATTTCGTTCATATTGTTGTGCCAGGCCAGAGCAAAACCGCACCTCGTTTCAATCATTCAATTCGTGTCTAGAGAATTCACTCCTTGTAATATTAATCATCGACCTCAAGTTAACATTCATTTCTCACAACTCAGCAATATTTCTAGATTAAGGCTTTCATGGCCCGGATTACCATACAAATAATTCATGGTTTTTGGGCTAATGCCGTGTGGAATTAAATTAGTTACCAGACGTTTCGAAGGAACCTTGCCTCCTTTTTCAATGGAATCAAACAATGTGGCCCAAGAAAGTATATCAATGAGATTATAAACAAGTAGTTCCGTGACGAACTAAACAGCCTACTTTTCTTAAAATGTAAGATTCACGCTAATCTATATAGACCTATCTGCAATAATAACGATATCAAGTTCCTAATACCAACATTTCTAAGTACTGCAGTTTGAAATACACCTAAAATAATGTAGCCTAATACAGTAACTTACTACAGTTGGCAGCCCTGGTGACTCTGAATATAGAATGCACATACAAAATTTGGTTGAAGACTAATGGATAGTACGGACGTTACATGCTGCTTGATATTGGATTTATCAGTGCGCGTAAAATCAATCGTGTTGGGAACAATTTCATGTATGTGATGCTCAGAATTAATCTGAAATAATACGATCTATTATAGCCTAGTGCCAATTGGTAATAATTGTTAGTATAGAAGTTACATTTAATTAAAATTGAAACTATCAGAAAGCTTAGAATCATGTTGGCAGCACTGAGGTATATTAGATACTCCAAATTAATCTAGAAAGTCAGGTACTATACGTGCGCAAAGTTCAGAGCTGAAGGCTGCATACTTTCTGATTTATTGACATTAGGGTTAAATATATAGAGAGACCATTTATTAACAGTTGGCAGCCCTGCTGGTTCCTACGAATACGCATAATCATAACTGTTATGGTACACAAAGAGCATACGAAATTTGGTTGAAATCCATTTGTTAGTATAGAAGTTATATGCATTTAAAAACTTGACCTATCAGCAGACTTAGAATCGTGTTGGCAGCATTGATATATGTAAGTTACACCGAACTTGGGTACAATATCAGGTACTATACGTGTGCAAAGTTTAGAGCGGTTGGCTTGCATACTTCCTGATATATTGACATTAGGGTTGAAACATAGTGAGAGGATTTATTAACAGTTGGCAGCCCTGGTGGCTCTTTAGAATACGCACAGTCATATGTGTTGTAGTACAAATAGTACGTACGAAATTTGGTTGAAATCCAATCGATAATATAGAAGTTACATGCATTTAGATATTGGATCTACCGGCAGGCTTAGAATCATATTGGCAACACTGGCATGTATGAACTTCAGAAAATTAATCTGGAATGTTAATATCTATACGTGTTCCAATTTTGGAATAGTTCGCATGCATAACTTCTGAGATATCCGACATAGGGCTGAAATTTCAATTGTGATTTTTCAGCAGTTGGTAGCACTGACGTCAATTTCAAATACGGTCGTGAGATATTCAAATATAGATCTTTACTCTTACCAAATTTGGTGTTGATAGCTGCAGCCGTTTAGGAGTTGATAGGGGGGGGGGGACACGCACAGACACAGACAGACACACATTTTCCCGGATCGATCTCATAAGTCTACTTTTTCCTCATTTTTGCAAAATGTGAAAAGTAGGCTAAAAATTAGATAAATTCATCTGTTCGTCACCAGAGAGCAGCTGCCAGAAATTATTGTATGGACCATGGTAGAACGGCGGACAGAGTAGTAAGTAAGGAGAAGGTAAAGGGGGCGGGATGAAAAAGACTCCTCGAAGAATGAGGATGTTCAAATATGGAGAAAGAGGGGGGGGGGGGGGGTAGATAGATATAGGGAAACAGAAACAAAAGGGAAGTGTATCTGTACGATACCTAACGTCATACAGGCAACGGCGAAAAAACAGATGGAAACTCCTCCAGTGACGAACAAAGGAGATCAAATCCAGGCTCTGTAGCCATAGAGGAAAACGTACAATTTGAAATGGGTGAAGAACAGAGAGACTGAGAGGAACTATCTTAGCTGATATCCAGTGTCTCTGTTAAAACTATTGGGGTTTTTACGAATTTCAACTGCCTCCCTTATAATTCTAGACCAGTTGTGCTTAACAAAGGCAAGCGCATGAGCATCCTTGAAACATACATCGAGGACTCTCTATATTTTCACCCCGCCCCCTTTACGTTCTCCTTACTTACTACTCTGTCCGCCGTTCTACCATGGTCCATACAATAATTTCTGGCAGCTGCTCTCTGGTGACGAACAGATGAATTTATCTATTTTTTGTAATCTCATTGATAAACTTTCATTGGCCATATTGTTTGATTCCATTGAAAAAGGAGGCAAGGTTCCTTCGAAACGTATGGTTCTAATCTACTGTATATAGTACACACGCCGTTAGCCCAAAATCCATGAATTATTTATATTTCTAGGTTTATTGTCGTGTCTCGTGAGGGGTTTCGCCAAAGAACACCAAGATAAGCTCCTGGAGTACGTGCCCGGACCCCCACAGGAGTAGCGAACTACGCGCTACCTTCCTTCTCATGAAGCGCACCTGCGCTTATAGGGAGGTGAAAGGCTGCTTGAACTTTTAGCTCTCGCAGTAAAGAAGCGCAGGTGCACCTCTTAGACGGGCATAACGATGTAAAAAAAATGGCATGTGGCCTCCAGGGAAATCTGGTGCGTTTTTTTTTTTTTTTCGAGTTGACCCGCTACCAATTGAATCGGTCGGAGCTGAAAAGCAATAAGTCAAAAACGGTAATTTTTTAAAGAATTAGTATTTTGAAGTATCGGCTCAAGGGTCTTGGAACGGCATAGGAAAGAATTAAGCCGCCTTCTCTTTAAGCCAGAAACCACTGCTACATGTAGCTTAGTGCGATCAGCGGAGAAAAGAATTAAGTCAAAGACTTAATGGCTTTCAGCGCCGCATTCCGTAATTAATGTTGACCCGCACTGCAAGATTCCCGCGTGTTACAGTGCTATTGTAAATTATGTGTGTACAGGGTGCAAGTGGTTTTATCATTTCAAATGATCTTGTCGAATTCATCGTTATGCTTTGGTCTACCGTTATGCGTTACGGTTACGGCTACGGCGTGTATGACGTCATCATGTCGTTCAGTGCATATGCACCGAGTCTGAGTTTACTCCTGGGGTCTGGCGTTATGCGATACGGAGACGGCGAGTGCGTGACGTCATGCAGCAGAGTGCACCTCCCGCTCTCCGTTCCCCGCGCGGGAAGCCTAAGTTAATGGGGAATGGAGTCTGTTGAAAGAGTCCTGGGGCTTCGAGCGAAGCGAGGAGCCCTCCTGAGCCTTTCTAACATGTATAGCATTTGTAGCATTTGTCATTTGAAATGATATAAAGTCTAGTCTCTCAGACTGACTGTATCTTTTTATGTTACAAATCCATTTTTTTGGGCAGATGACCTCGTAGTTCCGCCCCTTAAAACAACAATAACCTACTAACTAAAATCCATTTTAAAGTAAAATACTGTATCATTTGAAATATCCATTCTGGATGGCTTCATGTCGCACTAAACTGACCGTGGAGCTGATAGGCAATACGTCATGTTTCCAAAATTAATGAAATGAAAATCCACAGCCTGTTTCCAGTCTCCGACCGGGTCAGGAATGGAATGAATGAAGACCCCATCTAGCGGCGAGGATATGAACTGTGCCGGCTGCCGAGGCCTGACGCACTCCTCTGGGGCAATGATTAAATGAATGACAGATGAAATGAAATGATAGTGGAGAGTGTTGCTGGAATGAAATTGTGACAGGGAAAACCGGAGTACCCGGAGAAAAACCTGTCTGCCTCCGTTTTGTCCAGCACAGATCTCACATGGAGTGACCGGGATTTGAACCACGGACCCAGCGGTGAGAGGCCGGCGCGCTGCCGCCTAAGCCACGGAGGCTTTCCAAAATTAATATGTTTATTAAATTAAAATTGATATTCTGCTAACACAAGTATAACCTGAATAGTTTCTCCACAATATAGATAACTAATACAGTGTGTTTATTATGTTTTGTTCTGTCAATGACGTTTTATCTGTGTCCTGAAAGGTAGTGAAACGTAATACGTTTCATCTCCGGCTGATTCAATTGTGGAACGGCTAAGCAGGGGGTTTCTCGGACCCCGAAGAGATCACGGGATTAACGGCAAAACTACAATCTTTCTTCCTTTCCCTTGGGCAAATTGAGGTTTGTAACTAGGATGAAATTAATTATGAAGAAGTCAGGTAATAAAATCCAGTCCTCGGGCCCAGAGAGTTAGTCATATTATTTTAAAATACCACGATGTAGCCGAGAATCAAAGTCTATTGTGCTGGCGAGTTGGTCATAGGACCGAAGTATTTGTGTGTGAATATCAGCGGATGAGGTAGAATATCGCAAGCTAACCTGATCCGCTAAGCACGTACTGTAAGCCCTAGCGAGAACTCCGAATGTGTCGGATAATCCCTCTACTGCAGGGGTCACCAAGCGATCGCGAGCGACCAACAGGGTAGAGGAATCACTGGATTTTGGTAGGAGCAAAAATCGTGTTGTTGTTGATTCTTTAGGGGCTTTGTGATATCGTGTTCATGCAGCCCCGTGTACTGGGGTGTGTGTAGAATTTCTCTGATAACCTGTGTCACTGTGATGTCTGTACTAATATGTGTATATGTAATTGAGGTAGGATTTGGGTAGGAAACGGTCGTGATTTCTAGCCTACTTTTCACATATTGCATAAATGAGGAAAAAGTAGACTTATGAGATCGATCCGGGCAAATGTGTGTGTGTGTGTGTGTCGTCGTGTCCCCCTCCTATCAACTCCTAAACGGCAGCAGCAATCGAAACCAAATATGGTAGGAGTAAAGATGTATACCTGAATATCTCAATGCCGTATTTGAAAATGATGTCAGTGCTACCATCTGCTGAAATATCGCAATTGAAATTTGAGCTCCATGTTGGATATCTTGGAAGGCATGAATGGGAGCTATTTCAAAATTGGCACACATATAGATAATAATGTTTCAGTTTAATTTCCAGGAGACCATACATGGCAGTGTTGCCAACATGATCCTAAGCCTGCTGATAGGTCCAATTTTTAAATGCATATAACTTCTACACTATCAATTGGATTTCAACCAAATTCCGTATGTTAATAAATGCTCTCTCTATTTTCTTTATCCAAATACCAATATATCAGAAAGTATGCAAGCCGACAGCTATAAACTATACACACGTATAGTACCTGACATTCTAGATTATTTTGGAGTAACTAATATACGTCAGTGCTGCCAACATGATTCTAAGCCTGATGATAGGTTCAATTTTCAAATGCATGTAACTTCTATACTAATGGATTTAATTGTGGTGTTTGAAGCCATATTTTCAGTGTTGCCTTAGTAAACAAGAGTTTGGTGCTTTTCAGTCGGTCAACACGAATGTACCCAAAAAAAGATGGGTTATGCCCTAATCCTGAAATAAATTACATGAGATTAATAAAACACTAGGATGACCAGTTTCGATCGTCAAGCGATCATCATCAGATCCATTACACTTAGGCTAATGGATTTAATCCAAAATTGGCACAACAATAGATCGTATTATTTCGGATTATTTCTGACCAATATATTCATGGCATTGTTGCCAACATGATTTTACTCGCGCTGATAGATCCAATGTTTAACTGCATGTAACGTCCATGGACTTCAACCAAATTCTGTATTCTGTACCTTGAGAGATGGAACTAAGAATATATTCAGTCACCACGGCTGCCAACTGGAGTGCTCTATTAGGCTACATTATGCCAGGTATTTCGATATTACCATCGTAATTTCCGTCATTATTCTGGATAGATCCATATAGATCAATCATTGGCATGAATCTTAAATTTTAAGAAAAGTAGGCTCTTTAGTTCGTCACGGAACTTCTTGTTCTTCCTTTCTTCTGTCCTTATAGTGGTGGTTCTTACGCGGGGGTTTGCAGCAAAGTGATGTTTGTTCACCAATGATGATGATAATATACACTTACCGGAAAAATGTTCTGTTGTAGTAGTATTACTAGTAATTGAACTGCTGTGCCCAAGATCGTGGCTTCAAACCCGGCCGAAGTCGTCGGATTTTTAAGAGCGTTAAAATGCTTCAGTATGCCTTCCTTGGGAAGGGAAGTAAAGCTGGCGGTCCCATGTCATAGATTTATGGCATGTTAAAGAGCCTTCCACTAACTAAACTTGTGTGAAGCTAAATTTCTAGGTTAGATTTCGTTGAAACGCTCGATCAAAGCTCCAACGTTCACCACTAGGTGTCAGTGACATCTGGTAGCGAAAGTTGGAACTACTTGAAATTGAACGGAACTTGTAGCTCACCCCATGGGTGTCCGCTTGAAACAGCTACAGCCTCTCGCGAGCCAAACATGTCCTCGGACACTCCCGGCATTAAAAGCCATACGCTAAATAAATACTAGTAATTTATGTATCATTTGTGACATCGTGGTCGTGTACTTGAGTGTGTGTTTGCAATTGGGGTTAGTGTGAAACTACGGTAAACCACTCCTATGTTGGATGTGATCTCAGGAGGCTGCGTGTACACCTTTCTAGCCCTTAGACCAGAATTAAATGTCTTGGCAGAGCCAGGAATCGAATACGAACTTCCACTGTGCTAGCCAGGAATGCTAGTCACTACGTCACGAGGTGGACTATAACATTTTCTTGAATTATTATTACTGGTCCTTCATATCATCTTAGTTATGTGATATAGAACCATTTTCCCGCTCTGAAACTTTATTAGCGATCTTAGTTTTATCTTGGCACTCTTTCTGTAGTTAGTTACTTAAACTCTATGATGTTATCTCATATTATGGCCGCAGTAACCGTAGAATGGGGCCATAACTTGGGCAGTAAGATGAAATATGTAAAACTGGGTCACACTGATAGCCCGCTAAATTATGCATATCGAGTTTGGGTTTGGAATCTCATACTGTCATTGGTGGGGGAGACCGAGGCTGTAGTGGTTTGCCAAGCTAGAATGGAACGCCCACAGCCTGCTATATATTATCCGCGCGCGCGGTCTTGACTCGTCAGCTGGGTCCTCTCTGACGTCACGCTTGGCGCTAATTCAGCGACGTGTACGCACGCCAACCAAGGCAGCATCAGCCACTAAAGATAACCACAGGGTCTTGGCAGCACGCGGTGTTTGGTTGTGGTGCTTGGAAATTACCGTCCACTGCGTAGCGGACGACACCTGTCGTCTGAGATAAACAAGTTCCTCCATCTTTGCCCGCGGAGGCCTACGCCCAAGGTTACTTAAATACTACGCCACTGTTTGAATCTCTTTCCACCTCTCCTCATCGTGACGTAGTGACAAGTATTCTTAGCTGTCATCGTGGTGGTTCAATATTCTGATTTTCAGTTTTGCCATGAAACTTGATTCTGGTGTGAGGGCTGGAACCAAATCGGGGGTGGCACGAAGTGGCAGATGCCACCCCAATATTAAATAAATATAACAAGTAGTTCCGTGAAGAACTAGATAGCCTATTTTCATATATTCTACTTATGTTAATTCCTCTATCAACATACAAAATTTCAGTTTGATTGCTGTAATAGATTCGTAGATATTCAGAGCCGTCTAAATATTTCGGATGGTCGCCATGTTTGATTTTTTATATGTAGGCCATAGTGATATGTACTATTACATGAAGATTATTGCGTAGGTTTATTATTCAAAGTTCAATCGTATGATTAGGACACAAGAAAAAAAAAGAGATTTTCAAATTTTGAACATCCGCCATCTTGAGGTTATGAAAACAATTGATATGAATTAGATGTCAGTAGATTAAATTTTGTAAAAGCATTTACCGTAACAAGATTCACTGCGCTCGGATGATTAAATCGCGAGAAACGTCCATTAAAATATTTAAATTACGCGTCGCCGCCATGTTAGATTTGTGCTCACCAGGTTATTGAAAGTCCCATGGGCGAACTTATGTTAATAGCCTTTATCAACATACAGAATTTCAGGTTGATTGCTGCCATAGATTAGTAGATACTGAAAACCGTCTAAATATTTCGGATGGTCACCATGTTGGATTTTTATGTGTGTAGGCCATAGGATGATGTACTATAAGATGACGATTATTGCGTAGGTGCATTATGCATGTTTAAGGCACAAGAAATAAAAACTTAATTTTAAACTTTCACACGGCCGCCATCTTGAGGTTATATAAACAATTGAACTAAATTGCAAGTCAGTGCATTACAATGTGTATAAACCAACGAGCTAGAGAAAGGTATATAGAGAGGCAAGGAGCCGCGTAGCAGCGCTCTGGGCGGAGGCAACCTGAGTTAAGGCGGCCATGATGCAACACGTCGTCTGACAAGAGCTTGTTGTGATTGTTCGGGCTGTGCGGGAACATGCGTTGAATGAAATTTATTTAAAAATACATAGACCATGCCGTCAGTGTGTTCGTCATTCAATTGTACAAATAGAAGTAATAAGGCAACAGGAGTGTCGTATTTCAGGTAAGAAATGTCATCCAAATTCATAAATTAATGAGGTAGACTCTTTACGAAAACGTGATGCAGCAGTTTAAGTTTGTGTGATATTTACATTTCAGATTCCCTTTGCAGAACCAGGAACTAACAAAACAATGGGTTGTCAACATGAAAAGAGATAAATGGTACCCCACGAGATACAGCTTTATTTGTTCTCTACACTTTGAAGATAAATATATGTATGTAGCAAATGACAGGCGACGTCTACTAGCCAATGCAGTACCTACAATTTTCAATTTTCCTGCACATCTGCAGAAGAAGCAGGCCTGTAGATCTTCGCCGAAGAAGCGAAGTTTCCAGGAAACTACAGAACACTCGCAATCAGATAGCATTGTTGCAGAAGACCTTGATATCAGTAAGTAAATATATTCGGCTGTCTGAAAATTTAAGGAAAGATAGTTGTGAGCCATAATAATAATAGCTATAAAGTAAAATATATTGTTCAAATATCAATCATCGTAAGCCAACGGGGTAGACTTTCTCTAGTCCGTTGTTTTGAACTCATTTTGGAAACGTATCAGGCTTTACTAATCTTTTATTTTTTTATTTTTCTCAGAAATTCTACAGCAAGGTGCAGGATCTAGCCATGATCACACATATTCTGTCCCTAGCCCACGGAAGATGAAGAAAATGTTCGATCGTGTAGTGGACAAAAATACAGAGTTAAAGAGGAAACTCAAAACTGCTAAGCAGGCTGTTATCCGAAAAGAACAGAAAATAATTAATTATCAGAAACTTATGAAAGGACTAAATAACAGGTTATGTGAAGCAGGATCTGAAGTGATAACTAAGTGTTTTGAAGGTGTTCTGAAGGAACTAGTACAGGTTACCCAGAATGGTGGTGTGCAAAGATATAGTACTGAAGTGCGAAAATTTGCGTTGACTCTTCATTTTTATTCAGCCCAGGCTTATAGATATCTTAGAAAATTCATCAAATTACCACATCCAAGGACCCTACGTTATTGGGCTTCTGTTCTCGATGGAAATCCTGGATTTACGGAGGAGAGTTTTTTGAAATTGCAGCAGGAGGCGCAAGCAAGTACAGAGCCAATACTGGCTTCGCTGATGTTCGATGAAATGGCCATAAAGAAGGATTTAGTATGGGACGGAAATCAAATTCGTGGTTACGTAGATTTAGGTCAGGGATGCATAGAAAATGATGACTGTCCACTAGCTAGAGAAGCTCTGGTTTTTATGGTCACATGTTTGAATCGCAGCTGGAAAATACCGGTGGGTTATTGTCTAATAAGTGGTATGTCTGCATCTATGAAAGTAAATTTAGTAGAACAATATTTAAGAAAACTGCATGAGATCGAGATAAACATTGTTGCTGTGGTATGTGATGGCACTGCAACAAATAGATCTGTCATGGAGAAGCTAGGAGTGTCATTTAATATAGATAGTATTCAGTGCTGGTTCCCCCACCCTTCAGATACTAAACTAAAAGTGTGTTGCTTTTTTGATGCTGCCCACATGTTAAAATTGGCCCGCAATTTATTAGCTGATAAGAAGATTCTTCGAGATGGTACAGAGACTGAAAACACTAGTATCAAGTGGGTTTATCTGGAAGAATTGCATAACATACAGGAAAAGGAAGGTTTATGTGCTGCTAATAAGTTAAAGAAACAGCACATACAGTATCACTCTCAAAAAATGAAGGTTGCTTTAGCAGCAGAAACACTTAGCAGATCTGTTGCTTGTGCCATAGTATTTTGTAAAGAAATAGGATTTACGGAGTTCAATGACTGTGAGTGTACTGTGAAATTTTTAAAAATGATAGATGTTATATTCGACATACTGAATTCCTGTCATCCTTTGGGAAAAGGTACAAAGACACCAGTATCGAAGAAGAACCGAGCCACGGTTTGTAACCAAGTAGCCAATTGTGTTGACTACCTCAAGAAGCTGAAACTTTCAGATGGAAAGCTTATTTGCGATTCCAGCAGAAAGATGCCAATATACGGTTTGATAATTGACCTATTAAGTGTGATACAACTAGCAGAAACATACGTGTGGGGACAAAATTCTGTATTGAGATACTTATTAACACGCAGATTGAGTCAGGATCACTTAGAGCTGTTTTTTTCTTCTATTCGCTCCAGAGGTGGGAATAGAAATAATCCAAATGCAGTACAATTTAAATCAGCTTATAGGAAGTGTTTAATTGCGAGGGTAGACCCATCCATGAATTCCAACTGTAAGCCTATTGAGTGTGACCTACTTGTGACAACTGCAACTGCAGATATTCATGGTGTCAATGGGAAGGACGATACTATGCTGACAGACAATTCTGGGAGTACAGCTCATGGATACTGTGCAGATTATAATTCACTGAGCTTGTATGTAGAAAATGTTGTTCAGTACATAGCAGGAAGTGTCGTTCGCCAAGTGTCTAAAAAATTAACTTGTATTGAATGCCTAGAAGTGCTTTTATCGGGTCAAGATGTTGAGAAAGAGGGACTGATTAAAGAGAAAGACGTGAAAGATGGCCTTTTGAATCCATCAAATGATGTAGTGAAGTTATGCAAGACAGCTGAAAGTGTCATCAGGAAGAATGACCGTATGTTGCGAAAGAACACGAAGAATCTCATGCTGAAGTTGCAGACAGATGTCTATGCTATGCTGCCGGGTTATCTGTTTCAGAAATCTGACCATCTATTTACAGCTACTGAACCTGGGGAAAAGTCTCACTATGCTTCACTCATCGAGCTAATTGTGAAACAGTACTATACATGCAGGCTTCACCACTTCTGCAGAAATACAGCTCAACGTGAGAGAGGCCAACAGGTGCGTCAGTTGTACACAAAACTCATTCTTTTTAAAGGACAATGAAATAATGCGATGTACTTTGCATAAGCAACGTAGCTTATTGTCTTGTAAGATGATTGTGTTAGTTTTCGTTCAATGTACAAATTAAATTGTCAGGCCTTACGTAGGCCTAATCTTATATTACGCCTCGTTAGTCACGCCTCTCCCTCCCTGCCTCCCACCCTCTTGACATAGTATATCATGGCGGCTGCCAGTTCAACCCGCTTCTAAAATGGCGGCACCATTTCCACTCTATATACCTTTCTCTAGCTCGTTGGTATAAACATTTGCTGTACCATGTTTCACTACACTCAGATGGTTAAATCGCGAGAAAAGTCTATTTAAATGTTTCATCTTCGCTTGGCCGCCATGTTCATTTTGTACGTAACAGGTTTTTAAGAGTCACATAGGTGATTTTTAGTAGTGCCCTTTTATTATTGTACAAAATATCGGTATGACATCGGTAATAGTTTCGGAGATATAGAATGCCGGTGAAATATTTTGCACAGCCGCCATGTTGGATTGGTGAGACCTAATAAAATTTGAAGGGCACGTTCGGGATCGGAGGAAGTAGTACTATGTCCTTACGGAGTCTGAAACCCGCCAGAAACTTGAATCTCCGATGAAATTCGCTAATAGCAGACAAGCGTCTAATATTATTTGTATACACACATCAAATCAAGTTTTGCATATTGCTGGCCCAGAGTAGTAGTGGTCTCAAACCCATTAGTCGTTCTTGCGTGCGTGTCAGGGGCCGATAACCTAGATGTTAGGCCCCTTAAAACAACAATTATAGTCATCGTTCTTGCGTGCGTGTATCATATATCGCCTGTGTACACTCGCCTCTGTCAATAAGGATAGATCTGTGCGACTGTGCTGACGACCCGGTGAACGTTGCACGACAAATACAGGCCGGACGTTTGTTTTAGACGAGTAAAAATTCTTAATGGAAGCCTGGAGGCGAGTTACTACAGTACCTGTGTTGTTATCAGCTGCCCCAAGCGGTCCGATGATTGACTAAGCCGTTTCACACTACTGCTAGGAGTACAGTCATTGGCAAATATAATGACATTCTGTTCGTAACTACGTAACGTGTACTTCCGCGACACACAATACTTCGATGTGGACTGTACTGTCTGCTCAAGTCTGGAATTCCATTACATCAGATCGGTGGTGACAAGTGTGAAGCGATAGGGTGAGAGAGTGAGTGTGTGTAGGCTCACCCTCAGGCTTCAAGGTCAAGGGCAATCGTCTAAAACAAACGTCCGGCCTGTACATTCGAGACCGATACCAACAGGGAGGTGGTGCAATGCATTGGGGTGGCATCATGTATGGTCGCCGAACCCCTCATGTATACATCCCAGGGCGTATGACAGGCATACGTTAGAGGGATACTATCCTGGCATCTGTAGCTAGAGGTTATGCTGACAACTTCGGCCCAAATTTCACTTTCGTAGACGTTAACGCTCGCCGGTTTTTGATGTGTAACATCTTTCCACTCGGTTGCTGGATATTTTTGCGGGAGTGATTTTGAAAAATGGGACGAAAGTGGATCGGACGGAAGTGTGTAAGACGCACTGTCGGCTGGATCGCATCCCTCCTGGCTGCTAAAGCAGAGATGCGATCCAGCTGGCAGTGGTAGACTACCATGTGGATTGTATATAACATACGGATTACTTCAAGGTTTGGAGGTGCCATTACAGATATTTCTGCAATAAATCATCTTCAAGTTGTCGTTCTTTGGTGTAAAAATAATTATATCATATTTGCTGAAAACAAATATGATTTATTAAGAGACTGTTTTTCAATCTCTGGATAAATGTGATGGGCATCCACTCCCCGAGTAACTTTGGTCAACACTTTCATACTGAGCGGTAAACGCTCATGCGGACTCTGGTGTCAACTGATTGAAACACAAACCAAATGTTAAAAGTCTTTGTATCAGTATTTAAATGATGATATGCTTTAATTTGAAGCATGTAACTAGTCGGCAAAGCCGGTATTATGTTTCTGCACAATGGCTATTCAGATATTAACCCACATTGCGGTAATGCAGTGATCGATGTAATATATATCGGTGTTTTTATACGGTAACTGAGCTAGCCTTTCATAGACCACTATAGGAATTCCCTTTACTGTCAAGTAGGCGTATTCATAACTAATTTCAAACTCAATTCCACGCAAGAACATTATCGAAAAAAAGCAAAATATTAATGGAGCATTAAAAAATACTTCCATATTATTACCGGCATGTGAAAATGAGTACCTGTCTTGTACTCGAAATTTCTGTGATTGTAATAGCTGCGTGGATAGCATCTTGGTCTGCAAATCATGAGGTCTCAAGTTCGAACCCGGCAATTATTTTTGCTACCTGATTTTCGATTTAAACAATATTTATCATAACATTATGCGTCATTTTAACAGAATCTACATGAAATTACGATTTATCTAATTTTAATTACAATAGTTTGCACCAAGCAGGAGGTGGAAATTTAATTGTATTGAACATTATTCCTAATTGTCTATAGATAGGCTAGAGACTATGGTTCCATTCCTCCTCTTAATTTACAATAGAATATGTGATGTTTGTTCAAACAAGTGTGACAGTAGCATATCTCCAATTCAATATATACATTCATCATAGTACCAGTATGAACACGGAGCGTAAATTAACATTTTAAGAATGTCCAAGCTGTGTAGTACGAGTAGGATAACATGTCAGATGACTTCACATACATTTCATCTCAATTTCTTATAGGATAACATGTCAGATGTTACACATCACATGCGACTACTGTAAGGCTTTTGTTTATGTGTGTAGATCACCCGTAGAAGGTACTTCGCCTAAGCTGGAGCGGCTAGACTAATTGTTGTACCTCACAATTCTGATGTAGACTATTTCAGCATACCCCGGTAATGGATTTTGTATGTTATTGCTTCAGAATTGCCTGTCGTTATGTTTGGGATTATTATACTCGTACAACTAAGGCCATCGATCGCATAACAACAGTCTTATCAAGGTTCATTAATATCCCCCAATCGTTCGTTATCACTCAATGTTGGTTTCACTAATTTACCACGACCATAAGTTCCTCATTTCTGTTACAAAACCCGATGAATATACGAACGGAATAATGACTCAGACATTGGGACTTTCTGTCTTGTAGTTTTGACGCATAGATCCATTCATCATCCTGACATTAACTGATAGTGTACGCCTAATGTTTCGGATTACGGGGATCTTGAACAAGTGGGGCATATATTGATTCAGTAGCCAAAGAATCTGACCGATTTTTATGAAAATAGTCTTCCCTTTAATTCCTTATCACGAGCACATCAAGTGAATAAAATTGAAGCCACTAGGATTTGAACCACAAACCTCAAGCTTCGGAGTCTAGCACGCTACCACGCTGCTACACATGTCCACTACACCTACCAACGTTTACAACAGCTTTCGTATAACTGCCTAGCATTTTTAGCCTACTTTTCACATTTTGCAAAAATGAGGAAAAAGTAGACTTATGAGATCGATCCGGGAAAATGTGTGTCTGTCTGTCTGTCTGTCCTTCTGTCTGTCTGTCTGGCTGTGTGTCCCCCCCCCCCTATCAACTCCTAAACGGCTGCATCAATCAAAACCAAATTTAGTATGAGTAAAGATGTGCACCGGAATAGCTCACGTCCATATTTGAAAATGATGTCAGTGCTACCAACTGCTGAAAAAACGCACTAGAAATTTGAGCTCCATGTTGGATATCTTGCAAGGTATGCTTGGGAGCTATTCCAAAATTGGCACACATGTAGATAAGACTATTTCAGTTTAATTTCCAGGAGGCCAAACATGACAGTGTTGCCAAAATAATTTTAAGCCTTATGATAGGTCCAATGTTTAAATGCATATAACTTCCACACTATCAATTGGATTTCAACCAAATTTTGTATGTAATATCTGTACATAAACACATATGACTGAGCGTATTCTTAAGATCCACCAGGGCTGCCAACTGTTAATAATTGCTCTCTCTATTTTTTTATCCAAATACCAATATATCTGAAAGTATGCAAGCCAACAGCTTTAAACTATGCACACGTATATTCTGACATTTTAGATTAATTTGGAGTAACTTATATACGTCAGTTCTACCAACATGATTATAAGCCTGCTGATAGTACCAATTTTTAAATACATGTAACTTCTATACTATCAGTTGGATTTCAACCAAATTTCGTATGTGCTATGTGTACCATAACAGATATGACTATAAGTATTGTTAAGAGCAATCAGGGCTGCCAACTGTTAATAAATGCTGTCTATATTTTTATAGCCTAATATCAATATATCAGAAAGTATGCAAGCCAACAGCTCTATACTTTTCACACGTATAGCACCTGACATTCTAGATTAATTTGGAGTAATTAATACAAGGCAGTGCTGCCAACATGATTCTATGCCGGCTGATATGTCCAATTTTAAAATACATGTAACTTCTATACTAACAAATGGATTTCATCCAAAATTGGCACAACAAGATATCATAATAATTCAGATTATTTCTGACCAGCACACGCATGGTATTGTTGGCAACATGCTTTTACGCGTGCTGATAGATCCAGTGTCTAACTGCATGTAACGTCCATTGGACTTCAACCAAATTTTGTATTCCGTACCTTAAGAGGTGGAACTAAGAATATATTCAGTCACCAGGGCTGCCAACTGTAGTGCTCTATTAGGCTACATTATACCAGGTATAATTTGAACTAATTAGATATTTCGATATTACCAACTTACTTTCGTCATTATTCTAGATAGGTTCATATACTGTAGAATAATCATTGGCATGAAAAGTAGGCTGTATAGTTCTTAGAGGACCTTCTTGTTTATTTTGTCTTGGAATGAACGATATTATTAGCGTTTTCTGTCGTTTTTTATAAACCATTAGTTGCTAAATTTGTATTATTTTGTTAAGTACCTTCTTGGAAGTCTATCAAGCTACTAAAATATGGACTAGCGAGCAAACGACAGCCTCCATTTTGACACAACGGAATATCACGGCCCAGCGCGATACGACATGGTCGACCTGAACTTTTAGTACTTCTATGGTATACTATTCTATTATAAGGTGTTAATATTCTACGAATCGCCTCCTTGAGAACAGTTTAAACCACCCTCTGTACGTTAAACGGATTTGGTGAGACCGGCTCTTGTTGAATCGTAAGTAACTTTTAGGTTATAATACTTGCATGATTTATACGTCCGCCACGTCGCACAGTGTGTCGAATCCCATGTCTAGGTGGAAAAAATTCACTGTCGCAAATGAAAGCGAAAACTGGCTCATTCGATAGTGAACAAACCTTCGGTCTTCCTTTCCGCTCTCTGGTGCCTAGGAAGGAGGTTATAGGTGCTGAAACGTCTTCCTGGCAGTTGTCAGGACATTTGATAGGAGGTGTCGGAGTGAACCGAACGTTGTGATTCTAGTGAGTTCAACGCGGTGTTGTCTTCTGCGGCTCATGGAATAGTGAAAAGAGGTAGGCTCTATGTGTTCGCACTTTTATGCGTAATACAAGCTTTCTGCACTAAATAAATTATTTACTTTGTGATTGCCTCATAGTGCCACTTTACTTTAAACGTCATTCGATAGGATATTTAATGTAGATTCAGGATCTGTAGTGGTTTGTTTGCGCACGAATGTGCATGATGGTTTATTTTCTTATTTTCAGTGACAAAGTGGGCATTACCGCGAGAAGAATTTTTCATCGAGTGGCGGCCGTGTCGTAAATAGGGGCGTTCAGACGTCATATTTCAATATGTTATGAATAAATTTGATCCTACAACTCTTACTGATACTCAGATGCAGGAGCTAAGAAACAAAATTAAGTTGATATCCCATAATATTAACAAAAATGGGAGAGTGCAGGAAGAACAATGCCACGTAGATAGGTAATCTACCTATGGAAGCTAATGAGTTACTTAATGACCCCCAAGGAACTTTGACATCAAATGATGAAGACCAGTATAGCAATGACTACGATGCTCTGGGCTCTACAGAAGAATCAGGTGACGAATTAAGATTAGACATTTTGTTATTATTAAGGGGAGTGAGATTAATGAGAACATTACTTGACGAATGGACGTTTTCTTTTTACTTGCAATAGGAGAAATAGGCGTAATATTCAATATTTATGTTGTCTTTCCATGCTTTTCTAGAGAAATAATATTGTTTTCGTGTGTTTACTAAAACTACATCATTAACAGGACTGTAAATTGACATTTTGTTATAAAGAAATTGTTTGTATGATTTTGACGAATATTTTATATTTTTAGAAAATAAATGTTATTTTTTGTGCATATGTCGTTGTTCTATGTTTAATAACAATTTAATATACGTTTTTAATCTGGATGATTTTACATACAGCGACTTCGTCTATTCCCTCAAATAAGGTGTAACAAGAATACTTGACTGAAAGTCTCATTGTTATTCATATTTTATCCAGTTTTAAATAGTACGTTTACCACTGTCATAAACTATCATATACACATCCAAGTCGTAACTTTTACTACCAAAAATGGATGATTCTTGTGTTGCTTTCGGTCATTTTTTACACCTCACCTTACCCCTCATCCCTATATATCACCCCCGGAGATCGTACACTTTAGACGATGCCAGAAATGAATTCAGCACCTCGAAAACTGTATATTGCCAACTTTTAATAGAATCCCAGCACTATTAACGAAGCTATTAATTTTTTCCACCTAGAATTGGGATTCGACACACTGTGCGTTGTGAGGCAAAATTGAGAAGATGGGGGAGGGGGTTCAAAACTCACCCTGGCAATTTTGGAAGTGGTTTTACTTTGTTTACCATTCTACTTCAGGCAAATGCTGGGATGCTTTTCACTAGGACAACACGATTGTACCCAATTGTATTGCTGGTTTCCCCAAACGTGAAAGAAATGTAATCGAAGTGAATGTATTGGTCTCATGTAAATGTTCTTCAGCATTAATTGACTGACTGCGTGGCGCAACGTTCTCGCCTGCTGTTCCCAAGGTTTCAGGATCGAATCCTGGCTCAGTGAGTTGTATTTGAGGGTGCGCTAATGCGAGGGGACCGTGTCCGTATATTTACTGGCACGTAAAAGATCTCTTTGGGGTCATAATCCCCGCACCCCGGTGTCTCTAAATGCCGCCGTAATTAAAAGGGACGAAATACCAATAACACACATTAATTTCGATTATTATGGCAACACTGAAAATTGGCTTCCAACCCGATAATGGTTCCTAACTTAAGACCACGGGCGTCTCCTTCCCAAACTCTGACCTGAATTGCAAATATACGCACTAATTCAGTCCGAAGTCGTCGGAATTTTTGAGAGCGTTAAAAATCCCTCAGTATGCCTTCCTTCGGAGTGGAAGTAAAGCCGGCGGTCCCATGTCATAGATTTATGGCATGAAAAAGAACCTTCCACTAACTACACTTGTTGAAGCTAAAATTTGTAGGTTAGTTTGATAACGCTATATTAGTTCCAACGTTCGCCGCCAGGTGCTGACTGGGATGGCATTTAGTAGCTACGTCCGCAGGTAGGTGTCGTGGACGGTAGCATTTGGTAACAAAAGTAGGAACTATTTGAAAAAAAATCGACTGCAATTCTTCTACCTGAATCACAGATAACAGCCATCACAATTAACGCCGGTTATCACCCAAATTCTACACACACCCAAAGTACACGGGGCTACATGACTGCATTGTCGCAGCCCCTAAACTAAGGAACCAACCAACACTAATTCAGTCATCACAATAAGTCGGATTATCAGACAAAATTCCTCACATACCCAAATACACGGTGCTACATAATCACGATGTCGCCAAGCCTCTAAATAAATCAACAACAATAACAACAACGCCACTCAGAGATTCATGTCACCTCATCCCTGACTAGAGCTGGGAATAATGAGGGAGTAGACCTTCAGCAAAAACTGGGACTGAACAGTTAATCAAAAATTACAACCTGTCTACAATTAGTTAAATTAATGATCTGTCAGTCACGTAATTGAATCTCATCGACATTGTTAATGTCGCGTGTGGAGATTGTATCGTTCCCTGCTGTTAAAAAGTAGATTTGTTTGCTCGTGTCATTTGTTTTGTGTCTAAGCTCGTCAGTATTTTGTCGTCAGGTGAAGGGAGGGAGTGAGAAATAGCGTCCAGTCACGTTACAAGAAACAATTGGTCATGTCCGTACCACTCATTTCTCACGAGGGAGCGTGCTATGCTGTGCTCTGCTTCTTGTCTTATTTCCGTCGACCTTTGTGCATTTTTTAATAGCTTGAAATGTTATTTTGAAACCATTCTCACCATTATTTCCTTCGTACATGTACAGCTTTCAGGTACTGGGATGTTTTTCAGTAGGTCGAAGCGTTGAATCTGAATTTCCCGTTGTTATAAACGGGTGCGCCTGTTTACCAGCTCTTGATGGATGAAGTATTTTTGCATTTGTCTGTTGGCACAGGCTAGAGTAAAATGTGGCTTTTCACCGATGTCTTAGTCTCATTAATGGCTGTGGTTATATGGAAGCTACTGAGGTATAGTGGTGCTGAGTAATGTCATTCAGAGCACAACTACTCATAGGGTTGGTACTGCTGTACCGACTCAGTGAGGAAAGCAATGACAAACTACTTCACTCTTAGTGCTTGCCACAGTGGGTGAGTGGTTATCGTGTCGGACTGCCAACCCCAAGTTTGCTGTACTGGTTCGCTCCTGGCCGTGGTAAGTGATTTTTGAAAGGCGACCTAAAGCACAATACTCATGTCATACGATGTTGGTATGTTAAAGAACCCTTTGAATTCAGTAGGCCATGTTCATAATGGCAAAATTGAAATGATTGATACATTTGTCATAACGTTACACCAGCTTTCCAATGCCCTCGGCAAACATTTCTGCCGCCACTCTGGAGAGTCTTCTGAAGTTTTTCCTTTTTGGCGAGGCGTTGCCGCCCAACCATATATCTAATTCTCGACAAAGGTGGAAATCATTCACGACCGCACTGTACCAACGTTACTATTGACTTTTTCAAAGAATTCAAGTTCGAAGTTTTGGACCATCTGCCGTTGGGTCCAAACCAGCAATGAATGATTTTCACCTTTTTCGAGAATTGAAGGTATGGTTGGGCGGCAACGCCTCGCCAGGAGACTCTCCAGACGTACCCTCCTCAGTGGCGGCAGAATTTTTTGACGAGAGCTTTGGAAAGCTGGTGTAACGATACGACAAATGTTTCAATCGTTTTGGCGATTATGTTGAGACATACGAATGAAACAAGCACACATTTAGTAGTAAAACCAGTTTGGCATGTCAATATGTTATTTTTATACAGTCCATCGGAACTTGAAAAAATAAACAGCCCTCGTATAATTGGAGTGAGTTTGACAACGAAATGGGAGGAGGAGGTTAAGAAGAGCACAGAAGAAATTAAAATTACATATGAATTGATCCTCAAGAGAAAGAAGTTCAGAACTCAAGCAGATAATCACAAATTTCACGAAGAGCAACTGGAGAACAGGCCCAAACCCATAACATCTGAGGAGCAGAGAAAATTAAGGAGTGAATGAATGAAGAATTTCTGGGAAGAGAAAAGAAGATTGGCCAGAAAGCATTAAGTTACACGCGGTCCACAGTTGGCCAAATTTGGAAGTAAGAAGAAGAAGAAGAATACCCTAATTCGACATACTAGGTATCAACTCTGACGTACGGGTCTCTGCCAAGAAATTGAAGATACACTCAGCCTCGTGAGGCAGAACTGAGAAGTGGATTTGATTCCCACCTCCATCTTGGAAGTGAATTTCCGTGGTTTCCCACTTCTACTGGTGGCAAATGCCTGGATGGATCCTATTTTAAGACCACGGCCGCCTCCTTCCCGATACTCACTTGAATTACAAATACACACACTAATACAGCCATCAGGTTATATGACAAAATTTCACACACACACAAGTACACAGAGCTAATTAACCACAATGCAGGAAAACCATTCAATAATTTATTTACTATTCCGACTCAAATAATGGGGGGAATAATGTACTTGGAATAATGTACTTGGAATATGTTTCTGATTCCATGTAAATATTTTATTCAAAATAGCTTAATACTCTAGTCGCCTTGACCGCAAGTAGGTAGTGTTTATTACTAATTATAAATATAAATTTAATATTTTTGTAATGCGTGGGGAGCTGTTAAGTCCCTTCGTCTTGTGTCGAGTAGGGTCATATTCCTATGGTTGGCAACATTGACTTGCCTACCTCTGTGCGTCGAAAGCAAACTCGCTGTTCTATTGTTTTTGTTTGAGTCTTCAGTCTCTTGACTGGTTTAATGCAGCCCTCCTTGCGTCCCTGTCCTGAGCTACATAGCTACCACACCCTACATCCGAGACAATCTGTTTAACATATTCTAACCTTGGCCTACCCCTACAGTGCTCGTCCTTGACTCTTCCTTCCTTAACTAAGCTTGCTATTCCTGGGTGTCTTAATATGTGCCCTACCAACCTATCTCTTCTCTTCATTAACAGTCGCCAGAAACATCTCTCCTCTCCTACTTGCCTTAATACCTCTTCATTTGTAACCCTATCTCCCCCATATGATCTTCATCATTCTCCTGTAACACCACTATCGACAATTTGTATACCGTACTTCTATTTTTCTCCGTACGTTTCCTACTCACTTTGGCGTAATTTACTCCCAGTTAATCCACTCTTTCATACACCCCAATTATTATTTGGGGCCGAAATTGAGAAGAGTAGCCCAAGAATCGATAAGAGCATCATCTCTATAATTTTCTCGAAGTGAGTTTTTAAAAGAAACGGTACTTATTACGGATTGCTACGTATTGTGTTTTGAAAACTAAAATCTCCAGTTATTATCGATATTTCGTTCTATATCCTCATATACAGTAGTATGTAAATGCAGCAAGCTTAATGATCTTCCATTACCAAGATGTTATTTCTCGCCCGTGGTAGACTTTACATTTGTCGATTTTTCAGTTCCTTTTTCTCTGAGTAAATCATTCCTCTTAATCGCTAGCCTTGGTCGCCTCATTTATTTTCCTCCCTCCTGCCCCACCCGAATGGTCGTTTGGTTTTCACTGTTCCATATTCATTTATCGATCTCTTTTTTTTTTTTGTTTTCTTTAGTCCAGGGATGCGTTTTTAATTTCCTCATATTCTTGTTGGTTCAGATGTGGATAATCGGTTCTGCTAGGTCTGTGAATAGGCGAGGTGAAGTGAGGTTCCGGTTTGTTTGTGGAATATTTGAGCATTAGACTGTGGAATTGTTCATTCAACGAAGTAGTGTTTTCATTATGCCTGCGAGAATTGGGTCACTGTAGTCGATAAGTATCTTGGCAGATCAGCGCTCCGAGCTCGGCCCTTGCCGGGAAATTAGCTGTGGCGTACAGACGACTCTTGTAGCATTCAGAATCTCATTTCCCGTCAGCAGACCGTCTGGTGATTGAAGCAGGTAATGGTTTCCATGTAAAGCTTGTACTTCTCTTCCGCTACTGGTAACTGATCAAACGAACATACACAGTGAGTGGTTTATTTTAGGGAAACTGTTAGACTCTTTTGTGACTGGAAATCTGGATGTATCAAATTATATTATGACACGCTATACAGAGCCAGTGCAGAGAAGTTATGGTTGTTTTTAAGGGTCGGGACAGCAAGGTCATCTGCCCATAGATCAGTCTTCTACATGAGAACTACCATTATTATTATTATTATTATTATTATTATTATTATTATTATTATTATTATTACTAGCAGACCCGTGCGAGAATTCTGGCATAATGGGTTGTGTACGCTCCCATGTGTACAGACTACCCGCCCAGCACTAGTGCTATGTGGGCTGAACGCGACACAGTTCTGTCAGGGGCTATGTGGGTTGTGTGCGCCCCATGTGTACAGACTACCCGCCCGGTTCTAGTGCTATGCGGGCTGTACGCGACATAGTTCTGCCTGGGGCTATCGTCTTGTTTATTTGTTCGAAAGCACTTTATAAGCAAATAAATATATTTCCGTTGACTTATCAAGAAATGCAAGATTTTTCCTGTAATATTGAGACGATTTGGAAGATTCTGGTAAAAGCCACAACTTCTAACTCCCTCTGGTTTAGGAGCTGAAGTTTTGTGAAACATACACTAAGCGTATTATAATATGATGATTCTTCTTCTTTAATCGTATCGGCCAACTAAGGACCACGTTATTTCAACTGGCTTCTCTGGGCTTTGATCTTTGCCCAGTGTTCCTTCATACGTTGCCGGTGTTGCTCTTTTCTTTCTTCCGTCCACATCTTTCCCGTCTTCAACTTCGGTTTTTCCTGAAAACCCTGGTGGTCGTGTAGTTTCTTCCTGAGGGAATTGCGTTCATGAATATCCCCACAGGTAATTTCCATCTCTTGCAGGTCACTTTCCACCTCTTCGAACCAGGCTGGCTTAGTCTTCTTATTTTTAAAATAGTTAAAGATCCGGTTCGTCAATCGTGTGGGTTTCATTCTAAGCAAGTGGCCATAAAATGCAATCCTCCTTTTCCTCATTACATCAGAGATCTTCTGGACATGAATATACAGCTCATAGTTATGCCGCCGTCTATATTCACCGTTGTCTTTAATCGGGCCAAGAATTTTCCTCAAGATCTTTCTTTCCTTGATCTCCAATTTTTCTACCAGGCCTTTCTTGTTCATGGTGAGGCATTCCGCTGCGTACAGAGCCTCTGGTCGTATGACAGTGCAATAATGCCTAAGTTTTGCGTTCAGGGATATTGACTTTTTGTTGTAAACGTCCTTGGTGAGTTGGTACGCCATTTCCATTTTGTTCATGCGCGAAGTGAAGGTTTCTTTCTCACATACGTTGGGTTCTACCCACTCGCCAAGATATTTAAACTTATCTGTCCGTTTGATTTTCTCCTGGTTTACTTTTAGTTCCCTTGGTGCTGGCTTGATGTTAGTTATGAAGTGTGTTTTCTCCAAAGAGATCTGAAGACCAACTTTTGTTGCCTGTACCTGCAGCTGGTTAATTTGTTTTGTGGCCATATCTAAAGAGTCAGAGAAAATTGCAAGATCATCTGCAAAAGCTAGGCAATCAATAGAAAGGTTCATGTTCTTGTAACCCAGTCGTACTCCATTTTGGACCCCATTGTTCATTTCTTTGTGCCACTCGCGGATGACTTTTTCAAGTGCACAGTTGAAGAGCAGGGGTGAAAGCCCATCTCCCTGCCTAACTCCTGTCTTAATTTCGAAAGAGTCTGAAATTTCTCCTCTGAACTTAACTCTGGAGGTTGTGTTAGCTAAGGTCTGTTGAATGATTGCCCTGGTTTTATTATCCAATCCAAATTCCTTTAGAATTTGAATAAGAGCTATTCTATCAATCGAATCATAGGCCTTCTTGAAGTCGACGAAGGTTACCACAAATTTCTTGTTCCTTTGCTTCAGATAGAAAAGGATGGATTTCAGATTCATAATTTGTTCGGCACATGAGCGCTCTTTCCTGAACCCTCCTTGGTACTCTCCTAATTGCGGATCAAGTTGTTGTTCTGCCCTAATCTGTAGAGCTTTTGAAATAATTTTGTAAGTTATCAGTAGGAGGGAAATGCCGCGGTAGTTGTTAACGTCCGTTTTGTCACCTTTCTTATGCAGGGGATGAATCAAGGCAGAAGTCCAATCACGTGGAAGTCTCTCAGTTTCCCAAATCTCCTTGATAATGTCCGTCAATTTATCAATCATCTTTTCACCAGCATACTTCCACAGTTCGGCGATTATCGAGTCCTCACCTGGTGCCTTGTTGTTCTTAAGTGACTGGATAATCTGTGTGATTTCTTCTTTCGTTGGAGGGGATGAATCTGGGTGGACTTGTATGTTGTCTTCAAATGAGAAAGTGGAGTTTGGAGTCTCACAATTAAGGAGGGATTCAAAGTATTTCGCTAGAATCTGGCAATTTTCTCTTTCACTGTAAGCTAGTCTCCCATTTGAGTCTTTGAACTGTAGACTCGGAGGATTGTATTTGCTTAGATTGCGTTTGAAGGTTCTGTAGAAGTCCCTTGTGTTGTTCCTCTGAAAGTCTAGCTCAATTTGAGTTAGTTGGCTCTTGTTGTAGGCACGTTTTACATTGCGGATGATTTTTGCAGCGCGTTGTCTCTCGTTCACGAAGTTTTCCCAATTATCTTGGTTCTTTCCCGAGTTCCATTTCTGCCAGGCAAGTTGTCTTTGCTTTACCACTGAATCACATGCATTATTCCACCACGCATGTTTCTTTGACTTCGTCAGTGGAACTGTCTCCTGTGCTGTTGTGACCAAGGCCTGTTGTAGTTCATCCCAGTTTTCGGGATTCAAAGATTCTAGTTTTTGAGTAAATTCAGGGCACAGTCGTAGTTTTTCAGTATCAAATCGATTGATCTTTTTTAAGACGGCCTTTCTGGTGTTTCTCGGAATCAGTTTAACTTTGATTTTGGATAGATAGTGATCCGAATCTAGATTGGCATTTCTTAGAACCTTCACATTCTGTATTTCTCTCTGAGCTTTACGTGCAATTGCGACGTGATCAATTTGAAACTCGCCGAGATTTGGATTCGGAGAGGTCCAAGTCTTCTGTTTTCTGGGAAGGTGTTTGAACGCTGTGGATTTTATAACAAGATTGAAAGCCTTACATAGTTCTACGAGCCTCTCGCCATTGCCATTTGTTCTCTGGTGAGCTGGATAGTTTCCAATAATGTTTTGGAACTTTCTTTCCTTACCCAGCTGTGCATTGAAATCTCCAAGAAGCATAATCGTGTGTTTGTCTGGAATCTTACAGAGAACATCTTCAGGGTCTTCCCAGAATCTATCCGTTCCTTCCGGGTCTCTCTTATTCGCTTGATTGATTGGCGCATGGACATTCACAACAGTATAAACTTTGTTTGTGCTCCGGAAGGAGAGAGTTGAAACTCGACTGCTAGGCGAGTTGAAGCCAATGATTGAATCCAAAATCTTCCTACTGACGATGAATCCTGTGCCAAGGTTGGGAACTGTTTTTATTACACGTATACCAGTTTTACCTTTAAAAATTCTGTAGCCTTCTGACTCAAAGGCTTGTTCATCTGTGAATCTCGTTTCTTGAATTGCTGCAATCAGGATTTGATGTTGGGATAAGGAATCAGTTAGTTGTTTCAATTTACCAATCTTCCGAAGGGAATTCGTGTTAAAGGTAGCAAAGAAATTCCGGCGTTTGTGTTGGATCTTTCCTGGAGTCTCCGATACCTCCAAGCATGTCGGCGCAGGCTCCCCAGATTCCGAAGACCTGCATGCTTCGCTCAAGGCGAAGGTGGATTGGTTACCACCTGGGGTAGTAGCTTTTGCTGAACTTTCCTCCATGCTTTGAACAGTTGAAAAACTGTAGTTTGGGATCAGTGATGTTTCACACCGACCAGGGTACTACCAAGGTTGTGAGCCTTGGAGCCCCCAGCACTGATCGGCTCGCCGACCCAGTTTCCCGCTGGGATTGGTTACCCAACCTTCCACTGAGTTGCTCGACTTAACAGGGGCACCTCTTGTAGGTTATGTGCTGGAGTTTGAGTGAAAGAGGCTAGTTGGATTCTCTTGCTGAATCCAATATGTTATAGTTGCAGTTGACAGGCAACGACGCATTTCACTCCCATTTGCCCAGAGCCACAAGGACTCTTCCCAGGTTAATTCCTGGGACCTATAATATGATGATGATGATGATTATTATTATTATTATTATTATTATTATTATTATTATTATTATTATTATTATACTGGTGTAGGTTTTCACAGCCGTACGAAGGACCTTTAGGACGCCTTTTTGAGTTGATAGGCCTAAGTCATGTTATATACGCTTCGTGACATCTGACATTTCTGAAAGCGACGAACCCAAGAATTGTGAATCAGAAACTACTAGAATGCATTCCAGAACATTCCAATAGCCTATATGAACATCACTTCAAACTATTCCAAATGTCAACCGTTCTTGTTGGATAAGAATCAGATAACAAGAAGTGGATAACAATGCTTAGCAACCCGAAAATCCGAAGCCGTTCTGAAGATTACTTATTTATTAGCCTAGTTTCGATTTTTGCAAAAAATGAAAGTAGACTTATGAGATCACTACAGGGCGAAAAAAAAGTGTGTCTGTCTGTGTGTGTGTGTGTGTGTGTGTGTGTGAGTCTGTGTGTGTGTGTGTGTGTGAGAGAGTGTGTGTGTACTCGGAATGTCTGTCCCCCCCTAACCCCACCCCCTATCAATTCGAACACGGTAAGCGCAAATTGAACGAAATTTGGTACAAAGGTAGCACTAGCAAAGGACACCTCAGTGCCATGTTTTATATCGCCGCCATCTTGACGGAAACGTAATGGCGGCCACACAAATGTTCAAAGCTTAAATCAAATTACGACTAACCTAATCATCCGATCTCTACCAAATTTTGCAACAACATACCTTTATGGGGGCAGCATCCTTTGACCAAACTAATAGGTCATCAGCCTAATAGTTTGCGGATGGCGGCCATCTTTGTGTGAAAATCGATTACCCCTATTAATTCGAACACGGTGAAACCGAATGGAACGAAATTTGGTACAGAGGTAGTACTAGCAAAGGGCACCCCAGTGTCATGTTTTATATCGCCGCCATCTTGACGGAAACGCAATGGCGGCCCCACAAATGTTCAAAGCTTAAATCAAATTACGACTAACCTAATCATCCGATCTCTACCAAATTTTGCAACAACATACCTTTATGGGGGCAGCATCCTTTGACCAAACTAATAGTCATCAGCCTAATAGTTTGCGGATGGCGGCCATCTTTGTGTGAAAATCGATTGCCCCTATTAATTCGAACACGGTGAAACCGAATGGAACGAAATTTGGTACAGAGGTAGTACTAGCAAAGGGCACCCCAGTGTCATGTTTTATATCGCCGCCATCTTGACGGAAACGTAATGGCGGCCACCCAAATGTTCAAAGCGTAAATCAAATTACGACTAACCTAATCATCCGATCTCTACCAAATTTTGCAACAACATACCTTTATGAAGGGAGCATTCTTTGACCAAACTAATAGGTCATTAGCCTAATATTTTGCGGATGGCGGCCATATTTGTGTGAAAATCGATTCCCCCTATTAATTCGAACACGGTGAAACCGAATGGAACGAAATTTGGTACAGAGGTAGCACTAGAAAAGGCCACCTCAGTGTCATGTTTTATATCACCGCCATCTTGACGGAAACGTAATCGCGGCCACCCAAATGTTAAAGGCTAAAATGTAATTACGACCAACCTAATAATGTAGTCTCTACCAAATTTTGCAACAACAAATCTTTATGTGGGAAGCATATTCTGACCAAACTGCTAGATCATCAGCCCAATAGTTTGCAGATGGTGGCCAAGTATGTGTGCAAATCGATTCCCCCTATCAATTCAAACACGGTGAAACCGAATTGAACGAAATTTGGTACAGAGGTAGCACTAGCAAAAGGCACCTCAGTGTCATGTTTTATATTGCCGCCATCTTGACGGAAACGGAATGACGGCCACCGAAATGTTAAAAGCTTAAATCAAATTTCGACCATCCTAGTAATTTGATCTCTACCGGATTTTGCAACAACATGCCTTTTTGTGGAAAGCGTCTTATGACTGACTACAAGGTTATCAGCCCAATAGTTTGCAAATAGCGGCCATGTATGTGTGCAAATCCATTCCCCAGATCAATTCAAACACGGTGAAACCGAATTGAATGAATTTTTTTACAGAGGTAGCACTAGTAAAGGGCACCTCATATTCATGTTTAATATTCCTATAGCACGTTGTATTTCAACAAGCTACTACAATACCCATGCATTTAGGAGAAAGTAGGCTATATGTTCTTTACTGAACATCTTGTTTTTTATGTTTTTATTTTTTTATTTATTTAAGCTGTTTAGACCCATAGGATCACATAAAACAAATTATGATCTGCTGGTGTTTTTCTTGGTCTTCCAAAACTCCTTCATCGTTTCGCTATGACGACCTCTACGTTTCTCCGTCCCGTTCTCTTTGGTCGATCTTCAGGTGAAACTTCTCAACTGTGTATCCTTTTTCTGAATGTCATTCTATCTTCGATATCTGTTGGTGTGATATTGATTGTAAGAATAATAATAATTATTATTATTCTTTTATATACCGCATGCTGTTTGTGTCAATTCTTTCATGATTAAAAACAAGATGTTCGGGAAAGAACATATAGCCTACTTTCTTCTAAATGTATGGGTATAGTTATAACTCTCTGTCCTTTTCATCTCCTAATTTCTTCCTATTTGAAGTGCAAATTGGCACACAGGATTTAAACAGTGGCGTTCAAACCATAATTTATCATTTACCCCAGCATTTTGCAATTTCATCAGAAAACACTCCAAACACCGACTACTTACAATAATTGAAACTTCGTTGCTCTAATAAGGCCCATCCACAATGCGCAGTCGGCAGTCGCGATCGACTCCGCGTATACTATAGGCACCATGCACAACATGCAGTTGCAGTTGGTAGCTGGCAGTCGAGATTTTTATCCTCGACTGCCAACTATCCGACTGCAGCAATGTAATAGCCAATCAGAGCAGATCAGAAACTGACGTCACGTTCTAGTTCTGTGTCGTGTACGTAGGATATAGGACTAAGGGAAGTAACTTCGCAACCCGTTAATTTATAGGCTAATCTTAAATACACGGTATAACAAAATAATCCATCTCCAAATCATCCATATTGCAAGTTTTGAGGTTATCAACAACGCCTCTGTGCGTAAGGAATAAACGAATGTCACTGTATTATTACTCCTAGCAGTCGTTAAGACTCGGTTTACTAACTGGCCGGTATAGAGCGCTGCTCGCATCTAGAGGGCTGTGGTTAGTTTCTGCATAGTACAACTGAAGGCTGGTAGATGTCACTCCGGTAGAGAATGTCGTTTAAATTAAATGTATATTTTCCATTGCAAAAAGCACCATATAACGCTTTATTTTATAACGTCTCAGTACTCAAGAAACAATAAATATAAAAAAAATTCAAGCAAAAAAGTTCAACTCTGATAGGATTTGAACCCCCGGCCAGCCACGTGAGAGACGGGAGCCCTAACCACACAGCCGATCGTACACTCACAACACACGCGTTATCGATCATTATAACGTACTGTATTAGCAAATAATCACTTGGACTGAAGATTTCTTCACTGGAGTATATTTCAAACCGAGTTCATTTCATATTAAGTTCATATAATTTTTATCAGTAGGTTATATTGCAGCATACTGAAATTAGTAAAATATAGGTCAGAACGAGAGATCAGCTGCCATCTTGTCAAATAACCGAGACGACTCAGATTTTTAAAGTCACTTCTAGATTATAATATTACAATATAAACTTTTAATTTCGAACGAACCACGTCGCTTAGAACAGATTAAACGATTTTTGGTTCGATAATCGGAACTGGTGGGTCCCATGTTATGGATTATAAAGTTTTCATAATTCACACGGCCGCCATCCTGAAATGGTACGTTTGATGACCTTGTAGTTTGGGCGCAAGACGCCTCCCATATGAAGGTATGTTGTTACCAAATTTGGTAAATATCCGATGATTAGTTTGGTCGTAATGCATTATTAAGTTTTGACCATTCGAGTGGCCGCCATTACGTTTTGGTAAAGTCCTCCAATCCTCTGTCAAATTCTGATCTCAATATTAAATCTCCTTTTGCATCCTCATCAATTTCCTCCTCCCTTTCCATTACATGATTCTCAATCTCCTTTCCCTTATACAAACACTCTATGTAAGCTTTCCATCGCTCAACCTTTTCTTCCCTATCTGTTAGAGGCTTTCCATTTGTGTCCTTAATATTACAGCACTTAGTCTTCTTTTCCCCAAAAGTATTCTTAATCCTTCGATAAGCTGTGTCTACTTTTCCTAATTTCAGACAATTTTCTATATCTGCACATTTCTCTTTCAACCATTCTTCTTTCGCTTCCTTGCACTTCTTGTTAACCTCATTTCTCAGACGTCTGTATTCTGCTTTCCCCTTTTCATCTCTTACATTCTTGTGTTTCCGCCTTTCATCCATCAATTCTAGTATATCCTGAGTGATCCACGGTGTTTTACCTATTCTTTCTTTCCTACCAATGTTTTCTTCTGCGGATTTTGTTATTTCATTCTTCAAAAGTGCCCATTCGTCTGCAATTGAAGTTTGTTTAGGGTTTTTCATTAGTCCTTCCTTTATACTCTTCTTGAATCTTTCGTTTACATCCTTCACTTTCAGTCTGTCTATTGCCCACCTCTTTGGCTTTTGACTTTTCTTCAGTTTCTTCAACTTTAATCTGCATTTCATTACAACCAGATTGTGGTCAGAGTTTATGTCAGCACCAGGATATGTTTTGCAATCCAAAATCTGGTTTCGAAACCTCTGCTTGACCATAATGAAGTCGATTTGGTAACGCCCTGTATCTCCTGGTCTCATCCATGTGTATATTCTTGTATTGTGGTTATTGAATAAGGTGTTAGCAATGAACAACTCATGCTCGGTGCAGAATTCTATCAGCCTGCTTCCTCGATCATTCCTTTCACCTAATCCGAAATCTCCTACTATCTTCCCTTTTCTGCCTTTTCCTACCACAGCATTCAAATCTCCCATTACTATAACATTTTCATCACCCTTGATATACCTCAAAATTTCATCTATTTCCTCCTAGACCTTTTCAACATCTTCATCAGCTTGACTGGTAGGCATATAGACTTGTACCACTGTGGTGCACGTAGGTTTAGTATTGATTTTAGCTACAATAATCCGTTCACTACATTGCTCATAATTTTCCACCCGCTGTCCAAGTTTCCTACTCAATATGAGACCAACCCCTGCTTGGCCATTGTTTGATTTAGTGCTAATGACCCTATAGTCTCCTGACCAAAGGTCCTGTTCTTCCTGCCAGCGCATTTCACTAATCCCAACCAAATCCAACCTCAACCTATCCATTTTCCTTTCTAAGTTTTCTAACCTTCCATCTCCTAGCAGACTTCTAACATTCCACGCTCCGATCCGTAGAATGTCAGATTTCCTCTTTGTCACTTCTGTGATGTTAACCCCCTCTCGAGTAGTCCCCAGCCGGAGATCCGAACGGGGGACTAGTTTACCTCCCGATTGAAATTTTACAAGGGAGGAGGCCATCATCTCATGTAATTATGCATAGAGAGGTGCATATCCTCGGGAATAGCATTACGGCTGTAGTTTCCCGTTGCTTTCAGCCGTGCAGCAGAACGCAGTGTAGCCATTAGTTGGCTTACATTATCAATATCTTAACCGTCTTTAAGACAAGTAAAGCTGCTTTTTTCGGAAAGGCTGCTACTCCCTTTCTGAATAAGTAAAGAGCAATTCTACTAACAAAAATACTAACCTTCTACTAACAATTAAATACCAAAATTCTACTAACGAAAAATTACTAAATTTCCACCAACAACAAGTACTACCACTAAAACAGTCCGTCACCAGGCACACTCACATGCACCCTCACACATCACAGTCTAATGAAACAATGAACTATATCTAATAAATATGAAACTGCCACCAGACACACTCACACACCACAGTCTAATAGATGATGATGATGATAATTGTTGTACAGAAGATGATAAGCAGGCCTGACTACATGGTCATTGGCCCAGATGATGATAAACAGACCTGACTACTTGGTCATAGGCCCAGCTGATGATAAACAGACCTGACTACTTGGTCATAGGCCCAGCTGATGATAAACAGACCTGACTACTTGGTCATAGGCCCTGATGATGATAAACAGACCTGACTACTTGGTCATAGGCCCAGATGATGATAAACAGAGCTGACTACATGGTCATAGGCCCTGATGATGATGATAAACAGACCTGACTACTTGGTCATAGGCCCAGATGATGATGATGATAAACAGGCCTGACTACTAGGTCATAGGCCCAGATGATGATGATAAACAGACCTGACTACTTGGTCATAGGCTCAGATGATGATGATAAACAGACCTGACTACTTGGTCATAGGCCCAGATGATGATGATGATGATAAACAGACCTGACCACTTGGTCATAGGCCCAGATGATGATGATAAACAGACCTGACTACTTGGTTATTGGCCCATGGTTATGTGGAGAACAGCCCAGATTCATCAACATAAACGGGAGGACAGCATCAGGCTTAAGGCCTGGACAAAATAACTTCCTTAAGAGAAGATTAGACTGAAAGGATTGGGCTAAGGAAATGCGGCCTGGTTCCTTCAATACTAGACTGAACATTGAGAGTAAATACAATACTTTTATTTTTAGGGTGAAACTTGCAAACACATTAATAAAGCCTTAATTAAAAAATTAGTTATGCTGGCCCGCCTGGGGCAGTTTCAAATGTTCATTAATTTTAATTAGGTTGGCCCAGCCATGGGCTATTACTCAAAAGTTCATTCTGCTTGATGCACACACAAATTTAATATTCTTGCACTTGCTAGCAAACACTTAAAACGAAGATGATTAAGATAATAATAAAAAAGGCACAAACTTATCTTTAGTGGCGATGACTAGAAGCATGCTGACGGAGACTGCCGTGGCCAACACTAGATTTTTTGGTAGTAGAATTTGAAATGTCCAGCATCAGGAAAATAACTTCGCCAGGGCGACCAGCGCTGTACATTGGCTAACATCGTTAGGTTTTGATGCTATTTCTTGAATGCCAAATAACATGGCATTTAGAACTGCGATTTGATGCAGCTTCTTGCGGTTTGGAGTAAAAACGTAGAATGCACTTTCTCAGTGCTGAAGCTCTCTGCTGTTGCGTTTCCTGGTAGTTTCACTCATAAATGCAGATTAGGCCTGAAGTTTAGAAGGCCCCGGAGAAGGGCGGAAGGCACGAATGCCTCTCGCTAGTTGAAGAAGACCGTAGAAGGTTTGAAGAAGGAATGCTGGTGGAGAGCAAAACGCCGCCACTTAAATAATAACATCATGGAAACGTCTGGAAGCCAAGCTGGCGGGCGATGATTGGCCAGGGCAAGCTGTGACGTCAGTCATACAGGAAGGCAGCAAGCAAGTCGACACCCTTTTCAGTATGCGATCGTAAGCTGGAGGCGCATGACCTATTAACACGCTGAGGTAAGAGTCTTAGATATATATATAGAGAGAGATTAAACACTAGTAATAAACATTATAATGTTAACAGAAATGAATAAGTACATATGTTTTCGTTCGGTGGTCTCAAAAGCATTTAACTGACAAATGCGGCACAAAAGAAAAACGCACTATAAACATCACGAAAGTGATCAGCCCAGATGATGATGATGATGATGATGATGATAAACAGACCTGACTACTTGGTCATAGGCCCAGATGATGATGATAAACAGACCTGACTACTTGGTCATTGGCCCAGATGATGATGATGATGATAAACAGACCTGACTGCATGGTCATTGGCCCAGTTATACACAGCACAAAACTAACTACTAACTTTTTTACTCGAAGAATGCGGATTGAGGGACTTGGAGTGAAGGAAAGCCATGAAAGGCAGATAGGAAAGCGAAAGAGGAGAGGGTCCGCCCCACAGGTAAGGGACAAAAGGGGGAAACCGGATCCAGCTCAGGAATCCCTCGGGGTCGCCAACTCCCGAACTCACCAGCCGTGAGCCCCTGAGGGTGTAGCAATATCCAGGGTGCACCAGACGTGGTGGGGCTACATACACCCTGCCTCCTTGAGGGCCTTGAGCAGAAGGCAGGAGAGAACATCAAAAGAAAAAGAAGGCTGACCCCTCGCAGAAGGAGGGTATCAGAAAAGATAAGACAAGGTCCAATTAAGGCGGGAAGGGAAGAGACTCCTTAGGGCTCGGATACCCTAATACCGTCGGGGTCGGAAGAGTACTAGAGTTGACCAAGTGAGGTCGATAGGAAAGAAGACGGAGAGGAGCCTGGCACAAGTAAGTGGAAGCAATGCCGGACTTAGCTGGGGCCCCGTGGTCGCCAACCCACGTCCCACTGGATGTGAGCCCCTGGGAGGATTTTGGGAAGAGCAGGGCTAAAATATGAGGGCCAGTCTGTGCGAACGTGCTAGTTATGGACAACCCTAATTGATACCTTTTTGGTGATAGTTGCATTAGGCCTAGGCCTACCTGTACAGTATTTAGCTCTCACAGATCTGGCGAGGTGTAGCCATTCTACTCTAACCTGGTTCACCAACCCTTGTCATTATAATTGACTTGCACAACAAGCACATGTAAACGGTATCTCAACACTCTTGCTTGAGGTGTAAACACAGCTGCAAGTTATTACTTGCTGCAATAACTTGCTGGTGTAAACACAGATTTAAATTCTGTGTTCATGCATGCAGCGCTACCACCTCTGGATTCTCATGAACAAAATTAACATTTTGGAATACAGTAACTGCTTGGCCCTAATCTCTGGGTAACAGTATACGCTTGAACACTTTAATATATAATTAGAGATGCGCACAAACCGTGCAATGATTACAGCAAAGATTACATTAGTTGTCCTTGATATAAGCGGCGATAGACTATATCGTTTCTTCAAAGTTAAGTTAGTATAATTCAGTCCCTCCAAAAGTAACCTGGCCTTTTGTCTTCGAACCAATGACCGCTGCCAACTGCAAACTACAAGCCATCAAATTTAAATCACATCCCCTCTATCTCATAAATGATCTCTTGTAGGAACATGGAACTTGACATACCAATTATGTACTGACGTAAGAGAGATGAGATGCGCTGGAGCTCGCTCATGTCAACACACCAACTCTGAGTAATAATCCCTTGAATATACTGTAGTTACCTGGCCATAATTCCCAAACCATTGAAACGATCATCTCCAGTGTATGTCATGTAATAACTTCGATATTCAAGCTTTTGTGCCCCACCTGAGGTGATGCAAGTGGAACAAATTATCATATTGCCAGTAAAATAGTACAAGTGAATCTTGGACTGGTGGCGCAGCAAAAAGGAGGAGGATAGAAACATTTGAAATGTGGTGTTACAGGATAATGATGAAGATCAGATGGGTAAATGAAGTAACACATGAAGAGGTATTAAGACGAGTGGGATGGAGAGATGTTACTGGTGACTGCTAATGGACAGAAGCGATAGGTTGGTAGGACACATACTAAGACACTCAGGAATAGCAAAATTAGTTTTGGAAGGAAGGGTTGAGGACAAGAACTGTAGATGTAGACCAAGGTTAGAATATGTTAAACAGATTGCCTCGGATGTAAGGTGTGGTAGCTATGTAGAGATGAAACGATTAGCTCAGAACAAAGAGGCATAGAGCGCTGCATCAAACCAATCAAAAGACCCCACTTCAATTTCAGGCAAATGCGGGGATAGTTCTTAACTTAAGGTCACGGCCGCCTTCTTCCCAAACCAATCACCAATTTACAAATACACACTCTAGTACAGCCATCAAAATAACACAGGTTATCACACAAATTACTTCTCTTCTTCTTCTTCTCCTCAACCGCTAGGTTGGTGGGTAACATGCATGTCTTCCAATACGTCTTCTTTCTCTGGCCTGGAGTTTCAAATGGCAATTAGTGAGTTTGCCTTTAATTACACACACCCAAATACACGGGGCTATATGACGACAACAACAACAACAACAATAACTACCGGTTGGTTAGTTAGTTAGTTAGTTAGTTAGTAAGCAAGGATTTAACTGTTGATAGACTATATTGTCATTATACAACTCGTCTGCCGAAGATTCTATGTGTAGGCTACGGACAGAAAGCTTCCTGTAGATTGAGATTGCCAAAATTTTCGAGTTCGTGCCTACACTTTTCGAGCATTTAATTAGCTCTGGTTCATAAATGAAAAACCAATCTCGATCTTACATCGAGATTTTTAACGTTTCTCCAGTTCAGACCTCCACTTTGTTGCTATATCCTGGTTTTAGTATTTGAATGGTTCATTATTGTTCCGTATTGATGCAACAATTAGTATTAATATTTTGCAAAAGTTCCGCCTAATCAATACCTTTATTAATTGATCAGGCGGAACTTTTGCAAAATATTAATACTAGGCTATATCCTGGTTGATAATGCAAGCAGTTTCCGAGTTCCACTTGATCAGAATCGTTTTAATAAGCACGCTGAACTGGTTCATAAACAAATCCCCGAGCCATTAGACGTGTACTTGTCACTCACAGACCCATTTCAGCACAAACCTGACATTTAATTACACACTTTGAAAGCTCAATCCAAGTTGGACTAATTTAAAGTTACTACGCAACACTGTTCTCAAAATTAAATTGAGCTTCAACACATACGAGTTTTTGTCATGTGTTGAAATTCAATTATATGTTCTTGTCACAATATAAAATATATGGTGATGTCCTCATCTTTATTCTATAGATAATTTACATTACCCGTCAATAACGGGTTCATGGAGTAAAGGAAGACATCCATTATCAGAAGCTTTTCAGTCGGTCCACACGAGTGTGCCCAAATTAGATTGGGCGGGCAAATGAATATTCGCAATTATTTCAATACACAGCTTCTAATAAACACAGAATGCTGGTATAGATTTAATATATTATGCCTCGGATATCCTAATACTGTCGGTTTTGCGAGAAAATAAGTGTTACCAAATGAATATCAACAAAGGAATGCTTTACTCAAGTAAGTAAAACAACTCTAAACTTTTGTCTAGAAAATCTGTGTGTAATTTTAAATTAAACCGCTCGGGTACGCTATTGTGTTGGTTAAGTGTAGTAAAAATAATCTCGTTCTTAGTTTGCCCATCAGAAAATAATACTAATTATACAATTAAAAAACTAATAATAAATACTATCATCTTCCAAGCGTTTGTCCCGCTTTGGAGCAGGGTCCGCTACTTTACATGCCAATCTCCATTTCTGTCGGTCAAGGGCATCATGCGGACACAGATTAACTTGTCGCATGTCTTCTCTAAGGCGATCAAGCCACCTCTTCTTAGGTCGCCCACGAGGTCGTTTACCATCTGGGTTGAGGCACAAGGCAGTTTTAGCCACTGATTGTTCGTGACTACGTATGACGTGGCCGTACCAGCGTAGACGAGCCTCCCGCATTTTATCCTGTAAAGGCGCCACTCCCATCCTCCCTTGGACATCGCAATTCTTGATATGGTCAAGTTGCGTCAGACCAAGCACCGAACGAAGCATGCGCATCTCCATAATATGCAGGGCTTGCTCGTGTTTAATAGAGGCCGGCCAGCATTCAGAATCGTAGAGGGCGACTGGGCGCACGACGGTCTTGTAAATCTTGGCCTTAAGGTAGGTGGGTATCCTGCGGTCAAAGAGGACTCCAGTTACCTCCCTCCATTTGAACCAACTGGCACTCACACGAGCTCGGGCATCAGGGAGGGTGTCACCATCTGAACGAGCTAAGGAGCCAAGATACCTGAATTGGTCGACTCTTTGAAGATCTTGACTACCTACAAGGATGGTGCCAGGCGTCGGTGACCCACACTCCATATACACGGTTTTCTGGACATTCAGCGTCAGTCCATTCTCAGCCAGCCTCGTATTCCACTCCTGCAGTTTCTCTTCAAGAACGTTGCGTTCTTCTGCAGCCAACAAGACATCATCAGCATACAGAAGCGTCCATGGATGTTGCGATTGGATATCTGATGTTATTGTATCCATGCATAGAATAATAATGAAAATGAAAATCCACAGCCTGCTTCCAGTCTCCGACCGGGTCAGGAATGGAATGAATGAAGCCCCCATCTAGCGGCGAGGATATGAACTGTGCCGGCTGCCGAGGCCTGACGCACTCCTCTGGGGCAATGATTAAATGAATGACAGATGAAATGAATTGATAGTGGCGAGTGTTGCTGGAATGACATTTTTGACAGGGAAAACCGGAGTACCCGGAGAAAAACCTGTCTGCCTCCGTTTTGTCCAGCACAGATCTCACATGGAGTGACCGGGATTTGAACCACGGACCCAGCGGTGAGAGGCCAGCGTGCTGCCGCCTAAGCCACGGAGGCTTCATAGAATAATAATAAATACTATAATTAAATTAAATGATACATGTACGTTGCGGTCAAAATTATTCTTGCATAACCGTTAAAGCAAACCTGCTACCTATATATACATGCGTTATAAAACGAATCTACATGTTACATAATAATAATAATAATAATAATAATAATACTGTTTCTAAAAAACCTCTTCGAGCAATCCTGTTGTAGTACAGTCGGGTAGCATGTTAAATACGGTAACTTTGTGTAAACCCATTCTTGCTTTTAAGAATGTATACCATTTTAAAAAGAAATTCTAAAACTCAAATTTCTAGTTAGGTTGTTTGTCAAAATAAAACAAAATTAAAAAAACTTCCTCTAGTCATGAAGGGTTAGCGCTTTTTCATTTAAGCTGTTGTATAACATTAACAAGTAATCAATCTCAGAAACCTCAAGTCGATAACTTAAAAGTTAATTCGAAGGTACAGTCGTGTTCAAACAAAATGTACTTCATTAAATTCTTACAGCACGGATTACCAAGTGAAAATATAGGCTAGCTGCGGGTAGTCTGCTCGTCCGGTGTTTGTGAGAAATAACATTTAATTATTTGTTCGTAAAATCTCAAATTCGCAAAATAAAAAATATATATTACAAGCATTAATTTAAATCCTTATTCAAGTTTCTATCATTATTCCCGAAAATCTCGAGTTAGTTACTTTGTAGTTCCCCTCCGGCTATAATCCTCGAACTAGGAAAGGAGTCGCCCGTGGCCTCTCTATACTGCTCTCCATCTCAAAACTGCATGGCCAAACGCTTAACAGCAATATTGTAGCCTGTAATAATTCTTCTCTCTCTCTCCTGTTCAGGCTACTTTCTTGGACTAGGCACTTCTCTCTATATAAATCTCAATTAAATTAATGATAATAATAATAATAATAACGTTACGCTGTAAATTATTACTATCTCGCAGCCTCAAATTAGGTTCCCATGGTCTCCGGACAGGTTTATTCTTGTTTAAGCTGGCCGTGACCTTGAGCCATTCCCGCGTGTCACTACCACCATGGCCGTGCGTTATAAGTAAATATTCAATACTTAACGGTTGGTTATCCACCCATTCCTAATATTCTCCCCGCCTTTTGAACTGTTTTTCTTCCACCTGTAGTCTTCCCCCTTTTTTTTCTTTCCTTTGGCGTGTCAATTATCGGAATTGTTCTCTTTTCTTCTTGATTATTACTGGCCAGAATAGCCGAGCAGATCAGTGGACATTTCTAGAATTGCTGATCAAGGTTCGTTATAGTGATTTCTTGCTATGCCGAATCGTGATTAGTGACACTTCTTCCCTTTTATCTTCTTTTTCCGTCACCTGTGACAACCCTTTGTTACCCTCCTGGCAGTCTTCTGTTTTTTCTATCCTGGTAGGACTTAATTTCTGTGCTTCCGCTCTCGTATTCAAGATGCCTGGCTTTATTTAGGGTTTCTCCCCTTTTTCTGGTAATTTATATAAAAGTGCGCTTAGGGACGTCTATTTAGTTTATTTTCGTACTATTTCGTGATGTCGGATAAGCAGAATCCATCAAGGTAAGTCACGGCTTAATATCCCTTGAATGTGGGTGTGGATATGTGGCTTGCGTATGGAATACTAGGGCATTTAGCCTTATCTAGTATGTCCATTGTGTGCCTGTATCTTTTCTTTACCTTTTATCTCGTTATCGTCGTTCCTTTTATGTTGGTATTTGATTCGGTTTACTGGATAGTGCGTACATCACAGTAAGACCAACACCATCCCTCTTACCTTTGTCTGTCTACCTTATCTTAGGATTGCGTCTTCATACGCAAGTCCATGAGATTGACTTTATCCCTTTTGCGGAACTTATCTTGATGGATATATTTTGTAATGTGTAACGTTATCTGTCCTTTAAATATTTCATGTCGGTTTCTTGCCCCTCATTTTAATGTTTATTTTGTTCACGTCATGTCAACGCGCGCTTTTATTAATTCTCCGACCTTTCTTATAATCCCTCACCTCTTGCTTTCTTCTGGGCTATCAGAGTTTCCGATCACTCCTTTGACGGCAGACTCACGTTTCCTGACTTCTTTGTCTAGCCCTTTTTATCTGTCTCTTTTCACGATGTAATTTCACTCATTATGAGTATACCTTCCCCATTTACGTTCCCTCCTTTACCTTTACCGCATATTCCCCCCTTAACCTTAATGTTACGGTTCCTCGTACGGTTAGGTTACCTCTTGTCTTACGTTAGACGATCATCTTACCTTACCATGTAACGCTTCCTCGTCATCTCTCAGGACCATTTCCTTTGAGAATATAAATTATCGTTCCTCTATTTAAGCGTGGTGCCTGTGTACCTTATTTACTACGTTGTTTGGATCTTTATTTCTTAAGCAATTAGGCTAAGCTAAGCCAGGCCCATGGTTCTCAATGTTTAGCGCATTCGAATTGAACTTGCATTCACAGCGATGTGGATGTACGTTCAATCCGCCGCCTCTGATAGTTCCATAACCCTAGTCCGGTTTCATGGGCCCAGCGCCAGGCTAATTAGTACACTCTTCCACTGCGACATCTGCGAAAGGCCAGACGGCACACATTCTTCCCACCTAAGTACTAGTTATCGCTGCCTTGCCACCAATCCATCGATAATCACCTAATAATAATAATAATAATAATAATAATAATAATAATAATAATCAATCGGTCTTTCTTTTTTTCGTGTGGCTTCCCGAGAGGCCGAGAGCTGGTCATTCTAGTTGACGCCCTTGGGCGCCCTCGCGTCGTAATGAGGGTGAAGTGATGATGAAGACGTCACATACACCCTGTTCTCGGGCCACGGCAATTAACCCCAGGAGATTAAAATCCCTAATGGCCCCGGCCGGGAATCAACGCGAGTAAAACAAGTCCTAACACGCCTTTCTAAAATTGCGGGTTCCAGAAATATTAAGGGGGGAGGGGGGGGGGAGGTCAGTCAATGACCTTGCAGTTTTGGGTATTTTGCATCAATTCATGGGCCACAGGAAAGAGGGCGTCCCCCCGACTCTTATGACACCTCACACGACATTTTACGATGATTGGTTCGGGAAATATCGGGATGGAAACGCCAGGGAGCCCTTTTTTTGTTGTTCTTATTTCATTAAAGTCTATGACATGTGCCCGCCGACATTACTTCCCCTCAGAAGGAAGACATACTGATGAATTTTTAACGCTCTTAAAAATCGATGACTTCGGCCGGGTTTGAACCCGCGATCTTGGACATAGAAGCTCAGCGTGTTACCAACTACGCCACCCAAGCAGCGCGATAAATACGAAGTTTTAGCCCAAAAATCAAAAACATCCAACAGGAAAATCCTTTTTTGATGCTCTATTTTATTAACGGGCTTAGCAACATCGTAGTCATGTAGGTAGGTTGGTTGGTTGGTTCCTCAGTTTAGGGGCTGTGACAACGCGGTCCTGTAGCTCCGTGTACTTTGGGTGTGTGTAGAATCTGTCTGATAACCGGTGTTAATTGTTGTATTAGTGTGTGTATCTGTTTATTTTTAATTTAAGTACAGACTGCAACTTAGAATTTTTCAAATAGTTCCTACTTTTGCCGCCAAACGCCACCGTCAACGACTACTAGGCCTAGTTCAGAACTTAGCTACTAGGCGCCACCGCAGGCTGCTCTTGGCAACGAACGTAGAAACCTAAGAGCGTTGTTTACATTCTTAACCTATCCAATTTAGCTTCATACAGGTGTAATTAGTGGAAGGTTCTTTAACATGCCATAAATCTATGACATGGGACCGCCGGCTTTACTTCCCCTCCGAAGGAAGGCATACTGAGGGATTTTTAACGCTCTTAAAAAATCCGACGGCTTCGCCCGGGTTCGAACCCGCTATCTTGGGCATAGAAGCTCAGCATGCTACCAACTACGCCACCGAAGCCGTCTCGTAGTCATGTAGCCCTATGTACTTAGTATGTTATTGTGTGTGTGGCATTTTTCTGATAGCCTGTATTAGTGCGTGTACTTGTAGGAGCTGGGGTTTATGTAAGAGACGGCCATGGCTTCGATTTATGTACTCTTCCGACATTTCCCTGGAGTAGTAGTAGTAGTAGTAGTAGTAGTAGTAGTAGTAGTAGTAGTTAAACCACGGACAACCATTTTAAGGTTGACTGAGATGGGAATCAGACTTACCTGATATTAGTTCTGCCTAACGAGCCCTCAAATCACAGTTATTCTCTTCGCACTGGTGTATACCATACTAGGACCTCCGCGGTGACGGCCAATAAAGCGTGGTACTAGTCTACTACAAGGGCTGGAATTAATACATTTATAGAGAATGGAAATACGGTACACACTCCCGATTACACGGGACTTGATGACCAAAACTCCTAATGGAGGCAACAACAACAGCAACACTGGAACGATTAAATAACATTTCAATCACTCCATTATAAAACTCGGCAATTCTTCTAGGTTTGTGCCGTGTCTTGTGTGGGGTTACGCCTAGGACACCATGGTAGGCTCATCAGCGGGCTATAGGTATCCGTGCCTGGAGGTAGCGCGCAGTTCGCTACTCCTGTGGGGTCCGGGCACGGACACCAAGAGCCCGCTGATGAGCCTACCTTGGTGTTCCTAGGCGAAACTCCACCCATGACAGCGAATAAACCAAGAAAAATTGCTGAGTTTTAATTCCTTGGTCGTGATGAGAGCCAAAATACAAACTCCATTGTAATATTACTTGAAGATTATAAAAGTAGTTAAATGTCCTTTGTACCCCCAGGGGCTCTTGACTAGTGGGACGTGGGTTGGCGACCACGGGGCCCCACTTGTGCTGGGCTCCTCTCTGGTTGGTTGGTTGGTTGGTTGGTTCCTTAGTTAAGGGGCTGCGACAACGCGGTCATGTAGCCCCGTGTACTTTGGGTGTGTGTAGAATCTGTCTGATAACCGGTGTTAATTGTGATGACTGTATTAGTGTGTGTATCTGTTTTTAATTCAAGGAAGGACTGCAACTTTGAATTTTTCAATTAGTTCCTACTTTTGCCGCCAAACGCCACATTCCACGACTACTAGGCCTAGTTCAGAACCAGACTACTAGACGCCACTGCAGTCGGCTCTTGGCATCGAACGTAGAAACCTAGGAGCGTTGTTTACATTCCTAATCTATACAATTTAGCTTCACACAGGTGTAATTAGTGGAAGGTTCTTTAACATGCCATAAATCTATGACATGGGACCGCCGGCTTTACTTCCCCTCCGAAGGAAGGCATACTGAGGGATATTTAACGCTCTTAAAAATCCAACGGCTTCGGCCTGGTTTGAACCCGCGATCTTGGGCATAGAAGCTCAGCATGCTACCGACTACGCCACCGAAGCCGCCTGGAGGGGCTCCTCTCTGTCAACTTTCCTATCGACTTCCCCTGGTCAACTCTTGTTCTTTTCTGACCCCGACGGTATTAGGGTATCCGAGGCCTAGGGAGTCTTTCACTTTCCCGCCCTTGTCTCATCTTTTCTGATCCCTCATTCTACGAGGGGTCAAACCTCTTGAGTCTTCTGTTCTCTTCATATCTCCTGCCTTCTGCTCAAGGCCCTTAAGACAAGGTGTGTGTAGCCCCACCACTTCTGGTGCACCTTCGATAGTGCTACACCCTCAAGGTCTCCCGGTTCGTGAGTTCGGGAGTTGGCTACCCCGAGAGATTCCTGAGCTGGGTGCGGTTTCTCCCCCTTTTTCCATCGCCTCTAGGGCGGACCCTCTCCTCTTTCACTTTCCTATCTGCCTTTCTTGGCTCTCCTTCCTTCCAAGTCCCTCAATCCTCATTCTTCGAGGGTTGAGGGCATTTCTTTTCCTCCTGTCCTTTATTTGCCCTATTCTCGTTTTGCTTTCCATTTCTTCTTCTAGTATGTACAATATGTTAATAGTTAGTTTTAGTTATAGTCTACATTTCATTGTCATCTTCATGATCACCCAAACCATTACGGGCCGATAACCTAGATGTTAGGCCCCTTTAAAACAATAATAATAATCATCATCATCATCATCAAATGTCCTTTGTAGCTGAAGTAATAGACTGTCAACTAGCCTTGTCCCTATAACCTCCTGTATTTATCGTGAGACATCTGATTCTACTATAAAGTTCTCTTCTTCTGTTACAGGTATGTACTTTATCTCTGCTCAGCGTCTTCCCTCCGTCGTTGAACGGTAAGAAAAGTCTGAATTTTATGTTTTTTTTACTTTCTTTTATGATCACTTAAAACTGTGATAGAGCAAATGGCTCGTTGAAGTTTTATGCCATTTGGCATGCGACATTATGCATGTCCTTAAAGCGGCACTTTGCTTGAAGTGAGAAAGCGTTCTCATGTATGAGGGAACATTAAATAAAAGAGGGATTTTGTTTGTTTTTTATGCCATGTTCTAGAAAAGATGGAATAAGAAAATACTAGCATATCAAGTCTTCATCGTTTGAGTGTTAACAAACATGACAAGCAGTCCCGATTTAAGCTAAACAAAATACATACTGTTTCTTCAATTTGTTATTTCCCTGCGAAGTTTGTTATATGTATTTATAACAGCCTTCGTACGAAACAAGCACACAATACTGGCAATACAAAGAGCTTTCAAGTCTTCAGAGAGTTCGAGATCAGCAGTCGATAATGCTTAATTTCTCCCAAGAAAGTTCAGTGAAAACGATTTCACCATTAACGAGTTATTCACATGTGATAGTAAATTTGGTATTCAATTATTACTCGTGGTTGACAAAAAATTACACATCTAAAAGAGCAGAAATCAAGGATGGGGAATGCATTCTTCCTTATTTAAAAATGGGTTATTGGACTGTGCTTTTTACAAGATATTCAAGGACAACTTTAATATTTATCATGGTTTCATTTACAGTCGGTTGACATTATTAGGGCCATCTTGAGAGCAATAAATCATTGCTGGACAGCGAACGCTTCCTTCATACAAAACTTGCACTTTGAGTTCCTGAAGAGTGGTTTTAAATTTAATATAAGCATGTATTTATTATTGGCAGCACTTATAAGGTGGGTATGGTATAAGTAACCAAATGGGAACATACGATTCCCCAGGTGGGGAATTGCCGAAAGAAAAACCGGGTGGTAGAATGTGCGTGCTTTAGCGGGGAAAATAATTTCGTCACAGTATTTAAACATGTCTAGCAGGGTAATCGTTTGCTCTACAGACTTGGTGCTCTTACCAAGTTGTGCAGCATAACAAGACGAAGAAATATGGCCTGTGGTGGGTCTAAATGTTCAAGTAGGCTATATACCGCGATATGTACGTGTTTAGGGGACATTTTTAATTTAGTCGATGACTTCACAATTACGTACCGACGTTCATTTTTCGTTTGTTTGATGGTGTGGCTTGAATTTCCGCCATATTGGTCTGCTGTATGAGGTTTCAAACAGTGCGTCGTTACATGCTGATGTAGTCACATGTGCTCTAGTGCGAGGTGTGGCAGTGAATTACGAATGTTCATAATTACTTTTAATTGTTCAATTTAATTGAAAAGTTGCACTGTGCTGTTCTTAAGACATGGTGAGGCAAAGCCGTTGGCCGCTACTAGGTTAGACGGCTGTCTGAGCGTAATCGTTGGCCGCTACTAGGTTAGACGGCTGTCTGGACGTAACCGTTGGCCGCTACTAGGTTAGACGACTGTCTGGACGAAGCCATTTGCCGCTACTAGGTTAAACGTCTGTCTGGACAAAGCCATTTCCCGTTACTAGGTTAGACGTTGGTCTAACCGACACCATTGGTCGCTACTAGGTTAGACGACTGTCTGAACGAAACCCTTGGTCGCTATTAGGTTAGACGACTGTCTGAACGAAACCCTTGGTCGCTATTAGGTTAGACGACTGTCTGAACGAAACCCTTGGTCGCTATTAGGTTAGACGACTGTCTGAACGAAACCCATGGTCGCTACTAGGCTAGACGACAGTCTGAACGAAACCCTTGGTCGCTACTAGGTTAGAAGACTGTCTGAACGAAACCCTTGGTCGCTACTAGGTTAGACGACTGTCTGAACGAAACCCTTGGTCGCTACTAGGTTAGAAGACTGTCTGGACGAAACCCTTGGTCGCTACTAGGTTAGACGACTGACTAGACAAAAATTACTGCTTATAATACAAGGAAGGGTGTCTGGGGGTCAAGCCCCAGGTTAGGTTTGAGTGTATATGTAATGCTTATTAAACTCAGAATTTATCATGTACACCTCGTTTAAAAATGTAGTGTCGTCCATGACTGCATGAATGCCGTCATTTTGTCTCTAGCGGGATTTTGTAGTGTAATGTATTGCGATCTATACTACTTCCCTCTAAGTGATAGTAGTAACATGGATTCTTGGGAAAATCATTCGCCGTACGCAGATCGATCCTTGTAAGTTATGTTATGCTGCGCAACCTAGTGTGAATCCAACGCCGGTAGAACCATTGGTTAGCTTGATAGGCATGTTTAAAAATACTGTGACGAAAACATTTTCCTTGCTAAACCACGCCCAAGCTACCATACGACATTCACGGTCACTGCACTTACTCACCTGGGGAATAGTATAAGGTGCGTTCAAAAAGTAACGAGCCGGAGGCTGGAATGCGCAAACCGGTGACGACATCGGCTAATCGTGACGTGTGTAACGAGATGTGGTTCCGACTAGAGCGTGGAAGGTCACAGCCCGTCGCTAGAGGGCACGCGTGCACGTCACGTGACGATACAAAGCGAGCAGTAGCATGCATCAATCGTCCAACGCCGCCAGTCGCATTGCAAACAGTGACATGGGGGCGTCAACCGAAGAGCAAAGAGGTGTTGTTCAGTTTCTGACAGCGGAAGGAGTAGGGGGAACGGACAAGTGTACGGCGAACACTGCATGCCCCTTGCAAGGGTAAAGGCGTGGCACAAACGCTTCAGGGAAGGACGGGTGTCGTTAGCCGATGATGCCCGGTCTGGGGCACCCCCCTGCATTACCGATGACAACGTCCAGCTGGTTGATGCACTCATTACCCAGGACCGCCGAGTGACAGTGAACGCCATAGCCGCCGAGTTCGGATTGAGCGTCGGAAGTGTGCACACCATCATAAAGGAACGACTACACTTGCGGAAAGTGTGCCCCCAATGGATGCCCTACAGTCTTCAACCACACCACGAAGCATGTCGAATGGCCCACTGTCTTGGTCTTGGTTGGACGATTGCTGCATGCTGCTGCTCGCTTTGTATGGTCACGTCACGTGACGTGCACTCGTGCACTCTAGCGACGGGCTGTGACCTTCCACGCTCTGGTCGGAACCACACCACGTTAGACACGCCACGATTAGCCGATGTCACCGGTTTGCTCATTCCAGCCGCCGGCTCATTACTTTTTGAACGCACCTTATATAATTCTGGTTGGTTGGTTATTCATACCTCACCCATCCTTTATACTGAAAGAGATTTAAATGACTCATGCGAATTTCACCCGAGATTGATCTTATAGCCTAGATATACTATTCCATTTTCTACTGCTAACATGAGCAAAAAATCCAATTACCCCTCACGTAGCCGTGCGTGTTAAATCGCTCACAACGACCGCGTTGGGGGGCTGCAGCAAGTCCGGAGATCGGAGTTTCCAATCCTGGGGCTATCGTGAGTTTGATTTTTCCACACTCCCTTCATGCAAATGCAAGTATAGTACCTTATTTCAAGACACTGAGCACCTATACCATTCCTGAACCTAATGGCCCCAGTTACACTAATAGAGTTACCATAGGATCACAGGTTATCAAACAAGTTGATAACTACACGGGGTTTATGACCAAAATGCTCCACGATCCTGAAACGAATGTAACAAGAACAAAATTTTACTGGAGTACGTCCAATAAGAGTTTGATGATGCTTTGAAAAGATTGCAAAGATTCAATTTCACCACTCCACTACCACTCTTCCGAGGGGAAGATGACCTCTTTGTTCAGCCCCTTAAAACAAAACGAACTATCATTTTGTTAAATATAGTTTGGTCTTATTTTTCAAAGCTTTGAATTAATGATTTCCGTAAATTAATTCTGCGAATTGAGCCCTTAACACCATATTTAATGCGTTCAAATTTGTAAAATAAAATAAAAACTGGAAGCCTCCGTGGCTTAGGCGGCAGCACGCCGGTCTCTCACCGCTGGGTCCGTGGTTCAAATCCCGGTCACTCCATGTGAGATCTGTGCTGGACAAAACGGAGGCAGACAGGGTTTTCTCCGGGTACTCCGGTTTTCCCCTGTACAAATTTCATTCCAGCAACACTCTCCACTATCATTTTTTTCATCTATCATTCATTTAATCATTGCCTCAGAGGAGTGCTACAGACTTCGGCAGCCGGCACAGTTCATTTCCTCGCCGCTAGATGGGGGCTTCATTCATTCCATCCCTGACACGGTCGGTCGACTGGAAGCAGGCTGTGGATTTTCATTTCAAAATGAAAACTAACATAAAACAGCAAATAATAGCGCCATGTACTGCTGCAGTTTGCTAAAATTTTAATGTGCTTTAAATTATAACAACATGTAGCATAGTAAAATAGTTTGGGACTCCCTTAACGAGCGTCGCAACAGTAATGGAACGCAGTTATCGCGTGCAAGAAATTAGTTTGTAATATTCATTGCTGCTGCAGACCACGTAATGCAACATCTTAACATCAGACAGCATTTGCATGCAATAATGCAATTGCACAATACTGGTGTCTGTAGAAACAGTACCGGAATGTCGCCGCCCGCTGTCCTCATCATCTTCTAAGATGTGGAAGTAAGATCTGGCCGAGATGGTTACGGTACTGTTTCTACAGACACCAGTATTGTGCAATTGCATTATTGCATGCAAATGCTGTCTGATGTTAAAATGTTGCATTACGTGGTCTGCAGCAGCAATAAATATTACAAACTAATTTCTTGCACGCGATAACTGCGTTCCATTACTGTTGCGACGCTCGTTAAGGGAGTCCCAAACTATTTTACTATGCTACATGTTGTTATAATTTAAAGCACATAAAAATTTTAGCAAACTGCAGCAGTACATGGCGCTATTATTTGCCGGAATGTACCGCAGAGTGTGAGGAAGAAGATCGCGTCGTCACTTTCACACCAATATTCAGGTGGAGCAGGCTGTGCGACAATTCCTCGCAAAGCAGGGCACCGAGTTTTACCTGAGTTGTTGCTTCAAACTGATTGCACGCTGTCTCAATCTCGGTGTCGAAAAATAATGCGGGGTGTGTAGTACATGATGGCGGCTTCGGGGGCGTATATGGTAGCATGCTGAGCTTCTATGCCCAAGATCGTGGGTGCTAACCCGGCCGAAGACTAAGAGCGTTAAAAATCCCTCAGTATGTCTACCTTCGGAGGAGAAGTAAAGCTGGTGAGCCCATGTCATAGATTTATGGCATGTAAGAGAACGTTCCACTAACTACAATTGTGTGAAGCTAAATTTGTAGGTTAGATTTGATTAATGTTCTATTAAATTCCAACGTTCGCCGCCAGGTGCTGGTTGCGGTGGCCTCGAGTAGCCAAGTTCGCGGCTAGGTGTCGTAGCGAAAGTAAGAACTACTTGAAATTGAATTTCTGCAGTCCTTACCTGAATTACAGATAACACACACTAATACAGCCATCACAATTAATACCGGTTATCAGACAGATTCTACACACACCCAAAGTACACGGGGCTACATGACCGCGTTGTCACAGCCACTAAACTGAGCAGCCAACCGTAGTTATGGTGCCATGATGCTCAGTTTGGCAATAAAGGGTCCTTGAGAAAAAATGACGAAACTTATTTTCGAACATCACTCGTATAAATAATCCATGCAATTTATTTCAGGCATTGGGAAATAAATTGTAATTCTCGTCCAATCTAATTAGGGTACACTCGTGTTGACCGACTGAAAAGCTTATAATAATAGTTTACTCAAAAGCTTATAATAATAGTTTACTCAGGCGACACTGAAGAATAGCTTATACTATTTCAATATCTTAAGTTGATGTATTACAACTCTGGAAAATATAGCTTTTATAAATAACTAGCAACCCGCACCGCTTCGCCTGGTATCTTTAACGGTTTACCCAGCGTAACCATAAAATGCGCACGGACGGGAGGTCCCAGACGCAATTCAGAAAAGCCGAGGTGAATAGCGAAACTTCAAACACATATACTCTTCTCTTAAGACTTAACTCCTCACGACTCGACACTTTGATGCTGGCCGAAGCTGTGGTTATAGGCTTACTCGCTCCGATGCTAGTAATTTAAATTTCCACTGAACGGAGATTGTTGGAAGAAATGAACACGTTAAAACACTTATAGTGGACGATGTATTAAAGATAGAGATAAGCTGTCGTGGACTTTTTGTAGAATGTTTTATGCTGAACAATTCTTACACTAATAATATTTATATATATTTAGTAGTTTACCCAGCGTAAGCTTAAAAGGCGCACGGGCGGCATATTTTCCTTCGACTCGATTCACTGAAATCGTTACTGCTCGGCTTCCTTTGGTCATAAATGAATGTTTTTCTACAGAAACCATCCTCGAGAAATCCTTTACAGTGGTGAAAACCGCATGGAAATCCATCCAGTGGTTCTCGAGATTACCCGTTACATCCAAGAATCGGGGACTTTGTTTTATACTATGTGGAGATTTCTGCCATGGTTTACTAGCATAACAGACAATGCTGGCTGAACAAGATTCTTTCCATCTGCACGTATGTATGCAAATATTTAAGATTATTTAACATTGTAATTAAAATAATATTAGAAAGTATTTTTTGTATTACATCACTTTTAATAGCCTTGTCATTGATTTGTGGTAAATGTTTACCGCAGTCGTTTAAGAAAGGGCTCATTTATTTAGCGTATGGCATGGTACATCTACAAAATTACAACCTAAGGAACACATTAAACATATAAATTAGCATTTGAAAGAACAATAAATATTAAAATCGATTTTGATGAGAAGACACATATTGAACAGTAAGCAAAATTATAGAATGTTCATGTTAAAAGTTAATATTTAAATTTGAAATCCAATCAAGAGCAGGCTGCGTTGCATCATGAAAGTCTTTCAGGTTCCCCCCCCCCCCCTTTGTGGGTGGGGGGTTAGAACACACCCACGGTATCCCCTGCCTGTCGTACGAGGCGACTAAATGGGGCGACCTTGGCTATTCTTTTAGGTTTCCGGCTTGTCTTGCGAATTGGACCTCCCGTGGGTGGGAGGGATGGAATACACTCACAGGTATACCCTGCCAGTCGTAGAAGGCGACGAAAAGGGTTTCTTGTCCCAGGTCCCCTTTACGGGTTTGACAGCCAGCTCTAAACGCCCCGCTTTGTGCGATATAACTCTCATTTGGTTATATCGCACGCCTTTTTCCGTTCATGTTTTTGAGGTCTGGCTCTCAAAATTATATGTGCGTGCTGTCAGGGGAAGGGCCACGTAAGTGTGCGACTACGCTCGAGAGCCTGTTCGGTCTGGCCACACCAACAGGTGGGTGCGCCATGTACCCTGCAGTAGTATCCGCCTGACAACGCAGGCCCCCGCACAGCTGCATGCCTGTGCTGGAAAACTCTCTAGTATATGCCAAGGGGTACATGCCTGTATGGCATGTCAAACATCGGACCCCCGGGCAATGCCTTCCAAGCTAGGCGGGCCTTGCCTTGGCTGGGTAGCGCCTACAGAGACAGCCCGTGATTGGAGTCGGTGGCATTCAGGGAGGATGAAATGGCCATGGGACAGAAAAGGAATATCTCCCAACAGGGTGGTCCGCCACCCAAGTCTTTAACTTTTGATTCCCTACGGGGATCAACCCCCTGGGAACAGTCTGTTCGTGAGAATCTAGGTGCAAACACTCCCAAGTTTCTGGTTGCAACCAGAACGGATGGGGGTGATTTCAAGATGGTAAAGTCTATTTTGTTTTCTCGCCACATAGAAGGGGTCTATGGTGAGCTTGAGAAGGTACAAAAGATGAGAAACGGTAGCTTGTTGCTCAAGACTAGGACTGGTGAGCAGGTTGAACAACTTCTGGAATGTGACCACTTTGGCGATATCCCTGTCAAAGTGGAAAAGCACACGTCTCTGAATCTGGTCCGAGGAGTTATTTTCCACCGGGACCTGATTCTGAACACTGACGAAGAGCTTAAGGAGGATATGCAGCACCGTCACGTGACTGATGTCCGGCGCATCACGCGCAAGGTCAATGGTCAAATCGTGGATACTGGTGCTTTCATTATTTCCTTTGAGTTTTCGGTGCTCCCGGAGAAAGTCAAGGTTACAAGTTACCGTTGTGACGTACGGCCTTATATCCCTCCACCAATGAGGTGTTATAAGTGCCAGAAGTTCGGGCACATGTTATCCCGATGCTCAAGCCCTCAAATCTGCGGCACATGCGGTAAGGTACCCCACGAAGCGGAAGAGTGCACCACACCATATCAGTGCACTAATTGCCCTGGATTTCATTCTCCTCGGGACAGGAACTGCCCTGTCCTGAGTGAGAAGAAAATCCAGGAGATCAAACCCCTGGATGGTCTCACCTATCAGGAGGCCCGCAAGAAGTACCATACCACGATTTCGCCTTCTCCCAAGATTGATTATAGAGTCATAATACCCAATTTGGTCCCGGCTACCTCATCATTTGTCTCAGCTGTAAAACCTTCTAATGTACCACCGCCATCTACATCTGTATCTACACCCCAGAATCGGAAAGAGAGCCCGAAGGTGACTTCAACCCCACATTCGGCCCCAAAGAAGGCTGTGCGAGCGAAGGCTGCTCCGTCCGCACAGCAGGGGAGGAAGTTGAAGACTTACTCCCCACTCGGGAGGAAGTCTCCTCCCCACCCAAACGGTCGGCGAAAGCCGCGCCGTAGCCGGCGGAGGCGGCATCGTCGACCAGGGTCAGGAATTTGGCTCCTGACCGTCTATATTGAACCCTTTATCCTCTGTTGGATAAATGATTCTATGTTTTATTCCTTCAATTAATAAATATTTCTACAAGCATCATGAAAATAGCCAGACGGAGATGAGGAAATTTCAAGCATTGCTGGAGCCAGTGGGGACATACCTGAAGCTATTTGACAAAAGGCTAAATACTTAGGAATGTGAAAAGAATGACCATAGCTATGATTCAGAAGGACAGGTGGTGGCTGCCTCAAAATAGAAGCGACGCGCAGTGAGACACGGCTCTGGTATGTTCATTGTAATGTTCGCGCCTAGAAGAAATATGATGCAGTAACATGAGTGGCTGATGAGCATGCTAAACACTCCTACTAGCCAAGGTCTGAATACAAACCGCCAAGATACAGAAAAGGTGGGAACCAATGAGAGAAAAATGCTTATTTAGCGCGCCAGGTCTAGCGTGGGCACGCTCGGCTAGCATTCACGCGGGAGATTGCCTAGACAAAATCTCTACGATCGATTCTAGGATTAATGGGCATATTCTTGACCTGCGCTATTTTTCGAGTTCAGTGATATTTATTTCATTCCTGTATCACTATTATTTTGTGAAATTTTTATCTAGTTTCCCCCTCTATCTACACCTAGGGCTGGTTCATTTATAAGTGGTGTGAAGTGCCAAGACATTGCAGTATTACTTCGGTGTGTCGAGGGCACAGAGCTTATTACTTGTTTCGTCTGAGGACAAGGAGGGCTTATTACGTTTGTTCGTTTGAGGACAGAGCTTATTACTTTGATGTGTCAGTGGACGCAGACAGTTATACTTTGCGTGTCATGAAGGACACAGAAACTATTATTAAAAGTGTTAAATTCAGTGTTAGATAGTCATAGTACTATATTTGTAGGGGCAGTATCTTCGATAATTCGCCAACAGACTGTTTGGGGAAAGAAGTACCCGAACGGCGAATTTAGTAGTCAGACATCAAGTGTATAATAATTTAATTTTTGAATCAGCACGAGAGACGACATCATTGACCATGGAGGAAGCCTGGAAATATCAAGACTCCGCCAAGATGGTTGAGATGAGATAAGAAGAATCCGGTTGGGAGATGGCTCCGGATGTTCTTTGACGGGTGGCTGGCTGAGGATGAGTACATGAATAATATTTATTATTATCTGATAAATTAACTTATGGTGTATGGGACATAGTTTGTTTTGTAAATAATTTGCTTGTGTGATTAACGTAGTCTAATTAGTTTTGGTCTGACACACCTTTTGCATGGAAACAGCTCGCATATATGTTATTAGTAGAAGGTTCTTTTCTTGTTTGTTGTTTTAACTAACGTAGCTATGTGAACGACCGTGTTTGCATACGCTACGCAATGCGGTTAAAAACGTCTCTCTGAGATATGTCGTGTTTCAGAAGTAGGACTGAAGTAATATAATTATACAGTAGATTGGAGGGAAATTGATTTCTTTTGTTTTATTATTGATCAGATTCAGTTGAAATTATTGCCTTTGGAGCAATGTGATTTGTGACGAAGAGCAGTCAGCTCTATCGTAGGTTGTAATATTTTTTTAATTGTTTGTTGGTGAGCATCTATTCAGCCGGTCTGTGTGAAAACGTATTGTCATTCCCAGATGTGTGTGTGTGTGTGTGTATTTTGTGTTATTACAAGCGGGAATTTCAGCGTAGACTGATTTCTGGCAGCTTGATAACGAATCCAGATTGTGACCTCGCGAGGGCAATTCTGGATATTTTGATGAATGTCTGACCATAGTGGTTGAGTTTGTTGCTGTTGATCCCTTGAGATAACGGCGCAGCTGGTCAGTTATATTTATACACACTAGAGTGGGACAATGACAGGTGATTGAGGAAGAGGGGAGATGTTTCGCAAGATGGACTGAAGTTTGCCGGCCAGGTCATTAGTAGAGAGTGCTGGTGTGGCTCATTAATAACTTGAATTACAGAATTAAGAACTGATCAATGATAAATATTGTTTTAATAAATGGGAGTTGCCTACGAATCACGATAATCTCCGAAACGTTATCTTAACATGCAGTTTTGTTCATATAAAGTAATGTCAGCCAGTCAGGCTTTTGTTGTTGTTGGTTTATTCCATGTTTATATTCCATTCAGTGACCCGTGAGTCACATGCTATGCTGTATTTCCTTGTCTGTGTTGAGCAATTTGGCCACTGCTGGCAGCTCAAAGTCAAGTGCGTCTTCGCGCTAATGAGGGTCCTGAGAGAGATACCTGTAAATATTAGATTTAGTGCGTGTGTCAGCATTACGTTTTAAGGGTTTTTATTAATGTCATGTTCCATATCCGTAAACGTTGATTTACGAGATGATTGTTCGTGAGCATCGTGGCTGTTAACCCGTTGTAAACGAACAGTCATCCAAAGTACTCATTCCTCGTAGTTAGTCATTACGCGCACATAAAACCCAAATTGCAAGGTAGTGGAACCAAGATCCACATTTTAAATAAAAGGGGAGATCCGTCTGACTCCTCAGATTTATAGATATTCTTGTCATGGGAAATTCAGGGAGGATTGTTTTATATTTTATTGTTGTTTATTTCTTTTGATGCACTATTAGTCATTAAATCATGTTATTATTTTACATCTTGTCACCTTTCTTTCTAATTTATAGTTTTCATCCTATGACCCTTACCTCAGTAGAGCATGTTGTTTGGCGAACGTAAACATCACATAGGAACTGAGCGCGACCCCTTGATTAAGATTTCTTACATTAAAACACTGCTTTTCTGAAGGGTTCAATATATCTTCAAGAGGCGGGGAAGAAGGGACCCCGCACTACGCATTCCCTTTCTCCAAAAAAGGGGAAGCCATCCGCCCCACCACCTGCGGATGCTTCCGCGCCTGGGCACGTTTCGGTCCCCAGATCTGCGCGCTCCCCACGGAGATCCCCCCGCCGCCGAACTGCGTCTAGGAAATCTTCCGCTGTGTCGATTCACTCCACGACCTCGCCTGAGGACATGGAGATTATAGTCGACGTAGTGAGTGAAGATCCTGCAGAGGATAAGTTGTAGCTTGCTGCTCCAACTTATTCCCTAGTTTATAAGTTCATACTATGGCACTGTTACAGTGGAATTGTAACAGTTATGACAGGCATTTGACAGAGCTCCGTCAGCTCATTGCACAATACGCAGCGAGTATAGTCTGCCTACAGGAAACAAACCTCAGACCTGATCACAAGACTGTTCTGAGAGGTTTCAGACTATACTTTAAATGGCGACAAGACGCCGCCCGGGCTTCCGGGGGCGTTTGTACCTTCGTTCACTCTGACAGCTACAGTGAAGAGTTTCCGCTCGCCACTCCTCTGGAAGCTATTGCAGTTCGCGTGTCCTTGCCTGTTATGACAACTGTTTGTAACGTGTACCTTCCACCGAACCAGCCCCTTGATATTAATGCCGTCTTTGATTTTGTTGATCAACTTCCAGTCCCTTTCCTACTCGTGGGTGATTTCAACTCTCATCACCCCCACTGGGGATCACCATCTTCCTGCCCCAGAGGAAGGGACGTGGAGGGCTTAATTCAAGGGATGGATTTATGTCTATTAAATACAGGGGAAGCTACACATTTTAGCTTAGCGCACGGCACGTACTCACACATTGACTTGAGTGTGTGTAGCCGTGCGCTGGTCCCCCTATTTGGTTGGAATGTACACGACGACCTCTGTGACAGTGACCATTTCCCGATCGTTCTTACGCTTCTGAACCAGAAGCCCGTGGAGTTCCCCAGTCGTTGGGTGCTTAAGCGGGCAAATTGGCCCTCGTTTCAAGAACGAGCTGTGTTCGTTGATCTTGGTTGCAGGAGCGTCGGTGACGAGGTACAGCACATCACCGATGTGCTTCTTGCTGCCGCCGAAGAGTCCATTCCATCCTTTTCTGGGACTCATCGTCGCAAACTCGTCCCTTGGTGGACAGAGGATATTGCAGCGGCAATAAGAGACCGTCGTCGAGCTCATAAGCACTACCGTCGGCGTCCAACCATGGCCAATTTGGTGGCGTTTAAGAAATTTCGTGCCAAGGCACGGATTCTTATTCGCCAGAGTAAGAAACAATCCTGGGAACGGTATGTGTCTTCTATTACGGCACATACCCCCTCCTCTCAAGTGTGGACTAAACTAAGACGCATTTCGGGAATTCAGACATCTTCTACTGTACCGGGAATTTCCATTGATAATGAATTGGTTACAGATCCTTATCGCGTTGCAAATCATCTCCCCTCGTATTTTGCGGATATATCCGGTTCCGATAATTATGACCCTGCCTTCGTGGCCCTGAAGCGCGAAGCGGAACGTTTCCAGCTTAGTTTTGCTTCCCGCGCTTCGGAGGAGTACAACGTGCCCTTTACGGAGTGGGGACTCCGCGGAGCGCTGGCGCTCTGCAGGGACACGTCTCCCGGCCCGGATAATATTCACAACCAGATGCTTAAGCACCTTAACGATGAGAGCATTCGTTATTTGCTCATGGTGTTTAACCGAATCTGGTTGGAAGGTGTGTTTCCAGCGCAATGGCAGGAAGGTATCATTATACCTATCCTGAAGCCCGATAAGGATCCCAATTTGACAGTGAGTTACATACCTATTTGTCTAGCTAACTGTCTGTGCAAGCTCTTTGAGAGGATTGTCAATCGGCGCCTGGTGTGGGTCCTGGAGAGAATACCAGGGACACGTGTCCTGTCTGAATACCAGTGTGGTTTCAGGGCATCTCGGTGTACCAACGACCATCTGGTACGCCTGGAGACCGCCATACAGGACGCTTTTCTCCGGGGACAGCACCTAGTCGCTGTTTTCTTTGACCTCGAGAAGGCCTATGACTCCACTTGGCGTTACGGCATCCTCTCTACCCTGCATCAATGGAAATTCCGAGGTAACTTGCCGGTTTTTATTGCGAATTTTCTGTCCCTTCGCCTGTTCCGTGTCGGAATAGGGGGGACAGATTCGCAATATCATATACAGGAAAACGGTGTCCCACAGGGATCGGTGCTTAGCGTAACATCATTTACGGTTGCCATAAACGGTATAGTCGCTGCTGCTGGTCCAGTAGTGGTACCGTCGCTATATGTGGACGACTTCGCTCTACATTATAGTGCGCAAAATATGGCGGTCGCTGAACGACAGCTACAACAAGCTATTCGGAGAGTGGAACGCTGGACACTAGAGCATGGCTTTCGATTCTCAACCGCCAAGTCCTCGGTTGTCCATTTCTGCCGAAAGCGCACTTTCCATCCTGATCCTGAGCTTTATCTGGGCAATGTAGCTTTGCCTGTTGTTGCTGCGAACCGGTTCCTTGGGCTCCTTTTCAATCAGAAATTGACGTGGGAGCCACACGTGCGGTGTTTGAAAACTGCCTGTGCTAAGAAACTCAACATGTTGCGGTTTCTTAGCGGCACATCATGGGGGGCGGACCGCGCGGTGCTCCTACGTTTTTATAAGGCACTGATTTTATCTAGATTAGATTATGGCAGTGTAGCATATGGTTCGGCCCGTAAGTCAGTGCTTGTTTAACTGGACATTGTCTACCACGGCGCGGCGGTGTGAGGCTGGCGACGGGTGCCTTTCGGACGAGCCCAGTCGTCAGCTTGCTCGCCGAGGCTGGCGTACCTCCTTTACACCTGAGGCGCCAACAAGTACTGCTGACCTATGCTGCAACTATTCGACAGATGCCACTTCATCCAGGCTATCCATGTTTGTTTTCCAATCCGAATCGCCGGCTGTATGATGCGCTCGCCCGAGCCACTCGGCCGGCGGGATTCGCTTGGATGCCTTATACCGTCAGTTCCGATTTCCTTCTGTCTCCTGTATCGTCCGAGTACCTAGCAAGGCCCCTCCGTGGATGGTCTCTCGCCCTGATATCATCCTGGATCTGCACACCGGCCCCAAGTCGGACACGGACTCCTCCGTCCATCGGAGGCTGTTCCAGTCCGAGGTGAGCCGGTATCCGGGATCAGAGCTTACATCAGTTGGCAGTCAAAGTGAAAGGTCGTGTTTTTCCCGAGCTCTCAGGTGTGCTGAAATGGGGTGTTCTCTGGAGTGTTATCGGGCGAGGATCGGGCTGTGGTATGCGAAGGGTAGTCGGGATTTCCGGTGTTTGTGTGTGCGTACGGGACCTAGTAACTTGTGGTTTATAGCCCTAGTGATAGCTGCGTTGTTAGTTATTGGTGGAGTGGAAGTGAATCCAGGGTCTGTTACTCCAAATGTGAATCAGGCAAATGATCCAGTGGCAGCTTTAAAGTGTTCGACGTGCAGTGAAACATTGAAGAATGGTGTTGTGTGTGGACTATGTGAGAAATGGTTTCACTTCGGCTGTATTAAGGTCAAGAAGGAGGATTGTGATGTCGGAAATTGGTTTTGTAAAGTATGTGATACGCCGGACAGTTTGAGGGTGCAAATCAAAGCAAGGGATCAAATAATACAGGAACTTAGAGCAAAGCTTCGTGAATCAGAAGAAACGGTGAAGGATGTGACTGAACGGCTTTCTACTGGGATCAGTGTGGAAGAGGGCGTGCAGGAGCAAACTGAGGATGACGTTATCATAATGGGTGATTCTATGATACGATGGAGTGCGAATATCTCGAGGAAATCAGGTGCGAAAGTGCGGTGTTACCCGGGGATTAAGATTGACCAGCTTGCCCAACAAGTGGAAGAAGCAAATGTAGAGGACTGTGACAAAGTTAAAGTGTTGTTGCTCCATGTTGGGACGAACGATTTGAAGAAGAGGGCTACAGCTGATTACATCATGGGGGAGCTCTACGAACTAGGCAGAAAAGCTAAAAGCAAGTTTAGAAATGCAAAAATTATAATGAGTGGCATTGTTCGGCGGGGAGATGTTCCGTTGAGGCGAGTTAAGACTGTAAATGACCGCATGGACTGGGTATGTGCACAACTGGGATTAGTGTACGTAGAAGCTGACTGCTGGATTGGTGGCCGTGACTTCGCCCGAGACGGGCTGCATCTAAATCGACGGGGCGCTTTCAATCTAGGGAGCCTACATGACAGGGTCATCGGTTCGTGCCGGCTTTTGTGAGGAGGAGCAGGTCCAGAGGTTCCCAGCTGATGGGAACAGAAGGAGCTATTTCGAGATATTTGCTGCGGAGGTAAGACTCTAAGATTACTGCAGGTTAATTGTCAGAGTTTAGGAAATAAATTAATTGATTTTTGGAATCTTGTAGAGACGTATTCTCATTGCAACTGAATCTTGGTTATATGAGGGCATACATAGTAGCGAAATAATTCAAGGGACCTACGAGATGTACAGAAGGGATCGGGGGAAGCGAGGTGGTGGGCTATTTATTTGTGTGCGCAAAAATATAGCTAGTTTCTTAAAGTGGGCTGATATGGATCATGAAATGTTATGTGTACAAATTTCGGATAAAGGAAATAAATTCCCTCTTCAGGTGATAGGGGCGTATAGAGCACCGAAAGATAACCTTTCTCTCCTCGAAACACTGTATGATAAAACTTGTACGGGTAATGCTATGAAAAAGAGCATAATAATTGCTGGAGATTTAAACCTCCCCAAAGTAGACTGGTCTGGTGAGTCAACTAGCTGTGGTCAGGCTCAGAGCGCTGCGAATAAATTCTTAAGGGAGGGGGGATTTTCCCAAGTAGTTGACTTCCCAACTAGAGACAATAATACCTTAGATGTTTATCTCGTAAGGCCTGTAGAGCTGTATATTAACTGTCTGAAAGTACCAGGAATTAGTGACCATTCTGGGGTTGAATTAAATATTAGATATGGTGACATTACAAAATTAGACTCTGATGTAGCAAAAAGATCATATTCCAGTATCGCAGGGCGGATCAGGGCAAGTTTCAGGGGTATTTGAATGAGCTATTTGTAGGATGGGCATCGGAAGGAAGTCACATTAATATCCTGTGGACTAACTTTTTGAAAATTTTAAATAGCGCTGTTGATAAATTTGTCCCATTTAAATTCCTGAAACAAAACCCAGATCCTGAGTATTACACACGAGAAATTAGGAGTCTAAAACGGAAAATTAGGAAATTATACAATAAAAGACATGATAGTGACAAGTATATGTTGAAATTTAAGTCCTTATCAAGAGAGCTCGTCTTAAAAAAGAGGGCTGCTCATGACAGTTATATGCAAGGTTTACTTAGTTCGGGAGGTGATGGGTGGAAAAAAAATTACAGTTATGTTAGGAGAAGAAAGGGAAATTCAAATAATTTGTCGATGATAATGTCCGGTGACGGTAAATTAATTACTGAGAAACAGGCCATTGCTAATGAATTAAATGTCTTTTACGGTAGTGTGTTCAATAAATCCAATAGCTGTGTGTTGGACCTTAACGACGAATCAGGGGCTCCCCTGTTCCAAATAAACCAGTCAGCAATTGTAAAGCTAATACAAAAACTACGTTTCAATGTATCAAAGGGTCCTGATAATATTGTTAGTGAAGTACTTAAACTAGGAGGTAGGGCCGTGGCACGATACTTGGAGGTGATGTTTAATGTGTCCATAAACAATGCGCAAATCCCAGATGACTGGAAAAGAGCTACGGTAGTCCCAATATAAGGGAGGGAGCAGACTTGAATTGGACAACTACAGGCCGGTTAGCCTTACGTCCGTCGTTTGTAAACAGATGGAGCATCTCATTTGCGACTACTTGAGGGAACAGTGGGAAACATTATCATGGTTTAATGATAGGCAACATGGATTTCGGAAAGGTTACTCATGCGAGAGTCAGATGCTATCACTTTTTCAAGACATTAGCGAATCGTTAGACCATGGAGTTTCAGTCGACGCCGTGGTTATAGATTTTGCGAAGGCATTTGATGTCGTTCCGCATGACATGCTACTCCATAAATTAGCTTCGACGAAGATTGATAGAAGAGTAATTTTATGGATCCAAGAATTTTTGACGGGTCGTTCTCAGAAAGTGAAAGTCGAAGGCATATTCTCGGATGAAATTACCGTAACGTCGGGTATCCCTCAGGGCAGCGTAATCGGAACTTTGTTATTTTTGGCGTTTATAAATGACTTACCAAATGGGATTCACAGTGACTGTCGATTGTTTGCGGATGATTGTGTAATATATCGAAAGATACATGACTCGCAAGACAATGCAGTGCTTCATGAGGACCTGAACCTGGTCTATAAGTGGGCGATTGTAAATAAAATGAAAATAAACACAAGAAAATGTAGTCTCTTAAAAATAGGGAAAGTGCGAAGGCAGGATTTTCAATATAACATTGGCTCGGAAATACTTGTAGAAGAAGATTCTTGCAAATATTTGGGCGTTCACGTAAGGAATGATATGAAATGGAGTAGTCATGTAGGATGTGTAGTTTCAAAAGCTTACAAATCCCTGCACTTTGTAATGAGGGTATTAAAAGGAAGTAGTACCTCTGCTAAAGAATTAGGCTATTTGTCACTTGTAAGACCTATTCTGGAATATGCCTCGGCGGTTTGGGATCCATATCAAGTAGGGCTCATCAATGAGTTGGAAATGGTACAAAGAAAGGCCGCTAGATTTGTGCTCAGTGACTTTAATCCCAGGAGCAGTGTGAGCCGTATGTTAAAGAAACTTGGGTGGGAATCACTGGAGGCTAGGAGGATGAAATCTAGACTCTGCGCTATGTACAACACGTATACAAATCAACCAGCATGGGGTGAGCTTAGCAAACGATTGGGAAAGCCCACTTACATGGGTAGGAGCGATCATCATTTCAAAGTTAAGGGCCGACCACAGCGAACAAATTATGGTAAATATTATTTTGTAAACCGTGCCATTGATAACTGGAACTCTCTACCTGCCGCAGTCTTAGAGCCTTTTCCCAAACATATAGGTGTGTTTAAGAAAAGACTGACTATTTGTGTAAATACTCCAGTTTAATTGTTGTATAATTGTTATTGAATTGTTATGTATAATTATTTATTTGTTATGTATATACAATTTGCCACCGGGGGACACACCCCCCATTGCAAATAAATGAATGAATATGAATATGAAAATTCACGGACGGTTCGAGGGTAAACGAGAAAGTAGGCTGTGCATTTGTGGTTGAGGATCGTCGGTTTCTATTTTTACTTCCCGAGGCCTGTGGCGTGTACACAGCGGAGCTCTATGCCATCTTAGAGGCTCTGCGGTACACGTTATCAGACGATCACCAGCACTTTCTTGTGTGTACTGACTCTCTGAGTGCGCTGCAGGCGATCGATGTGTGTTTCCCGAAGCACCCGTTGGTCCAGCGAGTGCACGACCTGCTCGTCAGTTCGCGTAACGCTGGAACCGGGGTGACCTTTGTGTGGCTTCCTATCCACATGGGTATTGCGGGAAACGAGCTTGCTGATCAGGCGGCGAGAGAGGCAGGCGCACTGCCCTCGCTACCGTATGAGGTGCCTGCTAGTGATGTGCGCTCTCAGTTGCGGCATTCGATCCTGTCGCATTGGGAGGAGGCATGACGTGCCACGCCTCCTCCCAACAAACTGAGAGGCATCAAGGAGACAACTAAGGTGTGGAAATCTTCCTTCCGATCTCTCCGGAAGGAAACTGTGGTACTCTGTCGGCTCCGGATCGGCCATGGGATTGCTACGCACTCCCACTTGCTAAAGAGAGAAGATCCTCCTGTGTGTACTTGCGGCGCCCACCTAACCGTGGCACATCTTCTCTTGGAGTGTGTGGATCTGGCCGATCTGCGAAGGACTCGTAAACTGCCTAATACCCTCTCCCTTATTCTCCGTGATGACGGGCCGTCACCTGACCTCGTCATCCGGTTCATGAGGGAGAGTGGTTACTTTTTTAAGTTTTAAGGTGTAGTTACGACTTTTAATTCAGTTTAAATCTGTTTTATGTTTTTATTGTGTTCATCTATTTTATTGTTCACTATGCCTTATTTGTTTTATCCTTTTTTACCATCCGCCTTTTATACTTTTTATTCAAATAAGGCATAATTTTTTGGGGCTCACTGTCTGTTTCATAAACACCATTTTCGTTTCATCCATGGCAGTGAGTTGTTTTTATCTACATCCTTTCATTTCACGCCATTTCATTTCATTAGGGGCCGATAACCTCGATGTTAGGCCCCTTAAAACAAAAATTATCCTCATCATCATCATCTTTCAGGTTCCCATTATGGGCTCGAAGGCTGCAGTCCTCCGCAATATGCTGGATGGTCTGTCTTTCAAATCCACAGTCGCACTGAGGTGAGAAAGCCTTATGGCCACCACACACAGAAAGCTAGGCTAAGCTAAGCTAAGCTACGCTGTGTTATGAAAAATATCGCTCTCAATGCATTTAGGTACAGTGGCACACACAGGCCGCTATGCGAAGCTAAGCTAAGCTAGACAGATCGCTAGGCAGGCGATTTTCTTGGCTGTAGCTGGCCTGGCGCATGCGCTGTTCATTTCGGAACAGTTGATCTGGCGGGCTGTCGCTGACCTTTGAGTTGTGTGCGTAGCCGTGTCGTGTGAGCATGACGAATAGAAGGAACTAGTGTGAGGACTCCGCCATTATAGAACGGTAGTTTGTGGTCCCGCCGCTACAAGCACTGCAAGCGATTATGTCCAACACGAGTCCTGTTGTTCCGTCGAACCGGGTCATAGAAAAGTGTGGGTGAAGCTACTTTGTGAGATATTTGTGTGAATTAAATTGAATTTTCTTTGCTTTCAGTTCTTAAATTCAGTTCATTGTGTCTTGTGTACATCAGCGTTTTATGTTTTGTGTAGGCCTACATCAAACATAGGCTATGTCTTAGTTAATATTACTGTTTTGTGCCATCATCATTCCGAGCCCAGCATCTATGTACGCTGCACGCCACTGCTCCAAGCTCCGTCTTCTAACGCCATTTGATGAAATTGATGATCCGCCAGCTTTTCTACCAAGCCTAGTCCTCACTATCACCGCGTCTTCGATATTTCAGGCCATTCCACTACGTTCCTATAGGCTTAATTTGCAGCCACCTTACTAACAGTGCAGATTAAGTCACTCCTCTACCATTCAAATATCCAACACCATACCCACCCTATAACCATCCTAGTCAAGCAACTCGTGTCTCCCTCGAGTCTTAATACGAGTTTAACTCATCCCCTCACCCTACCAAGCAGCCAATAATTAATTATTTAATTAATTATTTCAAGTAACTTCAAATTTCATCAGCGCACTCAAAGTCACAGCTCCAACTGTATTTAAACTGTATAACTTTGAGTGACTGGTAAATTTGTTTTTCTCTTTCCTTATTCTCTGGTCGACCAAGGTATTTGACCACTCTCTCATCACCTCTTACTCATTACACGCTCTTATACACGCACAACACAAACATGTTGCGCACTGACACTAAACCTCGCACATTAACGTACCAGGGCATAACATTCCTGATAACTCAGGACCCTGATGACCCTAAAAGCCCAAATTATACACCTGCCAATCCAAAAACACTTATTCCGAATGCGCCTACCCAAAAGCGAGATGGTACACTCGTTCCACTTAAACCAGCTTCACCAAAATCAGATTCCTCACTCTCTAGCTGACCTCTTCCCTCACCCGGCACGTCTCATTCCCGACATTTGATTTCGAGAAAGAGCTGTGGTACGCTTCACCCAATGGCAGTAACCTTCAGACCAGGATGGTCCTCATCCACCCACCTATTGGTATTAGCCTTTGTAAATCAGTCGGGCGAGCAGTAAATAACGCGCTCAATCCCATAGCCCATTTATTTCCCTCATTGAGGAATTGTTGTTGTTGTTTGAGTCTTCAGTCTTTTGACTGGTTTGATGCAGCTCTCCATGCCTCCCTGTCCTGAGCTAGTCGTTTCATCTCTACATAGCTCCGACACCGTACATCGGAGGCAATCTGTTTAACATATTCTAACCTTGGTCTACCCCTACAGTTTTTGTCCTCGACCCTTCCTTCCATAACTAAGCTTGCTATTCCTGGGTGTCTTAGTATGTGTCCTACCAACCTATCTCTTCTCTTCATTAGCAGTCGCCAGAAACATCTCTCCTCTCCCACTCGTCTTAATACCTCTTTGTTTGTAACCCTATCTACCCATCTGATCTTCATCATTCTCCTGTAACACCACATTTCAAATGCTTCAATTCTCCTCTTTTCTGCTGCACCAATAGTCCAAGTTTCACTTCCATAGAGCGCCACGCTCCAGACAAAGGCTTTCAAAAATGACTTCCTAATACCTAAATCTATATTCGATGTCAGCAGATTCCTTTTTTTGTAGAAATGCTTTCTTTGCCTGAGCCAACCTACTTTTAATATCCTCTTTGCTTCGTCCATCACTGGTTATTCTGCTTCCTAAGTAACAGAAGTCTCCTACTTCCTTCAGCTTTTCACCTGCCAATTTGATCTCCATAGAGGTTTCTGATTTATTTCGGCTGCATTCCAGTATTTTTGTTTTACATTTATTAATTTTCATCATGAATTCTTTCCGTAAGACGGAGTCCATACCATTCAAAAACTCATTCAAATCCTCAGGCTTGTCGGCCAAGATGACGATGTCATCAGCAAATCTCAGAGTTGAAATTATTTCTCCTTGAATCTTCACTCCCACTTTAAATTTTTCTCTAATTTCCTTCATTGCTTGTTCAATGTAAAGATTGAAAAGTATGGGTGATAAGTTGCAGCCTTGCCTTACACCTTTCTGAATACCAGCTTCTCTCTCATGTCCTTCAACTCGAATGACTGCTGTCTGGTTTCTGTACAGATTGTATATCACCCTCCTATCCCTGTACTTTATTCCAATTGATTTCAAAATGTCAAACAATTTAGTCCAATCAACGTTATCAAAAGCCTTTTCTAAGTCTACAAAAGCCATGAACGTTCTCTTATCTTTCCTTATTCTACCTTCTAAAATCAGCCTAAGACTTAGTACAGCTTCCCTTGTTCCTACATTTCTCCTGAAACCAAACTGGTCTTCACCCAACTCCGTTTCTATCTGGCTTTCAGTCCTCTTGTAAATTATTCTAGACAGGATCTTTGAAGCATGAGTAATCAAACTGATTGTACGGTAATCTTCACATCTGTCAGCTCCCACTTTCTTTGGTATAGGGATGATTACATTCTTCTTGAAATCAGGGGGTACCTCACCTGTCTCATAAATCCTACACACCAAGTGAAATAACCTGATCAGACCTTCATCTCCTATGCAGCGTAGCAACTCAATCGGTATATCATCTATGCCTGGTGCTTTGTTCCTGCTTAAGTCTTCCAAAGCTCTATCAAATTCTGATCTCAATATTAAATCTCCTTTCGCATCCTCATCAATTTCCTCCTCCCTTTCCATTACATGATTCTCAATCTCCTTTCCCTTATACAAACTCTCTATGTAAGCTTTCCATCTCTCAACCTTTTCTTCCCTATCTGTTAGAGGCTTTCCATTTGTGTCCTTAATATTCCAGCACTTAGTCTTCTTTTCCCCAAAAGTATTCTTAATCCTTCGATAAGCTGTGTCTACTTTTCCTAATTTCAGACAATTTTCTATACCTGCACATTTCTCTTTCAACCATTCTTCTTTCGCTTCCTTGCACTTCTTGTTAACCTCATTTCTCAGACGTCTGTATTCTGCTTTCCCCTTTTCATCTCTTAGATTCTTGTGTTTCCGCCTTTCATCCATCAATTCTAGTATATCCTGAGTGATCCACGGTTTTCTACCTATTCTTTCTTTCCTACCAATGTTTTCTTCTGCGGATTTTGTTATTTCATTCTTCATAAGTGCCCATTCGTCTGCAATTGAAGTTTGTTTAGGGTTTTTCATTAGTCCTTCCTTTATACTCTTCTTGAATCTTTCGTTTACATCCTTCTCTTTCAGTCTGTCTATTGCCCACCTTTTTGGCTTTTGACTTTTCTTCAGTTTCTTCAACTTTAATCTGCATTTCATTACAACCAGATTGTGATCAGAGTTTATGTCAGCACCAGGATATGTTTTACAATCCAAAATCTGGTTTCGAAACCTCTGCTTGACCATAATGAAGTCGATTTGGTAACGCCCTGTATCTCCTGGTCTCATCCATGTGTGTATTCTTCTATTGTGGTTATTGAATAAGGTGTTAGCTATGACCAATTCATGCTCGGTGCAGAATTCTACCAGCCTGCTTCCTCGATCATTCCTTTCACCTAATCCGAAATCTCCTACTATCTTCCCTTCTCTCCCTTTTCCTACCACAGCATTCCAATCTCCCATTACTATAACATTTTCATCACCCTTGATATACCTCAGAATTTCGTCTATTTCTTCGTAGACCTTTTCAACATCCTCATCATCAGCTTGACTGGTAGGCATATATACTTGTACCACTGTAGTGCAGGTAGGTTTTGTATTGATTTTTGCTACAATAATCCGTTCACTATATTGCTCATAATATTCCACCCGCTGTCCAAGTTTCCTACTCAATATGGGGCCAACCTCTGCTTGGCCATTGTTTGATTTAGTGCTAATGACCCTATAGTCTCCTGACCAAAAGTCCTGTTCTTCCTGCCAGCGCATTTCACTAATCCCAACCAAATCCAACCTCAACCTATCCATTTCCCTTTCTAAGTTTTCTAACCTTCCACTTCCTAGCAGACTTCTAACATTCCACGCTCCGATCCGTAGAATGTCAGATTTCCTCTTTGTCACTTCTGTGATTGAGGAATTAGGTAATCACAACATAGGCATCACTCCCTCTGAGGATAGCCATCTCAACTCTGTCACTAGTGCTCTCAAGAGCCGCTCTGCCATTCCCCCATTTTCATTAATTAGATTCAGACGCACAAATTCACCTTCTTTAGTCTCTCAATCTGAGGAAAATAAATTGCCACAACAAGCAACAAAAGTAACAGTCTGTGTAGCCTACTCCAGGAATCTGTGCTTTCCGTAACATGTAATGGAGACCGTAGTACTTATTTCCGTGAATTATATTTTCCATTGTGCCCTGCCGTGTTATTTCAATTGTAATCGCTAATTACTTTTTAAAAAAGTATCATTTACAAAGCAATTCGTTTCCCTTGGCATTATCCCTAAGACCAGCTGACCGGCAGCGTGGAACTTGCTCACTCTAGCGCTGCCGGGCGGGGCGCGCTTGAACTTGAGGAGTGCTCTCACTTTGGTGTGAGTGTAGTGTAGTGATTCAGGTATTACCGAACTTCGTTTTATTCATACAATGGGCGACATGCCAAAAGAAGAGCGTATAATTGAAGAGGTGAAAAGATATCTCTGACTTTATGATACGTCTTCAAATTACTACAGAGACTTGACAAGAAAGGAAAACTGTTGGTAGGAAATAAAATTCTTCATCATTTCCATTCAGTTCATGAATCAAATGATGGAATTCACCGTGTATTTTTCTTCTTCTCTCAATTTCACGTATCCAGGATCGTCCTCTCTTCCTTTTTCATTCTTTTTCTTCATCTTCGATGACAGCAGCCAATAAAAGGGCCTCCTCTGCAATGCCAGTCATCCTTAAACTGCTGCCTAGCTTACTTTAGCTTAGCTTTTTGTTCGTGACATAGCACACCATAGCTTGGCATTGCTTAGCATACCGTAGCGTAGCGTAGCGTAGCGTAGCGTAGCGTAGCTTTCTGTGTGTGGTGACCTTTATTCCACTTGTATAAACTGTGTGCAGACCCCATGTCCCGTTCCTGTTGAGTGATTTCCATGCCAGCTGGTTTCTTGATAGGATTAATGAAGTTTCTATATCTCTCATGGAATAAATTAATCCATACCTCAGACCACTTGTTGTCAATTAGAAAATTATGTATACAGTAGTCTTAATAGTTTGAGGGGTACGGTGCCGTGACCACCTCGAATTATTGAAAACTCGGACTATCGAAATGTATGTGGGAAAAGGAAATGATGTACTGTAAAACGATGTTGAATACGTGCGTAAAAAATGAGCTTTATTAATGCAAAGTGTTGAGAGCAGGCATTTACATTGGCAGTTTTAACTTACGTCCTGTAACAAGTTAATATTTCGTGAAAGAAATTTTGGATTGTCTTTTGTTTGGTGAAGCTGCAACGTTTCCGCGCGACGATATCACGCCACCGTCCGAAGATCAGGATTTCAGTGGGTGTCGCCTCTGATAGTTGTTCTACATAGTGACCTCAAGTGCAGCGTATCCATCGGTGTAACTCCCCAGTGGTACAGTCATCACCAAGGTCCGGAAGTTCATGCACTATAAAATGAATAAATATGCATTCAAAAATGCACTGATTATTGGTCAAATATGCATAACGTTTCAAACAAGTAGTCCCGTGAAGTGAAGAACTATACAGCCTATTTTCATATATCCTACTAATGTTAATTGTCTATCAACATACAACATTTCAGTTTGATTGCTGTAATAGATTCGTAGATATTGAGAACCGACTAAATATTGCGGATGGTCTCCATGTTGGATTTTTATATATGTAGGTCTTAGAGTTATGTACTGTTACATGAAGATTATTATGTACGTGTAGTATTCACACTTCAATCGCATGATTAGGACACAAGAAGTAAAAACGAGATTTTAAAATTTCGCACAGCTGCCATCTTGTGGTTTTGGAAACAATTGAAAAGAATTAGATGTCAGTGGATTAACATTTGTATAAGGATTTACTGTACCAAGTGTCACTGCACTCGGATGGTTAAATTGCACGAAACGACCATGTGAATATTTATAATTCGCGTCGCCACCATGTTGGGTTTGTGATCACCAGGTTATTGAAAGTCCTATGGGTGAATTTAATGTTCATAGCCCTAATGAACATTACAAAATTCAGTCTGATTGCTGTAATAGATTCGTAGATATTGAGATCCATTTAAATATTTCGTATGGTCGCCATGTTGGATTGTTATATGTATAGGCCATAGAGTTATGTACCATTAAAGGAAAATTATTGTGTAGGTTCATTATTCAAACTTTTCACTTCGATCGCATGATTACGACACAAGAAATAAAATCTTAATTTTAAAACTCGCACAGCCGCCATCTTGAGGTTATGTAAACAATTGAACTAAATTAGATACCAGTGCATTACTATATGTATAAACATTTACTGTACCAAGTTTCATTGCTTTTGGATAATTAAATCGCGAGAAAGGTCTATTTAAAATTTTCAACTTTGCTTGGCCGCCATATTCGTTTTGTAGTTAATTTTGAAAGTCTAATAGATGAACTTCCAGTAGTACCCTTAATCTCCGTACAAAATTTCAGGACGATAACCGCTAATAGTTTCAGAGATATAGAATGCCAGTGAAATATTTCGCACAGCCGCCATCTTGAGGTTATGTTAATAATTGAATGAGGTTAGATGTCGATGCATTAGGCCTACAATGTGTATAAACATATTCTGTACCAAGTGTTATTGCGTTTGGTTGATTAAATCGCGAGAAACGTCTATTTAAAAGTCGCAACTTCGCTTGTCCGCCATGTTGGTTTTGTTGTTACCAGGTTTTTAAAAGTCACATAGGTGAACTTCTAGTAGTTCGCTTTATCACCGTTAAATATTCCAGGGTGATATCGGTAATAGTTTCGGATATATTGAATGCTGGAGAAATATTTCGCTCAGCCGCCATGTTGGATTGGTGAGACGTAACAAAATTTGAAGGGCACGGTCGGGGTCGTCCGGAATAGTGCTATGAACTTACCAAGTTTCATTGAAATAGCTCCAGCCGTTTAGAAGTTATTAGGGGGGACACACACCATCACACACACCATCACATACGCACACACAGACACACGGACAGAAGGTGATCTCATAAGCCTTTTTAGCCTACTTTCGATCTTTTGCAAAAACTGAAAGTAGACTTATGAGATCACTACAGGGCGAAAAAAAGTGTGTCTGTCTGTGTGTGTGTGTGTGTGTGTGTGTGTGTGAGTGTGTGTACTCTGAATGTCTGCCCCCCCCCCTATCAATTCGAACACGGTGAAACCGAATTGAACGAAATTTGGTACAGAGGTAGAACAAGCAAAGGGCACCTCAGTGTCATGTTTTATATCGCCGCCATCTTTACTAAAACTGAATGGCGGCCACTCAAACGTTCAAAACGTAAAATCAAATAACGACTAACCAAATCATCCGATCTCTACCAAATTTGGTAACAACATACCTTCGTATAGGATGCGTCCAAACTACAAGGTCGTCCGCCATACCATTTCAGGATGGCGGCCGTGCGAATTATGCAAACTTTATAATCCATATCATGGGACCCACCAGTTCCGATTATCGAGCCGAGAATCGTTTTAACTGTTCTAAAGGAAGAGGCACGTTCGAAATTAAAAGTTTATTTTGTAATACTATAGTGCAAACGTGATTTTAAAAAGCTGAGCCGATTCAGTAATAAGACAAGATGGCAGCGGATATCTTGTGCCTGACTTATATTTCATTAATTTGAGTATTGCATGCAATATAGCGTACTGATACAAAATAAATAAACTTTGTATGAAATGCTTTAGATATAAATAATATACTCCAGTGATGAAATCGTTTAGTATAAATCATTATTTGCTAACAAGTTCTATGTAAGTCATTTTATATAGAACGATATTCGTTGACACAATTAGCTCAGTGGTAGAGCGTTAGCCTATCGCTCAAATGCCTATGGTTCAAACCCGATTAGAGCTAGGTTTTTTGCTTGAAATGTTATATGTTTATTGTTTTGTAATGACTCAGACGTTTTAAAATTAAGCGTTATATTGTGCATATTATGGTGTAAAATATATATTTAATTAAAACATAATTCGCCAGCAGATTTACTCGAGACATCTAGCTGCCAAAAAGGTAAATGCACGCCGACCTACTTATTAACTTCCAAATTTTATTGAAAAGTTTCTTCTTCTGGCCGCTAGAATGCACTCGCTCTGTTAGGATTATATTGTTCGATATTTCACCACTAGATGTCACGACTAGTCTACGGGGGGCTCCATTGATTGCTATACCATTGGCATTCTATGCGCATCGAATTTGAAGAATGACAAGATGATACTACGATACATTTTTACTTTTTATTTTAAAGGGTTTATAACAGCCTATTTTGCGTTACTTGAAAATGTTATTTGAAGTAAAGAACAAAACGATTTCACATAGTAACTGAATTCAAGCCGTTGGTGTTAGTTCAGGTTATTAATTACCACTTTTATTTCAGGCAAATAGCAATCGAAAATATCCACATAGTTTGTATACACAAGTCTCTGTAGGGACATGGAAAGATTTGTTAATTCAATTAGGGTTGTGAAAGCCATGCACAACCAGACGTGTAAAGACATGCCTCAACTCAAAGTTGGATGTTGCCCACGGCAGGTTGTATATGTAATAATAATAATAATAATAATAATAATAATAATAATGTTATTGGTTTTACATCCCTTTTAACTACTGCTGCTTTTAGAGACACCGGGGTGCCGGAATTTTGGCCCGAAGGGGATCTTTAACGTGCCAGTAAATGTACTGACACAGCTCCCTCGCATTTGTGCACCCTCAAATGCCAGCTGACTGCGCCAGGATACGAACCTGCAACCTAGGGCCCAGCAAGCGAGAACGTTACCGCTGAGCCACGCAGCCAGTCCAGTCGATTATGTCTCCAGATCCATAACATTCTTGATATACTTCTTATCTTTCTTTCTTCAATGATGGTAGCAGTTTTTATCTAGGTTGTGGCGTTTGGTAGAGGTAAATCGTGTCTAAGGTCTTCAACAAAGAATTGTTCTATTATACTCTTTGATAATAACGAGTTATAACTATACTCATACATTTAGGAGAAAGTAGGCTATATGTTCTTTACTGAACATCTTGTTTTTTTTTTTCATAAATGCAAATAGGCTAAAAATATGCACTATGAAATAACTACGGCAATTACAATCACTCCGTACTCTTAAGCGTTTCTATTTTGAATATAAAGAAAATATGAACAGACGGACAGATAACTACACCTTTTTTAAAACTATGAAACAGTTCTAAATAGTAGGAGATGTTGTTTTGTGGAACTTCAAGCGGTGTTGACCATCAATAATTATTTTATTATATTAATTTTAATAGCCACTGATTTTTAGCCTACTTTTCACATTTTGCAAAAATGAGGAAAAAGTAGACTTATGAGATCGGTCCGGCAAACTGTCTGTCTGTCTGTCTGTCCTTCTGTCTGTCTGGCTGTGAGTGCGTCCCCCCCCCCTATCAACTCCTAAACGGCTGCAGCAATCAAAACCAAATTTAGTATGAGTAAAGATGTGCACCGGAATATCTCATGTCCATATTTGAAAATGATGTCAGTGCTACCAACTGCTGAAAAAACGCACTAGAAATTTGAGCTCCATGTTGGATATCTTGGAAGGTATGCATGGGAGCTATTCCAAAATTGGCACACATGTAGATAAGACTATTTCAGTTTAATTTCCAGGAGGCCAACCATGACAGCGTTGCCAAAATAATTTTAAGCCTTCTGATAGGTCCAATGTTTAAATGCATATAACTTCTACACTATCAATTGGATTTTAACCAAATTGTGTATGTAATATCTGTACATAAACAGATATGACTGAGCGTATTCTTAAGAGCCAACAGGGTTACCAACTGTTAATAATTGCTCTCTTTATTTTTTTTATCCAAATACCAATATATCAGAAAGTATGCAAGCCAACAGCTTTAAACTATGCACACGTATATTCTGACATTTTAGATTAATTTCGAGTAACTTATATACATCAGTTCTACCAACATGATTATAAGCCTGCTGATTGTACCAATTTTTAAATACATGTAACTTCTATACTATCAGTTGGATTTCAACCAAATTTCGTATGTGCTATGTGTACCATAACAGATATGACTATAAGTATTGTTAAGAGCAATCGGGGCTGCCAACTGTTAATAAATGCTGTCTATATTGTTTTTAACCTAATATCAATATATCAGAAAGTATGCAAGCCAACAACTCTATACTTTGCATACGTGTAGCACCTGACATTCTAGATTAATTTGGAGTAATTAATACAAGGCAGTGCTGCCAACATGATTCTATGCCTGCTGATATGTCCAATTTTAAAATACATGTAACTTCTATACTAACAAATGGATTTCATCCAAAATTGGCACAACAAGATATCATAATATTTCAGATTATTTCTGACCAGCACACGCATGACATTGTTGGCAACATGCTTTTACGCGCGCTGATAGATCCAGTGTCTAACTGCATGTAACGTCCATTGGACTTCAACCAAATTTTGTATTCTGTACTTTAAGAGATGGAACTAAAATATATATTCAGTCACCAGGGCTGCCAACTGTAGTGCTCTATTAGGCTGCATTATACCAGGTATATTTTGAACTAATTAGATATTTTGATATTACCAACTTAATTTCGTCATTATTCTAGATAGGTTCATATTCTGTAGAATAATAATTGGCATGAAAAGTAGGCTGTATAGTTCTTTACGGAACTTCTTGTTTTTAAATAAAATTAATTTTATAATATTTACATAGTGAATGCTGAATAAGATTAATTAATATTAACTTGAAAAGTGGATTGAAACGTACTAGGTAATAAAATAATTTCAGTAATATTCTGTGATACCTGTAGACTCTCGAAATCCGATTTGAAATATACGAATTTAAGAACATTAAGTAACAAGAAGCACTTCAAAACAGCAGGAAATTAGAATATACGCCCTTCTCAAGCAAGATATGCAAAAATATGATTTTGCAGGAACTTCTGGGCCTTATTACTCTCACACTGCGTTGGGGGTATCAATATATTATAGAAGAGTATGTAACTTCCAGTAAGCCTCCGTGGCTTAGGCGGCAGCACGCCGGCCTCTCACCGCTGGGTCCGTGGTTCAAATCCCGGTCACTCCATGCGAGATCTGTGCTGGACAAAACGGAGGCAGACAGGTTTTTCTCCGGGTACTCTGGTTTTCCCTGTCAAAATTGAATTCCAGCAACACTCTCCACTATCATTTCATTTCATCTGTCATTCATTTAATCATTGCCCCAGAGGAGTGCGTCAGGTCTCGGCAGCCGGCACAGTTCATATCCTCGCCGCTTCATTCATTCCATTCCTGACCCGGTCGGAGACTGGAAGCAGGCTGTGGATTTTCATTCATGTAACTTCCAGTGACGTGTTTACTGTGAGCGGGTGGGAGAAACGAAGGAAGGAAGCTTGTAGTTTAACGTGACCGTTAATCTGTAGATTATGAGCCACGGGACCTCATTTTACGTGGAATCCGAACCACAGGACATGGCAGTTCACTTCGAAAATCTCACATGCATTGACCGGGAATCGAACCCGGACCGCCTTGGTAAGAGGCATACATCTAGACCGTTGAGCCACCACGCCCCCTGGGAGAAACGGATCGCTACAGTAAAGGCGTTTTGCGTTTTAGACAAAAGGAACAAATAAGTTTCACGAGGCTCGGATTTATGGGAAACTTGTAATTCCGAAACTGAAAATATCGAGACACTACCTAAATTGAATTGCAGCGCCAATGGCCATTGCGAGGTGCCGTATTTTAATTGAACGCGTGTAGCCTCCCCTTAAAGTTCAGTTTCAAGTATTTCTAACTTTGGCTACCAGAGATGCCACTGTCACTGACACGTAGTGGCGAACGTTGGAATTTGATAGAGCGTTTCTATCCAAATAATCTACAAATTTAGCTACACACTACCAATTGTAGTGGTAGGTTCTTTTACATGCCATAAATATATATATGGCATGGTCTATCCAAATAACCTACAAATTTAGCTACACACTACCAATTGTATTGGTAGGTTCTTTTACATGCCGTAAATAAATAAATAAATAAATAAATAAATAAATAAATAAATATATGACATGTTCTATCCAAATAACCTACAAATTTAGCTACACACTACCAATTGTAGTGGTAGGTTCTTTTAAAATATATGACATGTTCTATCCAAATAACCTACAAATTTAGCTACACACTACCAATTGTAGTGGTAGGTTCTTTTACATGCCATAAATATGACATGTTCTATCCAAATAACCTACAAATTTAGCTACACACTACCAATTGTAGTGGTAGGTTCTCTTACATGCCATAAATCTATGACATGGGGTCCTTCCCCTCCGAAAGAAGGCATACTGAAGGATTTTACGCTCTTCAAAATCCGTCGACATCGGATTGAACCCGCGATCTTGAGCATTACAGATCAGCATGCTACTGACTACACCACCGAAGCCGTCTGTATTTAAATAAGTTTGCTGCATATTACACACTCCTAATACTCGCATACATCTAGTGTCTAGCCAAAAAGCATATACCTGTAATATTCCAATTAATGTGACCTATTGTCCAGATAATACGATTTTAGTACCTCCTTAATAAATACGGATCTGAATAGTTGATCCGTTTCTGAATTGACTGATTCTATTGTGTGTTCTCCTTGTGAGACTTGACAAACTAACTAGGGGTTAGACTATAGTGAATGTGCCGTAACCTACGAGGAAGAACGGGCTCTGCAGTAACAATGAACGCTTTGCATACACAGCAGTTAGGTCCATTGTCTTCTTCTAGTAACGCTCTACGCGAGTTTCGACTTCCATTATGCTAACGTCTGTCGGGAGAGTCCCCCGAGTATTATTCTGTAATTGCACCTTCAACCGCAGACTCGTGAGCCCAAATGCACTGAGGTCCGTTGCTGCAATCTAATCACCACCTTGCTACAATTCAGGATAATGGTCCGCCTCAGTGAGATTGACTGCTTTAAAAATACAGTAGAAGTGAAACCATTTACATGGATAATCATTCAGATTAAGGACGATATATTTTTAAGCGAAACAGTTAAAAATAAGACCAAAGTCAGCACTAAACCTGAGTCCCCTTCCTTCCGGGAAGCTAAGTGAATGGATTACACTAGGACCGATCCTCTCCGTATGGTATTATACACTCAAGTGTTACAGGAAACTACCTTTTCAGAAATAGTATTATGTACGGTTCCTCCATGTATTGCCAGTTTTAGGTAGATTTCATTAGAAAGCTAACTATTGCAATGTGTACCATGTTTCGACTTCCGGAAAATTTCGACATCTCTTCGCGTTTCACATCCCCCAGACCCCAAAACCACCGCCAGTTCAAAAGTGTATATATAATTTATGTACATATATATATATCAGTTTCTTGTGGACATGATAACTGCCGTAATTTTGCACCAATCACTTTGAATTTTTTACCGAATATGTATACCTATAAAATCTCGGTCGAGTTCGTTACTGGGCTAAATCGGTCGAAGGGGGTGAAAATGGGGTGCTTTTTTCGAAAAAGTGAAATATTGCTATAACTCTCTTAATATGTGAAATATCGAATCCGTTCCAAGTTCATACTATGTGTCGGATAAAGCCCAAAAATTTATGTTTGAAGATTTTTTATAGCACCAACCATTGACCAAAGGGGTGGGAAAAAGTGGGTTTTTCGGGAAACATTAATCATATCTCTCTTAATAGGCACAATATCAAAACCGTACAAAATGGACAATATTCCCCTAATAATTACCTAAAACTTTTGTCTGAAAGAATTTTTGATATGACCCACCATTACGCCAAGGGATGAGAAAAAGGATTTCGGAATTATAAGAAAATGCCAAGAGCTATCAGAGGTTGCCATGGCAACACTATAAATTGATGAGGGATGAGCCATCAGACGTTGCCATGACAACGCACTTGCACGAGATCAGATTCAGATTTCCATCTAAGTGTGAAGCGACTTCGGTGACGTAACTGGTAGCATTCTGAACTTCTATGCCCAAGGTCGCGGGTTCAAAGCCGGCCGAAGTCGTCGGATTTTCTAAGAGCGCTATAAATCCCTCAGTATGCTTTCCTTTGGAGGGGAAGTTCCAACGTTAGTTGAGAGTTGCTGGTTGCGGTGGCATCTAGTAGCCAAGTTCACAGCTAGGTGTCGTTGACGGTAGTATCTGGTAGCAACATTAGGAACTACTGCTTGAAATTGACCGTCTGCAGTCCTTACCTGAATTACAGACTAATACAGCCATCACAATTCACACCGTTTATCAGACAGATTCTACACTCACCCAAAGTACACGGGGTTACATGACCGCGTTGTCGCAGCCCCTAAACTGAGGAACCAACCAAAATCTCTGCGGGAGATAAAATTTTGCGTGAAGACGTAACAGACCGTTAGATAGTTACACATCAGTGTCGAAACCTTGCATAAGGACAGTGTGACCACAAGTATAAAAATGGACCCCAAATGGCAAGAAGGGTACCGTCCCCATAAGACAATAAAATGTTTAAAATATGCATAAAATGACGAAAAGCATAGTTAATTAAGATCCAATTATAAAAAACTTTCTCGCAATCAATGAGGTCCGATCCTTCTTCGAAAACCTTCATATTCTACCTATTTCGCCTATCCCCAAGTTTGCCCGGTGAAATCTACCTCCGCCTTTTTTATAATTTGAAATACAACTTTATTATATCACCCTTTGTGCGTGACAGGCCCCGCGCCACTTAATAAGTTGTGATTGGCTACAGCGATTTTAATGAACTTGGTATGGACGTATAACTACCCCGTCCGATCCCCACCGTGCCTTTCAAATTCGCCAATCCAACATTGCGGTCGCGCTAAATATATCACCGTTTCCCAGTATCCGAAACTATTGCAGCAATCAACCTGAAATGTTACCTTGAGGAACATGAGCACAAAATCAACATGGGGACCGCGCGATATTCAAATAATTAAATGGACTTTTCTGGTGACTTTCCCCTCCGAGCACAATGAAACTTGGCAGAGTAAATATTTATTTAAACATTAATATATCAGCGTCTAATGTAATTCAAATGCTTTCAAAAATTCAAGATGGTGGCTCTGCGAATTTTCAAAACCATGTTTATTTTCTTGTATCCAATCAAGCAATCGAAGTGAAACTATATGATGATCCAGTGCGAATACTGTAATATTGGTACGAAACTCTAGTTAGTTAGTTAGTTAGTTAGTTAGTTAGTTAGTTAGTTAGTTATAAGGTGCGTTCAAAAAGTAACGAGCCGGAGGCTGGAATGCGTGAACCGGTGACTACATCGGCTAATCGTGGCGGGTGTAACGAGGTGTGGTTCCGACCAGAGCGTGGGAGGTCACAGCCCGTCGCTAGAGGGCACGCGTGCACGCCACGAGACGATACAAAGCGAGCAGCAGCATGCATCAATCGTCCAACTCTGCCAGTCGCATTGCAAACAGTGACACAGAGGCGTCAACCGAAGAGCAAAGAGGTGTTGTTCGGTTTCTGACAGCGGAAGGAGTAGGGGGAACGGACATTCATCGCCGAATGTCCCAAGTGTACGGCGAACACTGCATGTCCCTTGCAAGGGTCAAGGCGTGGCACAAGCGCTTCAGGGAAGGACGGGTGTCGTTAACCGAAGATGCCCGGTCTGGGACATCCCCTTACATTACCGATGACAACTTCCAGCTGGTTGATGCACTCATTACCCAGGACCGCCGAGTGACAGTGAACGCTATAGCCGCCGTGGTCGACGACAATGCACGACCTCATACGGCCAACACAGTCGCGGCACTCTTGCAGAAATTCAAATGGGAGTTTCTCGGCCACCCTCCATACAGTCCAGACCTCTCTCCTTGTGATTACGCCATGTTTGGTCCCCTGAAAAGGGCTCTGCGGGACCAATGATTCACCTCGGACGCCGACGTCCAGCTGTACGTGCGGAACTGGTTTACATCGCAGCCCAGGGAATTTTATGAGACAGCCATTCACCGCCTCATGTCCCAGTGGGACAAGTGCCTCAACAGCCAGAGCCAATACTTCTAACATACAGGTACTGGTTTCTGTAATTATGCCTCCGGCTCGTTACTTTTTGAACGCACCTTATAGTTAGTTATTGTTGTTTTAAGGGGCGGAACTACGAGGTCATCTGCCCCTGAAGTACAAAACTCTATGGCCTACATTTATAACAATCCAACACTGCGATCAAGCGAAACTATTTCAACGCTTCTCGACATCTCCGAAACTATTAAAGCAACCAAACTTAAACTTCGCATTCTCATAGACGTGAGTACAGTAAGAACGAAAATTTGACTTTCAAAAACCTCATAAACACGAACACAACATCGCGGCCACGCGAAGTGTAGATATTTAAAATGCCCAGTGCAATTTGATGCAGCGAAGTTACAGTAGTTAATTTTGTTTTAAGGGGGCGGAACAGCGAGGTCACTGATGTAGAGAATCTTTATTTAAACATTTTCAAAATTTCAATGTGGTGGTAATGCAGAATTGAACCACTTTAAGGGATCATGTTGCAAGTTGTAAAAGGAACCAGCATAGTAACACTGGCTCATAGTATTTTACCTGTACTTACTGTAATGTCTCGCAACCGTTACAGCAAGAAGTGCATTTCGAAGAATGCCAACATCTGTTGTTACAAAACTGTAGTCGGGCCACAGTTTCTTTGCGCGCTCTAACTCTCCTGATGAACAAACACACCATGGATGATTTGTGCTGATATGCTGAAATTCGAAATAGCCTACGTATCCTCAGGAAAATTCATCGGCTGAAATGGCTCCTAAATGGAACCTACCGAATGAAAGCAAACTCCGAACTGTATCGATGGTTAGAAATGGCCAATATCAGCATGTGACGTAGGCGGCTGATGCTCTACGGGCACTTTCTACGAATGGACAACGACAGACCTACCAAGAGAATCTTCTCTTTGGTTAAAAGCTGTAAGACTGGAAGTCTGTGGCTCAGTGTAGTACAATAAGACTTACTGTAGATTCCGCTGGGATTTCCGCGCTTGTGGTGTCCATGATCGTTCCAAATCTTTTGATATGGTTAACTCTTGCTCCCCTCCACTCCAAATGACGAAGTCTTGGAAACCCCTCTAACAGGAGAGAAAGGAAAAATTATTAGTTGGGCTCGGGAAGTATTGGAGACGAAAGAGAGCATTGAAGAACAACTAATCATAAGCGTTCCTTAGTGGGCTAAAATCAATAATCTCTGAAATTATAATCCCAATCAAGCTGATATTTTCTATGATAAAGGACATATGTGACTTTTGAAAACGGGATTAGCACAAAAACATGACGGCCAAGCGAAATTCATATACAGGGTCTTTCATATAAAGTAAGAACGGCAAGCGGCAGTTTTGTTGTTCGCTGTTGCGGTGGCCTTGGCCGAGCTTGTGGCGCGCCACGGCCCCCTGCTTTAAGCGTGTGTACAATCCTGTATGCAATATTACTTTATAAAAGATGCGGAAGTGTCCTTCCTGGGTTAGCCTATACAGGCATTGTATCTGGTAACCACATTCTGACTGACGCGACTGAGTTCTGCCATTGTAATGTTTCTGATTTTTAGCCTACTTTTCACATTTTGCAAAAATGAGGAAAAAGTAGACTTATGAGATGGGAAAATGTGTGTCTGTCTGTCTGTCCTGTCCTGTCTGTCTGTCTGTCTGTCTGTCCGTCTGTCTGTCTGGCTCTGTGTGTGTCCCCCCCCCCCCTATCAACTCCTAAACTGCTGTAGCAATCGAAACAAAATTTGGTAGGAGTAAAGATCTATACCTGAATATCTCACGGCCATATTTGAAAATTATGTCAGTGCTACCAACTGCTGAAAAATCGCAATTGAAATTTGAGCTCCATGTTGGATATCTTGGAAGGTATGAATGGGAGCTATTTCAAAATTGGCACACGTATAGATAATAATATTTCAGTTTAATTTCCAGGAGGCCATGCATGGCAGTGTTGCCAAAATGATTGTAAGCCTGCTGATAAGTCCAATTTTTAAATGTATATAACTTCCACACTATCTATTGGAAATCAAACAAATTTCGTTTGTTGTATGTGTACATAACCAGATATGACTGAGCATATTCTTAAGAACCACCAGGGCTGCCAACCGTTAATAAATGCTCTTAATTTATTTCATCCAAATACCAATATATCAGAAAGTATGTAAGCCGACAGCTTTAAACTATGCACACGTATAGTACCTGACATTCTATATTAATTTGGAGTAACTTATATACGTCAGTGCTACCAACATGATTCTAAGCCTGCTGAGAGGTCCAACTTTAAATACATGTAACTTCCATACTGTCATTTGGATTTCAACCAAATTTCGTATGTGCTATGGGTACCATAACAGATATGACTATGCGTATTCTTAAGAGCAACCAGGGCTGCCAACTGTTAATATGTGCTGTCTCTATTTTTGTCACCCTAATATCAATATATCAGAAAGTATGCAGGCCAGTAGCTCTAAACTTTGCACACGTATATTACCTGGCATTCTAGATTAATTTGGAGCAACTAATATACGTCAGTGCTGCCAACATGATTCTAAGCCTGCTGATATGTTCAATTTTAAAATGCATGTAACTTCTATACTAACTAATTGTTTTCATTCAAAATTGGCACAACAATAGAGCATATTATTTCAGATTATTTCTGACCAATACATGCATGACATTGTTGCAAACATGATTTTACGCGCGCTGTTAGATCCAATGTTTAACTGCATGTAACGTCCATGCTATTCATTGGACTCCGACGAAATTTTGTATTCTGTACCTTAAGAGATGGAACTAAGAATATGTTCAGTCACCAGGGCTGCCAACTGTAGTGCTCTGTTAGGCTACATTATGCCAGGTATACAGTATTTCGAACTACTTAGAAATGTCGGTATTACCTACTTAATTTCGTCATTGTTCTAGATAGATCCATATAGATTAATCATAGGCATGAATCCTAAATTTTAAGAAAAGTAGTCTCTTTAGTTCGCCACGGAACTTCTTGTTAATTTTATACTTTTTATTGAGCACTGAGTCAGTAGTGTCAAACTTATTTACAATTACGTGAATCTGTGCTAGTGAAGGTGGAAATCAGGAAATTGCTGAACAAATGAGTCACGTACCCGCCGTACCGACTCGTACTTAAAATAAGTTTTACATACAAAATACGATGTTATAATGATAACTGTCCCAATTTAACATCTGAGGTTTAGACTGGCGACTGAACACCTGCACGTTTATTGCAAGGTCGAGTAGACTACAGTATATACTATGCGCGCGCTTTCAATACTAAGGCATGGGGGATTTGCACGCCAGAAGCTCGGCCAAGGCCACTGTAGTAGCGGATAACAAAGCCGCCGCTCACTGTTCTTACTCTATATGAAAGACCCTGTATATAAAATATATTTGCTGGTGATCTTAACATCCGAGATCAGTCAAAAATGGCACAGTGAATCTTTATCATCATTTAATATTGCTCCGTTGTTTCCAAATATTCAATATGGTAGCAGTGCGAAGTTTTGAAAAAGTATTTTTATTTTTCGTGTCGTATTCAAGTGATCGAATTAAAAGCACGTATAATGAACCAAAAATTACCTATTATCACTGTAGTTTCTATCATCCTTTTTACATATTGTTGCGTGCCACCCCCTAGTGGCACTTTTGTTAACTGGATTACGGTGGGGGGTACAAAGCACAACACCAGTTACTGCTTAAAGAAATAATTAACTTTATTGTGGCCAGAAAATTACACTAGTCAGCAAATACAAGCAATTAAGAGCCTTATTCCAGTTTCCACAAGTCTCTTCCTTGAGTGCTCTTGGCCCTTCCACTTGTCAACAGACCACAGAAGTTAATCCGTCCTAATGAGTACGGTGGCCTTGACAGAAACTACCTGCCCCTCTCTCTTATGTTCACCGACCACAATTACTTACGATCACTTGCTGCAGGCTATTTCGCAGTCCACAAGCTGGAGAAACAATGTCACAGGATTTCGTAACTCGCACAGCACTTCGTCACCACACTTTGTCGCACTCGCTCAAAAACACACACCCACAGAAAACTCGGTCCCCTCACTGTTGAAGCCGCTTATATAGCAGGCTGGTGACTCAATAAATTCTAGAATCGTCCAGGACACACGGCTTCTCGATATTTCCTTCGCTGGTGGTGTCACGAAGATTCTGGACCATCCCTTTCACTTCGCAGTCCGTTGCGTAACGCGCATGCAATACACTGAGGGAGAGCAGTCCAGCCCTGGGGCAGTTTTGACTCATGCGGCGAGCGATGAAACGAACTCACAGCCGTAACAATATAATGGACGTCATGCGTAAGAATTTTATGAAAGGGAACTCCTGTGACTCATTACAGAAAGGTATAATTTTACTTATTACCGGTATATAATTGACCAATCCTGATATGTGTACATTTAGTGGGAACATTTTTAATGTAGGGGTGATGATTATTTTGCTAAGGGATGGAACATTGAGGCTAACTGCCCCAGTATTTTCAATTGTAGATAATGCCCAAGCTAATTTCTGGAAAAAAAAAATCGTTTGCTGCGGTTCTATTGGACTGGTATTTGGAACCGTTGACAAGCAATCGTGAACTAAATTTTGTAATACATAATTCTTCAGTGTTGTATTAATGTACTTGCTGTGAAATGAGTCTCATTGTATGGCTTTGCCACATGTTTTTCCGTGCTGGAGGTGTGTTGATGTGAGTTACTTGGAGTAGCGAATATCTTTGGGTTAAGACATGGCAAATCCTAGTAAGCAAGTTCATTTTGCTATCTTAAAATATTATTTTTGATGTCGGTTATCTAAGCTGAATGTTCGGATATTGACTTTTGAGTTTGTTGCCCTCGCGTACGTTATCACAATGTTGGCCATGTGCCAAAGGGTATTTAGTCCAACACATGGACATTCTATTTAAATTATGGGAGAGTTTAAAAATGGGGAGGATCGGTAGAATATATGAAAATAGGCCGTATCAGTTCTTCACGGAACTACTTGTTTCGTCCAATTCATCTATCAATGTTTTCCCATTTAGGCCTTAACATGTTGAACTGTATATTGGAGAGGAAATACCCTCTAAACCTATTCCTCCCCGTGATCCCTACTTTTTTTAAAATTAATGTAATTCCTGTGTTTGAGCCCTGAGCGAGAAAAGAAAAATACATTTTCATATATGTCGCTAAAGCATGGAAATTGTTGCTATTATCATGAGTGTGCTGGTGCTTGATATGGAATTGTACCTATTGCCTTTAAAGTGTTCTGCAGAGCTGCATTCACGAGAGCGACCACGTTCAATGGTGTGGGAAATTCGTGTGACCTTTGACCTATACAAAATTGCATTATTCTGCGCCAGCAATTCTCATCTAGTTTGGCCAGTCTAATGGACATTTCCATCACAAATCACTGTTAACCTAGTTACCGGACCTCCTTGCCCGATGGATTGAACTCGTCGCTTGAAGAGCCGGAGGAGCCTTGAATAGCCATCATTATGTAGGTGCAAAGGGAATCGATTGAGCTGGGATATTTAATTTACACATTCGATAACGTGCAAAAATAGTTTGATGTTTAAATTTGATTATTATATATGAATGTAATGACGATCTACATTGAAGTATAAGGTGCTTTCAAAAAGTAACGAGCCGGAGGCTGTAATGCGCAAACCGGTGACGACATCGACTAATCGTGCCGTGTGTAACGAGGTGTGGTTCCGACCAGAGCGTGGAAGGTCACAGCCCGTCGCTAGGGGGCACGCATGCACGTCACGTGACGATACAAAGCGAGCAGCAGCATGCATCAATCGTACGAGTATAGCCCCGTGGCCCGAATCATCATGCCTGATATCCCCCTCAATCGAGCGGTCAGACCTCTTCTTTTCTTTTCATGACATCTAGCTGTTCCGCCCCTCAAACCTAACAATTTCCTGCCTTTTGCCCAAAGCCCTAATGGAGGCAGGATATACAGTATGTAGCCCCACCACTTATGGTGCAGCCTGTATAGTGCTACACCCTCAAGGGCTCACAGCTGATGGGTTCGGGAGTTGGTAAACCCGAGGGTTTCCTGATCATGGTAATGAAACAACACTGAAAACTGCTTCGAAGATTTCTATAAATAAGTTAGTCAGGGCAACTGGCCTACCTTAATTTGTTTTATGCCGAGCGCACTTTAAAAAAAATGCATCATTTGCATATCAAAATAATTTTTAAACAAGATGTTCAGTAAAGAACATATAGCCTACTTTCTCCTAAAAGCATGGGTATTGTTATAACTCTTTGTCCTTTTCAAGGAGTATGATTGAATGTTGGTTGTAGGAGCTTGTTGAAATACAACGTGCTATAGGGATATTAAACATGAATATGAGGTGCCCTTTGCTAGTGCTACCTCTGTACCAAATTTCGTTCAATTCGGTTTCACCGTGTTTGAATTGATAGGGGGAATCGATTTGCACACATACTTGGCCACCATCTGCAAACTATTGGGCTGATGTTCTTGCAGTTTGGTCAGAATATGTTTCCCACATAAAGATATGGTGTTGCAAAATTAGGTAGAGACTAGATTATTAGGTTGGTCGTAATTACATTTTAGCTTTTAACATTTGGGTGGCCGCGATTACGTTTCCATCAAGATAGCGGTGATATAAAACATGACACTGAGGTGCCCTTTGCTAGTGCTACCTCTATACCAAATTTCGTTCCATTCGGTTCCACCGTGTTCGAATTAATAGGGGGAATCAATTTTGACATAAAGATGGCCGCCATCCGCAAACTATCAGGTGAATGACCTATTAGATTGGTCAAAGGATGCTCCCTCCATAAAGGTATGTAGTTGCAAAATTTGGTAGAGATCGGATGATTAGGTTAATCGTAATTTGATTTAAGCTTTGAACATTTGTGTGGCCGCCATTACGTTTCCGTCAAGATGGCGGCGATATAAAACATGACACTGAGGTGCCTTTTGTTAGTACTACCTCCGTACCAAATTTCGTTCCATTCGGTTGCACCGTGTTCGAATTAATAGGGGGAATCGATTTTCACACAAAGATGGCCGCCATCCGCAAACTATTACGCTGATGACCTATTGGTTTGGTCAAAGGATGCTCCCCCCATAAAGGTATGTTGTTGCAAAATTTGGTAAGATCGGATGATTAGGTTAATCGTAATTTGATTTAAGCTTTGAACATTTGTGTGGCCGCCATTACGTTTCCGTCAAGATGGCGGCGATATAAAACATGACACTGAGGTGCCTTTTGTTAGTACTACCTCTGTACCAAATTTCGTTCCATTCGGTTGCACCGTGTTCGAATTAATAGGGGGAATCGATTTTCACACAAAGATGGCCGCCATCCGCAAACTATTACGCTGATGACCTATTGGTTTGGTCAAAGGATGCTCCCCCTATAAAGGTATGTCGTTGCAAAATTTGGTAGAGATCGGATGATTACGTTAGTCGTAATTTGATTTAAGCTTTGAACATTTGTGTGGCCGCCATTACGTTTCCGGCAAGATGGCGGCGATATAAAACATGACACTGAGGTGTCCTTTGCTAGTGCTACCTTTGTACCAAATTTCGTTCAATTCGCATTCACCGTGTTCGAATTGATAGGGGGGGGGGGGGACAGACATTCAGAGTACACACACACACACACACACACACACACACAGACACACACACACACACAGACTCACACACACACATACACACACACACACACACATACACACACACAGACATACACACTTTTTTTCGCCCTGTGTTGATCTCATAAGTCTACTTTCATTTTTTGCAAAAATCGAAAGTAGGCTAAAAATGACTAGCCTTACAGTAGTCGCATATGATGTGTAACATGTGGCATGTGACATGGTACTATGTGTCTGCTGGGAGCGCAAATCCCTTGTTAACCGTGAACTCTGTTGGTCATTGAGGTAACTACTTGTAAAATTCCAGTGCCAATGATTTATTGTAGGAATATCTTTAATGGGGCCTACAAACCTTGAAGTAAACCGTATGCGATATACATTCCACATAGGGCTGTATGTTGGCTGACAGTACCTCGAATGCTTACGTTAAATAAGAATACAGCACCGGGTGAGTTAGCCGTGGTGGTTACGGCATGACTAATAGCAGTCGCTCACATCCGGGAGGCGAGGAGGTTCGAATCCCCTCGCCGGCAACCTTGAAGGTGGTCTTCTGTGGTTTCCCATCTTCCTTCCAGGCAAATGCCGGGGTTGGTCCCTCACTATAGGCCACAGCCGCTACCTTCCAACTCCTCGCCCTTCCCTTCCAACTTTCCTCCCCAACGGTACTTGTAGCTCACCCATTGGGTGTCCGTCTCGAAGCAGCCACAAAACTGGCGAGCCGAACATGTCCTCGGACACTCCCGGCACTAAAAGCCATACGCTAAAAAAAACAGCAAAAGTGTCAAGATTTAATGTGCAAATATGCAAATATGATATAATGAATATTTTCTCACCAAAGAATGACAACTTGAACATGATTTATTGTGGGAATATCTTTAATGGGGCCTCCAAACCCTGAAGTAAACCGTATGCGATATACATTCCACATAGCCACATGGCCGACAGTACGTCGTGGTACCAATCTCCGCCGCCGCGCGCGCTCATTGTTTCCGTCCCATTTCCGTCCCTTTCCCAAAATCACTCGCACAAAAAATATCCAGCTATCGAGTGGAAAGATGTTACACATCAGTAATATATTTTAAACTATCAAAATGAATGTTGTCAGTCGGTCAACATGATTGTACCCTATTGAAGTGGTTGTTACCCTAAACCAGAAAACAAATGACATGAAATTGATAAATAAATTGACTTGGATGACCAGTTTCGATCGTCAAGGTAACCCTGAAAAATAGCTTCCAACACGATAATATTTGAAACATACAATTATAGGAGTCTTATTAGGTATATTATATATTGATTTGAGGATATTGTATCAAAAATTATAAGATAATCCATTAAAATCACACAAGATTGAAAACTCAGTCCCAAGTGACATTTGATGCACTATCCTGCAATATTTGGTCCTCCAGTTCATCAATTAGACTGGAGAGATATCTTTTGTTGCCGGTAATAATTCACTTCTTTTGACAGAACGTTCCATTTTGAAACCTTTGTACTGCACGTATTCAGTCTCGAAGTCGCTATATCACGTTCTGTCTTGTGTGCCTTTCAGCCGAGCCCAGCCTTTTGTGCCGCTATGAAATGGATCGGAGGTAATTAAGTTTCGCTATTGAAGCCCATTCGATTGAATCAATTGTGGCTGCTAGACGAAAACTTCAAACAGAAACGTCGGTACTTTTGAAAAAAAGTAATGGTTCTCTTTTATTCGTCAAAGTGTGCAATATTCCTGAGTAGTTGTTGTTGATTCGTTTAGAGCAGCGATTCTTAAACTGAGGTACGCGTACCGCCAGGGGTATGGGAACTATTCTTATTGAGAAATTGACAAAATGACATAAGGACCAAACGTTGCGATGAATTTTTGAGGTACGGTATACAATATCATTTGAGGTAAAAGCACTAATCATATTGGAAAATGCTTAATCGTACGTATTAAATAACCACAGTAGCCTATTACATTTACAAAATAAATTAACATAAATTTAGAAAAGGCTTTACATTTCAAAATGCAGCCTATGTTAATTTATTCCTCCCGATATTATTCTGCTAAGGTCCCTTTCCAGTTTTGTATCGAAAATAAGGTCCCAGTAACACCAACTACACATATGGGGTACCCACAGGTTCAGCATAACCCAATGCGTAAGCGAAACACACTCACTTACTCTTTAAATGCCTCACAATTAAATAAATACCTTAAAACATGTATATTTACAATGAAATAATGAAAGAATGCAACACGGTAACCATGGTAACAGAATCTCACAGGTCCATTTATTTCTGTAAGACTCAATGCAATTCCAATTATTACATTACTGTGAAAGTTTCCAGACGGTTATAAGGTTATCACTGAACCAAATTAAACTGTAATATTCATCAATACATACAGTAAGCATAATGTGCTTAAGGGGGTCAAGGGGCACTCTAGACATTTTCACGCAATTTTCACGTGTGAGTGTGGTACGAAAGGTCTTTTTCACCCGACTATAAAGGGTCTCCGAAAACCACATTTAAGGCCCTTAAATTAACAGTGTCTGTGATATTCCCTGAAAACTAACTTCGCTCTGATATACCTATGAAGGAATGACAAACCCCTAACCACTGCACCAGTAGCTGAATTGATAAAGTCTGATTATTCATACCAAGGATAAATCAGTCATAGCATTCATGATTGAGATTTTGCTAAGTGTACTCTTTACAAAAAGAATATTCGCGGGCGAAGCCGCGACGGGTAATGCTAGTATTAATAATTTTGTTAAAGCAGCCAATGGCCATGTACTTTTCTTTCCAGGACGGGTCAGGGAAGGGATATTGGAAGGAAATCGGCCGTGGATCTATTGAATGGAACCGTATTGTAACTAGGAACCCGCCCCGGCTCCGTCCGGGAACAGTTATGAATGCATTACGTGATATGTGCTATCTTTTCTATATCAATGAACTACGTCCTATATCCGTTTTACGTCTCGGCATGATGGGTTAAAATCACTGACTGGACTATTAATTATATTATCGAGATGCATGTGCAACAAATTCTTGTCAGACGTAATTTATGAATAGCGAGGTGCATGATAACACAAATGCCCCTTCCGTTCAATGTTAACTTGACTGTGCATTTTGCGGAACGAAAAGTTCACAGGCGAAATGAAGAAAAGCCGAATTGCCTACTTCACATTCTAGATTAATTTAGAGTTACTCATATACGTCGATGCTGCCAACATGATTCTAAGCCTGCTGATAAGTCCAATTTTTAAATACTTGTAACTTCTTTAATGAATGAATGAATGAATGAATGATCGTGTGGCCTCCGGAGAGGCCTAGTGCAGGTCTTTCTAGTAATCCGACACGATAACCACTCACTCACCGTGGCAAGCTATTTTAAACACAACACATGACGTACAAGACCTAGGGGAACGACTTTTGCCTCAAATGTCTAAATGTGCTGCTTTAATACTTTACCTAATGAAAACTATTATTGTAATGCCAGTAGATTCGGATAACAAAACGTGCGGATGCGTATAAAGTCGTGCGGATGTGTATAACAGTCGTACGAAGGCGGGGCGGATGTGGATAACGGTTTGCTTATCCCCTCAGGACTCTAAATATAGGCTCAATTCAGGGGAAATCACTTTCAAGATGCCCGTTGTCATTGACGGGATTCGAACTTCGAATTAGCAACTACGCATTTCAGCCGTGAAGTGCTTGCCACGGTGAGTGAGTGGTTAACGTGTCGGATTACCAACCCCAAGATTGCAGGTTCGCTCCTGGCCGTGGTAAGTGATTTTTGAAAGGCGACAAAAATCACGACATGGATGTCATACGTTGTTGGCATGTTAAAGAACCCATTTGAATTCAGTAGGCCGTGTTCAATGGCAAAATTAATCTCTGGATTTTCGCCAACACAAAGTTCCTCCATTCTCTACTAGAAAGCGGTGTAGTGTCAAGAAGCTTGGATATCTAACCACCTTGACTTTTATAGCGTTCAAAGGAACGATGAAATTCGACATACAAGCTGCCCTCTGGGTGTCAATTAACAAAGCTTGCACCCGGCAACCGAGGCCATACGATATTATTATTTATTAGCCGTGAAGTCTCAGCTACGCTGGTGGGTAAATGCAGATATACTTATTAAAACTTTAAAATTGTGGAGACTGGATTGAATCTCATGACTCGAGGGTAGAGCCATTTAATGCCAGATGAAATATTCCTTCTTCATCTGCAGAACGCACAGCTTATTTAGCTGCAGAGATAATTGACTTCCGTATTGAAATCTATTTGAAGGAATTCATTAAATGTGCTGCTCAATCCTCAAGAACGCTTGAGCTCCTTTCTCATTACCTTCTGTACACTGCAAGGAAAGTGACTTGGGCTCTGTAATCCTCGACACTTTCTTTGAACCGCCTTGCTATCGATCAGCTGTTGCGAGGGTGGGAACGGGAACACGTGGACGAGACAGCGAGCAGTAACTTTCTCGCTTGCGCCGTATCATCGCTCTATTCACGGTCACAGTATTCCTAAGCTTTGCCGTTCCATAAACCAGAGATGTTATCAAACCAGCATGCCAGTTGCTGCTTACGTCGTTCTATCAGATTTAAAAATAGGGATGACCACGTTGTATTGAAGAAACCTTTGCAGTCGCTCAACACAAATTGTGCCCAGTTATATTAGGCAGGAAAACATTTATATGCCCTTACATGAAAAATATTAAATATGATGTTTAACACAAAATAACACGCTTTTATGTACAAAAGAAACCAGGGGTGCTCTTAATTAGATGCTGTTTGAGTCTTCAGTCTTTTGACTGGTTTGATGCAGCGGTCCATGCTTCCCTGTCCTGAGCTAATCGTTTCATCTCTACATAGCTACCACACCCTACATACGAGGCAATCTGTTTTAACACATTCTAACCTTGATCTACCCCTACAGTTCTTGTCCTCGACCCTTCCTTCCATAACTAAGCTTGCTATTCCTGGGTGTCTTAGTATGTGTCCTACCAACCTATCTCTTCTCTTCATTAGCAGTCGCCAGAAACATCTCTCCTCTCCCACTCGTCTTAATACCTCTTCGTTTGTAACCCTATCTACCCTTCTGATCTTCATCATTCTCCTGTAACACCACATTTCAAACGCTTCAATTTTCCTCTTTTCAGCTGCTCCAACAGTCCAAGTTTCACTTCCATGTAGCGCCACACTCCAGACAAAAGGCTTTCAAAAATGACTTCCTAATACCTAAATCTATATTCGATGTCAACAGATTCCTTTGTTTGTACAAATGCTTTCCTTGCCTGAGCTAACCTACTCTTTATATCCTCTTAGCTTCGTCCATCACTGGTTATTTTGCTTCCTAAGTAACATGAGTCATCTTCAGATCCTGTTCACTTAGGCTTAATCTTTCCGACTGGAAAGGTTTCTTAAAACTAGGCATCACTTGAAAAATAACAAGAAGTTCCGTGACGAACTAAAGAGCCTACTTTTCTTAAAATTTAAAATGCATGCCATTGATTAATCTATATGGATCTATCTAGAATAATGACGAAATTAAGTTGGTAATATCGAAATTTCTAATTAGTTCGAAATACTGTATACCTGGCATAATGTAGCCTAATAGAGAACTACAGTTGGCAGCCCTGGAGACTGAATATATTCATAGTTCCATCTCTTAAGGTACAGAATACACAATTTGGTTGAAGTCCAATGGATAGCATGGACGTTACATGAAGTAAAACATTGGATCTAACAGCGCGCGTAAAATCACGTTGGCAACAATGACATACATGTATTCGTCAGAATTAATCTGAAAGAATATGATCTATTGTTGTGTCAATTTTGAATGAAATCCATTAGTTAGTATAGAAGTTACATGCATTTTAAAATTGGGCCTATCAGCAGGCTTAGAATCATGTTGGCAGCACTGGGGTCGGCCTATATTAGTTGCTCCAAATTAATCTAGAATACCAGGTACTATACGTGTGCAAAGTTTAAAGCTATTGGGTTGCATACTTTCTGATATATTGATATTAGGGTAACAAAAATAGAGACAGCATTTATTAACAGTTGGCAGCCCTGGTTACTCTTAAGAATCGGCATAGTCATATATGTTATGGTACACATAGCATACACGAAATTTGGTTGAAATCCAAATGATAGTATAGAAGTAACTTGTATTTAAAGTTGGACCTCTCAGCAGTCTTAGAATCAAGTTGGTAGCACTGACGTATATAAGTTACTCCAAATTAATATAGAATGTCAGGTACTATACGTGTGCATAGTTTAAAGCCGTCAGCTTGCATACTTTCTGATATATGGGTATTTGGATAAAAAAAATTGAGAGCATTTATTAACAGTTGGCAGCCCTGGATGCTCTTAAGAATACGCTCAGTCATATCTGTGTATGTACACAAAGCACATACGAAATTTGGTTGAATTCCAGTTGATAGTGTAGAAGTTATTTGCATTTAAAAATTGGACCTATCAGCATGCTTATAATCATTTTGGCAACACTGCCATGTATGGCCTCCAGGAAATTAAACTGCAATATTATTATCTATACGTGTGCCAATTTTGAAATAACTCGCATTCATACCTTCCAAGATATCCAACATGGAACTCAAATTTCAATTGCGATTTTTCAGCAGGTGGTAGCACTGACATTATTTTCAAATATGGCCGTGAGATATTCAGGTAGAGATCTTTACTCCTACCAAATTTTGTTTTTGCTCCAGCCGTTTAGGGGTTGATGGGGGAGCCAGACAGACAGACAGACACACATTTGCCCGATCTCATTAGTCTACTTTTTCCTCATTTTTGCAAAATGTGATAAGTAGGCTAAAAATGGTTTCTGTTACTTCAATGGCCACGTTGTGCAAAATTACACTGTAGGTAGAAGCGACTTGTTTGGCGTTGCTCGGCGCCACTTGTCATGTGTGTCCTCGGTGGAGAACTGCTTGTTCCTGACTGGCTCCGCTGAGACGACGCTTTGGACAGTTAATATTTGCTTCGAATGAAGAGGGGGAAATGTGCTGCGGGTTGCCACACCATTCAAAGCGTGCGGGCTCTTCACGTGACTTAGAAGAATTTCCTTGCGGGTTTAGTCCTTAAGGTTAACAATCATCAGTAATTTTATGACAATTCTGATATGAAAATACAGCTAATTAGAAATGTGTCCCACAAAATTTTTGCTAATGAAATGTCGTAACAAGGATTGAGGGTTTTGCTGTGTCTCAAGGCATCTTGGTAGAAACCAAGCAAATCCAGTTTTTTGCCTACTTTTCTCATTTTGCGACAATGAGGAAAAAGTAGACTCATGAGATTAATCCGGGAAAATGTGTGTTAGTCTGTCTGTCTGTGTGTGTGTGTGTGTGTGTGTGTATGTGTGTGTGTGTGTGTGTGTGTGTGTGTGTGTGTGTGTGTGTGTCCTATCAACTCCCAAACGGCTGCAGCTATCAAAACCAAATTTGGTATGAGTAATGATCTATAACTACATATCTCACGGCCATATCTGAAAATGACAACAGTGCTACCAACTGCTGAAAACTCATAATTGAAACTTGAGCTCAATGTTGGATACCTCAGAAGTTATGCACGCGAACTGTTACAAAATTGGCACACACAGAGTTAATAACATTCCAGTTTAATTTTCAGGAACCCATAAATTACAAAGTTGCCAACATGTTTCTAAGCCTACTGATATGTAGATCCAATATTTAAATACATGTAACTTCTATAGGCTACTATCAATTGGATTTCAACCAAATTTCGAATGTGCTTTGTGTACGATAACCGATATGACTATGCGTATTATTGAGAGTCAGTAGGGCTGCCAACTGTTAGTAAATGCTCTCTCTATATTTTTATCCTAATACCAATATATCAGAAAGTATGTAAGCCAACAGCTCTAAACTTTGCACACGTATAGTACCTGACATTCTAGATTAGTTTAGAGTTACTCATATTCTTCGGTGCTGCCAACATGATTCAAAGCCTGCCGATTAGTCCAATTATTAAATACTTGTAACTTCATCCAAAACTGGGGCAATAATAGATCATACTATTTCAGTTTAATTCTGAGCAACACATAGATGACATTGTTGCCAACATGATTTTAGGCGTGCTGATAGTTCCAATGTAACATTTCATTTCTGATATATATATTAATCTTTGGCATGAATCTTAAATTTTAAGAAAAGTAGGCTCTTTAATTCGTCACGGAACTACTTGTTTTCCATGAATTAATTATACGCTCTTCTCGATAAAATGGGGGTTAATTGGATGGCATGTATCTTTCGTCAGGCGATTTATGCCAGATATATTTTTATGATCGGTGAAATTACAGTATAACTTATAATGTGATATCGTTTCATTTGCGGGAAAATGAAACTAATAATGGCATCAAGTTTTAAATTGGTTTTATCCTCCTGTCGGTTACTGTCATGTCTTGGTGTTCCCAAGTGTTCCAATCGCGATTGTAGATGTCAATGAAGTGACGCCGACATCTGCAGAGTATGTGGTTCATTACCAGCCGTTCCTCAAGTAGGTGGCCCGGTTGTCTGATTATTATTATTAGGCTATGCCCTTTAAAACGGAGGCGTGGTGGCGCAGCGGTCGAGCTGTTGGCCTCTCAGCAAGGTGGACCGGATTCGATTCCCGGCCAATGCATGTGAAATTTTTGAAGTAAAATGCCATGTCCTGTGGTTCGGATTCCACGTAAAAAGGAGGTCCTGTGGCTCATGATCGCACGATTAACGGTCATGTAAAACAAAAAGCTTTCTTTTTCCCTATAATTTTATTAATGCAGACAATGGCCATGTACTTACCTTTTCAGGACGGGTCAGGGAAGGGAATATTAAAGGAAATCGACCGTGAACCTATTCAAAGGAACCGTCTGGGGCATTTGCCTGTTAGTGAAAATTGGAAAACACGAAAACCATTTTCAGGACGACTGAGGTGGGATTCGAACACAGGCTCTCCCGATGCCAGCGAGACAAGATGTAGCGCGTTAGTGCTCTCGGCCACGGTGGCCGCACACCATTAAACAATGAAAATTGCAGTTTTTACCTAAAAATCTCCAAAACTGTCCCATAAAATTTATAAAATGCCCTTAGCAAACATTTTATTCTGATATCTGGCTTCTAAATAGAAATTCAAAATCACGTAGAATAAAATAGGCTAGTACAGTTTAGTCAAGTTGAAAGTTAATTTAACGAAGTTACCGAAAGTTAAGAACTAAGCTAAGTAATTAACTTATTAAGAAATGAAATTTAAAACCGAAAATATCCCTCTTAGATTTGAGTAACGCTCTTAGGTTCCAACGTTCGTCGCTAGGAGACGACTGCAGTGGCATCTAGTAACCAAGTTCCGAACTAGTTGTCGTTTACGGTGGCGTTTGGGAGCAAAAGTGGGAACTTGTTAAAAATTGAATGTATGCAGCCCTTACTTGAATTTAAAAAAAAAAAACAGATAACACAGATTGTACACAGGTCTACATGACCGCGTTGTCGCAGTCCTTCCAACCCCTCACCCAGTTCCATTCATCTCCTCTCACAAGGAAGGGCATCCGGCTTTAAGAACCACCCGCCACATATAAATTATTCGCATCGCATCCCATCGCCAATACCGTAGAAACAGGAATAATAGGGGTATTACATGAATACCCTTAAAAATGTTTCATAAAAAGAGTAAAGCACACCCAAGAAGTTCTTAAAATGCAATTAATCCATGTATGTATTAAAATGCATAAAATTGCAATAGAAACCCCTAAAAATGCCCTATCCCACAACATTAGAGGAAAATGCAAAAAATGCCCTAACAAATACGCTTAGTTCAACACCTCTTACTCTAAAACACATTCATATGAAACTCATTAATGAATTGGGTTTACAAAAAGAGATGCAAAGTCATCGAATTCCGAGCCCTAATTATTACCATTATTATTTATTTATTTATTTATTTATTTAGAGCCTCCGTGGCTCAGGCGGCAGCACGCTGGCCTCTCACCGCTGGGTCCGTGGTTCAAATCCCGGTCACTCCATGTGAGATCTGTGCTGGACAAAACGGAGGCAGACGGGTTTTTCTCCGGGTACTCCGGTTTTCCCTGTCACAATTTCATTCCAGCAACACTCTCCACTATCATTTCATTTCACCTGTCATCCATTTAATCATTGCCCCAGAGGAGTGCGTCAGGCCTCGGCAGCCGGCACAATTCATATCCTCGCCGCTAGATGGGGGCTTCATTCATTCCATTCCTGACCCGGTCGGAGACTGGAAGCAGGCTGTGGATTTTCATTATTTATTTATTTATTTATTTTGCGCGTGCGCTTACACATTCTCAGCATATTTACTCCTGTCCCTCACTCATTCAGGCTTGATTAGCCAAGAACAGCACACCCTAGAAGTTATCAGATGGGGTCTAATTCCCACTCTGTGAGAGATTCTTTTAGGTTGTTCGGAATCACGCCAGTGCTGGAGATGATTGTAGGAACTGTCCTGACTTGTGCCATGTGCCATTGCTTCCTGATCCGTTCTGGAAGCTCTTTATACTTTGGCAGCTTTATTATTATTATTATTATTATTATTATTATTATTATTATTACTACTTCACTCACAGAATATTATCTGGAAAATATGTAGCAACGATACAGATCATCAGAAATAAGAGCATAATCACCACCTTAAAAAGCTATGTTCACTAGTTCACGAAATTTCTAACTAACCTGGTTGTCGCAATGATAACTGCATATTGCATTGACTTTTATAAATTGGTGTCAACATCAAGTTCTTTCAAGCCATGCAGTAGACTCCTGGGAACATCGCCAGTGCTTGATTATTATTATTATTATTATTATTATTATTATTAGTAATATTATCTTTAATTTCTCATAATTATGGTACAACTCAGTCTACAAGATACGGATTTGATAATCAAGTATTCTATAAATAGAGCCCTGCGCGGATAAATAAAACGTTATCTGCATCCGCCCCGCATCCGCACGACTGTTATCCGCATCCGCCCCTCATCCGCACGACTGTTATTCGCATCCGCACGACTGTTATCCGCATCCGCCCCGCATCCGCATGACTTTTATCCACATCCGCCGATATTTCAATATTATGTTTAATTTATTTGATAAAGCATAAAGTGACAATCTCAACACATACAGATATTTGAGGAGAAAGTCGTTCCTGACAATTTGCTTCATTGTATGGGACTTCAAGTTGGATGACACTTCTGGTTCCTTGACCTCCACTTTAGACACAAAAAAATGGCTATACTTTTTTGGCTACTTTTGCACTTGTGCCTCAATAAGTTTGATGTGCCTGATTTGTGTCCTGGGTATGAATACACTTTTTTTTACAGGTAAAATATCCTACTATATCGATCACCTTCTCGTTTTCATTGAAAACGTAAGCAAATGTCTGCCATATCGTTGACTTGAGCTTTGTTTCACGCGCTATTGAATATTCACATTGTTTTATTTTAATAGATAGTTTATCCATGTTCGTGAAACGATGTTCATACTCAAGGCCACGGTAACATTCTCTAACTGAACTTCTCTTTGCGCTTGGAGAAAGGGATTGACATTTGGCCGAAAATTCCAAGTCAGTCATCATCCTTCTGCTTCTTGACCCGTCAATGTTGCATAGTTGATGTCATAACTAGAGACGGGAATTTGCCTATTTTATTCCTGTGTTTAGAAACGTAGGCTTTCGAGATATAAATCCGTTTTAGGTTCTTTTAGGCTAGATTTCTTTGGTTTTATTGTGCCTATAAATGCCTATTTCAAGGGTTTGTGCCTCTTTGTAGTATAATTACCTATTTGATGCCTTTTGACTGTATTTTAAAGTGCATTATATTGCAGCTGGTGTGCTCGACAGAATTATATTCTCATTTCTCAATATGTGTTTACCCCACGAACAAGAATGGGAATTCTCGAAAGTCACCAGAAATAGCGCCTGGGATCTCGATATTAAGCCTCCAAACTTAACAACCCTTCGTTAGTATTTCGCTTTTCTTTATATTGAAAATTTACCCGTTAGTATGTGTGTGAATTAATATCATAAACTTTATGCTGATTGAATAACAAAAGAACTAACTTAGTGCCATGTTTTCGCGTTTTTTCAATCTCGATATTAAGCCTCCAAAGTTAAAAACCCTTCATTTCAGGTATCGTCCCCTTCAAAACCCGCGTTAGGTTGGCGCTGCAACCTAACAGTGAATTAATATACAGTATATCCTGTACGCGGCTGAGTGTTGAATGGGCAGGCAGTTAAAAGCAGCCAGGAGGAATGCGATCCAGCTGGCAGTTAAAATGCCGCGGCGATCACAGTGGGTTGGTGCTGTAACCTATCTTGTGTTGAATGGACAGGCAGTTTAAAGCACCTTGGATGGATGCGATCTAACTGGCAGTGGGTGTAGCATGGCCTCTTACCGAGATAGATGGAAACTTCGTGGTCCCGTCTTGAGCTACTGTTGCCATGCAGCCAGGAGGGATGCGATCCAGCTGGCAGTGAAAATGCCGCGGCGATCCCAGTGCTTTGGAAAAAAGGAAGGAAGATTGTAGTTTTACATGACCGTGAATCTTGTGATTACGAGCCACGGGACCTCATTTTTACGTGGAATCCGAACCACAGGACATGGCATTTCACATCGAAAATCTCACATGCATTGACCGGGAATCGAACCCGGACCGACTTGGTGAGAGGCATACAGCTAGACCGCTGAGCCACCACGCCCGGTGCAGTGCTTTGGTGCTGTAACCTATCATGTGTTGAATGGACGGGCAGTTTGAAGCAGCCAGGAGGGATGCGGTCCAGCTGGGAGTGAAAATGCAGCCGCGATCAGTGCGTTTGGTGCTGTAACCTATCTTGTGCTGAATGGACAGGCAGTTTAAAGCAGCCAGAAGGGATGCGGTCCAACTGGGAGTGAAAATGCAGAGGTGATCAGTGCGTTGGTGCTGTAACCTATCTTGTGTTGAATGGACAGACAGTTTAAAGCAGTTTGGAGGCATGCGATCTAGCTGGCAGTGGGTGTAGCATGGAAACTTGGTGGTCCCGTCTCGAGCTACTGTTGCTATGGAGATGGCCGGCCTTGCTATTACTTCCATCAGTTAATTTTCTGCTTTTATTAGCCTTTGCTTGAGTGCAGAAAGGCCGAAATCAGTAGAATGAGAAAGGTTATCGAAAATTCATGTAGCCAGCCGTTCCTCCTGGGTCCTAAACTATGTGTATGCAAAATTTGGTTGAGATTGGTGGAACGGTGTGGATTTGTATACGGAACAAATCCACTCACCCACATACATCCGTACATACATACATACATACAGACTTTCATTTTTATATATAAGATAAGTATGTTATTAAATTATAAGTTGCTTATTCTTAATTCTTTTTATAGTAATTAAATATGTTATTAAGTTACAAGAATTTTTTTCACGCCTATTTTGGTGCCTATTTTACACGTTATTGCCTATTTAGATGCCTATTTTGGCTATTTTAAGAGCCTATATGCCTGCCTATTTTAACTGTTTTTAGTGCCTATAATTCTCGTCTCTAGTCATAACTCTCTCAGTTGCAATATCACAGCCCACGTGTTTCATTGCCAAGTTGGAAATAAATCTACAGATAAACCTGGAACTAAATCTTCCAGGATAGCTTAGACGGCGAAGTAGCTGACTTGAGGAATGTTAATGATGTCACCACGATGAACTAACAAGCTTATTGACAGCATTATATCTCGTACGTATGGTAATAATGGCAGTGAGAATATTGATGATGATGATGATGAGATGTCAAGACCATCTACTACAAACATCTGGTACTTACTAAAATGTAGCTGAAAGCATAATTATGAGTGAAATAATATTCTCGTGTATAAGTACAATATTACCCATTTACGATGTGATTGCCGCTGAGCGTGGCTGTGTTTGTTGATTGTAGCAGCTGCTCCGCGGGACGAAGCGGGGAACCCAGCGATGGCAAGAGTTCATTCTGCACATGAGACAAGCAGCATTGTGCGTCACTGGAGTTCATATCACCACGGACAGTCAAACGATAACTGAGGCTACTGGTGGTGAGTCATATCCTACTCGCGCAACTGTACCTGTCAACGAAGCAGGCTGACGTGTAACACAAGTAAACTACAAGTTTAGTAGTTCCCATCTCGACCGCCGGAAATCAGTTCGTGAAAGGGTAATACGTGCCTGAATATTTCGTACGCAATAAGCTTTTAAGCATGAAGCTATCGATTGGCATATCAAATATGTAATATTATCGTAAGTTTGTATTCTAAAAACTATCCGCAAATTTACTCGAAACATTATCCGCAGCGTATCCGCTATCCGCACAGCCATGCAAACTAAATCCGCGTGGCGAAAATATTTGCGGATATCCGCATCCGCGCAGGGCTTTACCTATAAACCCATTACTGAGATAAAAAAAATGCCTAACAATATGGCACGTGTCCAGCAGCACTCACTGTCTTCTGTATTCTGGCAATCAGGTGTTTCATTTGCAGTTCCTCCAAAGCCATTGCCAACGTCTTTGGAACAACTCCCGTGGAAGAGATCACCACTGGCAAAATTCTCACGTATTTTAGTTCCCATAGTTTTCGTATTTCTTCAGCCAACGGTGCGTACTTTTTTTAATAGCTTGGGTAGTTAGCATATTTTGCCTAAGAGGGACAGCAACGTCTATCAAGTAGGCCTTTTGGTTTCTTTTATTGAGATAGACAATATCAGGTCGATTGGCCAATACTTTCTGATCGGTTAAAATAGGTCTATCCCAATACATCTTATAATGCTCATTTTCAAGCACGTTGGCAGACTGGTAATTGTAGTACACCACGCTCGTATCCAGAAGTCCACATTTTATAGCTAGCTCTTGATATAAGTAAGATCTTAGCAACATCATTGTGCCTCTTGGTATACTCTATACCAGCCGGCGTAGAGCAGCCACCGATGATATGATCGATGGTTTCCAGTGCTAAGGTGCATCTTCGACATCGATCATCTGCTACATTCTCTTCAAGGATGTGCGTTCTATTATTATTATTACTTCAGCTAAGTGCCTCGAATCAAGTCAAGTAGGCAAATAACCTAATAAGCAGCTGTGTTTATTCTTGTATCCCCTGGATTAAAGGTAAAGGTACTCTATTCCGTGACCTTCCCCAGCACTTAGAAGGTACACACACTGGATGTCTATTTTACAAGCATCATATTTCCCTTCCCTGCTTTAATTAGTACGAGGTATGTGATAAGGTCAAAGGTAAGGTCCGTGACCTTTCAACTCATCACATTCATCGTCTTTTCCTGTTTTATTTTTATCCCTCTCGATATTGCTTGCGCTGGAAATTAAGTTACGAGTTTGCGCTCTTCTTTTAGTGTTTCTGTGAGCGGGGAATATAGGACACATTCGCCGCGCAGTTCTCTTACGTCGGCAACTCAATTTGTGACCGATGTTACACTAAGACAGTTGCATAGTAGAGATGACTACGGAGATTATCCTTCAATACTACTGAAATATTTCAAATGTCCAAGTGGGCGTGGTGGCGCAGTGGTCATGCTGTATGCCTCTCACCAAGGTAGATTGGGTTCGATTCCCGGTCATTACATGTGAGATTTTCGAAGTCAAATGCCATGTCCTGTGGTTCGGATTTCACGTAAAATTGAGGTCCCGTGGCTCATGATCGTGAGCATAACACTCACGTAAAACTGCAAGCTTCCTTAGCTTGCTTTTAAAATGTTCAAAATTTCCTTTTTACTTCAAATTAAGTTACTGACCCTTAGCTTTCTAACAGTACATTTATATTCTGCTTGACATGGTGGACTGGTTATCGTGTCGAACTGCCAACCCTAAGCTTGCAGGTTCGCTCCTGGCCGTGGTAAGTGATTTATGAAAGGCGACACAAATCACGGCACGCATGTCATACATTGTTGGCATGTTAAAGAACCCATTTAAATTCAGTAGGCCGTGTTCATAATGGCAAAATTAATCTCGGGATTTTCCGCCATCACAAAGTCCCTCCTTTCCCTAATAGGAAGCGCTATAATGTCAAGGAGTTTAAATATCTAACCTCATTGACTTTCATAGCGCTCAAGGAACGACAAAATTCGACATGCAAGCTGCCCTCTGGGCGCAAATAACAAAGCTTGCATCCGGCACCCGACGTCATACGATATTATTATTATTATTATTGGTTTATACATTACATATAACACATTTCTGGTACATTACAACATAACTATACGGGCTTCAGTGAACCAACGTATAGTTATGGAAACAGCAACTTCTAAGCTGGAATTTCGCTACCCATGAACTTCCGAACGATTCTGGTTGTTGATAGAACTACTGCCTTCTGCATTAGTTTGTACAGCCGAGTATCCAGATCCAGTTCTTTAAGGCCTTGGAGCAAGGTACTTGGGATCACGCCCGTACTCGAGACAATGATAGGTATGGTCTTTACTCGCTCTATATGCCATTGTCTTTTGACAGGGTCGACCAACTCGCTGTATTTGCTGATCTTTTCAATGTGTTTTGACTGGAGATTCTTGTTGTTAGGAATCGCAACATCAATGTAGTTTGATTGTCTTCCTTGCTGACAAACACCAGATCCGGCCTGTTGTGTGATACCGATTGATTATTATTATTATTATTATTATTTATTTTCTATATTGCTCATTTTTATGACTAGTTTCCTTGTACTTTGCCACAATTGTGCATCTTATTACTAAACCCACAATGTACATTTTCTCTCTTATTTTTCTTTAGGTTTCTCTATAGATGTGGTTCGGATTTCACATAAAGAAGAGGTCCCGTGGCTCATGATCTCCATATTAACGGTCACGTTAAACTAAACTTCCTTTCTTCTCTGTAGATTCTCAGATGTCTATTAGGTAATGGTCAATAAAAAAAGTACATTATGCAACGAGCCTATAATAGCAATAATTAAGACATGAGTATGTTTATAAAACGAGAGAAGCGAGTGCCCTCGGTAAAAAAAAAATCTGCCGCCACTGAAGTGGGTACGTCTGGACAGTCTCCTGACGTTTTTCCTGTTTGGCGAGGCGTTGCCGCCCAAACATACCAGTTCTCGAAAAAGGTGAAAATCATTCACGATCACACTGTACCAACGTTACGATAGACTTAATCAAAGAATTCAAGTGTGCAGTTTTGGACCATCTGCCGTTTAGTCCAAACCAGCACTGAAGGATTTTCACCTTTTTCGAGAATTGAAGGTATGGTTGGGCGGCAACGCCTCGCCAAAAAGAAAAAACTTCAGGAGACTCTCCAGACGAACCCTCCTCAGTGGCGGCAGAATATTTTGCATTGAAAAGCTGGTGTAACGATACGACAATGTTTCAATCGTTTTGGCGATTATGTTGAGACATAAGAATAAAACAAGCAAACATTTGTTAGTAAAACCAATTTGGCATGTCAATATGTTATTTGTATACAGTCCATCGGAACTTGAAACAAGTAGTTCCGTGAAGAACTATACAGCCTATTTTCATATATCCTGCTCATGTTAATTGCCTCTATCTACATACAACATTTCAGTTTAATTGCTGTAACAGATTCGTAGGTGTTGAGAACCGTCTAAATATTTCAGATTGTCGCCAGGTTGGATTTTTATTTTTGTACTATTACATTAATATTATTGTGTACGTGTGGTATTCAAACTTCAATCGCATGATTAGAACACAAGAAGTAAAAACGAGATTTTAAAATTACGCACAGCAGCCATCTTGTTATTATGCAAACAATTGAAATAAATTAGATGCCAGTGGATCAACATTTGTATAAGCATTTAACGTGCAACGTTTCACGGCACTCGGATAGTTAATTCGCGAGAAACGTCCATTTAAATATTTATACTTCGCGTCGCCGCCATGTTGGATTTGTGCCACCAGGTTACTGAAGTCCTATAGGTGAACATATGTTCATAGTCTCTATGAACATAAAAAAAAAATCAGTTTGGTTGCTGTAAAAGATTCATAGATATTGAGAACCGTCTAAATATTTCGGATGGTCGCCATGTTGGATTGTTAAATGTATAGGCCTTAGTGTTATGTACCATTCAAGGTCAATTATTGCCTAGGTTCATTATTCAAACTTTCATTTCGATCGCATGATTACGACAAAAGAATTAAAAACTTAATTTTAAAATTTCGCACAACTGCCATCTTGTGGTTATGTAAACAATTGAATTAAATTAGATGGCAGTGCATTACAATCTGCAAAATCATTTACTGTACCACATTTCACTGCGCTCAGAGAGTTAAATCACGAGAAAAGTCTATTATAATATTTCAAATTCGCTTGGTCGCCATGTTCGTTTTGTACTTTACAGGTTTATGAAATATACATAGGTAAACTTGTATCAGTGCCCTTTATCACCGTACAAAATTGCAGGGTGATATCTGTAATAGTTTCGGAGATATAGAATGTCGGAGAAATATTTCGCACAGCCGCCATTTTGAGGTTATGTAAACAATTGAACTAAATTAGACTCCAGTGCATTACAATGTGTATAAACATTTGCTGTACCAAGTTCCATTATGTTTGGATAGTTAAATCACGGGAAAAGTCTATTTAAAAGTCTCAACTTCGCTTGACCGCCATGTTGGTTTTGTAGTCACCAGGTTTTTGAAAGTCTCATAGGTGAACTTCTAGTAGTGCCCTTTATCACCGTACACAATTTCAGGGCGATATCGGTAATAGTTTCGGAGATATTGAATGCTAGTGAAATATTTCGCACAGGCGCCATGTTGGATTGGTGAGACGTAACAAAATTTGAAGGGCACGATCGAGGTCGCCGAGAATAGTGCTATGAACTTACCGAGTTTCATTGAAATCGCTCCAGTCGTTTAGATTTTATTAGGGACACGCACACACACCTCACACACACACACACACGCACGCACACACACACGGGCAAAAGGTGATATCATAAGCCTTTTTTTTTTTTTTTTTTTTCAAAATTGAAAATAGGCTAAAAATACAGCCCTCGTATAATTGGATTGAGTTTGATAACGAAATGGGTGGAGGAGGTTAAGAGGGTCACATAAGAAATTAAAATTACATCTGAATTGATGCTCAACAAATAAGTTCAGAACTCAAGCAGATAATCAGAAATTTCACGAAGAGCAACTGAAGAAGAGGCCCAAAGCCGTAACATCTGAGGAGTAGAGAAAATTAAGGAGTGAACGAATGGAGAAGTTCTGGGAAGAGAAAAGAAGAGAAGTCTGGACAGAAAGCATTAAGTTACACGCGGTCCACAGTTGGCCAAATTCGGAAGTAAGAAGATGAAGAAGGTGGTTGTGGTGGTGATGATGACGATGACGATAATGATTTTCTTTCTGGACATTTGTATTCGTATTTTTCCTAAACCCACCATCAGAGGTGATAGTTACAACATGTTGAATTCTACACAATATTCCATGTGCAGTTTGAGGCAACATTTTAGTCGTAATGCTAACATTCATGAAATATTGTTCAGAGGTTTGGCGTGATGAACCTTGAGGGAGTCTTGTTGTTGTTGTTGTTGTTGTTGTTGTTTATTTATTTATTTATTTATTTATTTATTGAGGGCCTTTTACTCTCGTGTACGTGTGTGTGTGTGTGTGTGTGTGTGTGTGTGTGTGTGTGTGCGAGGGATCTGTCCGATAACCTGTCTTCTTGTGATAGCGGTATTAGTGTGTATATTTCTAATTCAGGTGATAATTGGGGAGGAGATGGCCGTGGCATTAAGCTAGGAACCATCTCGGCATTACCTCGAGTAGAAGTGGAAAACCGTTTTCAAGATAACTGAGGTGGTCAATTTGGCCTCCCGAGGCTGAGTGTACCCAGTTCCAACCTCTGCAGAATTAAATTTCTTGGCAGAGCAAGGAATCAAAACCGGACCTCACGGGCAAAGGCCAAGCATGGTACCCGCTGCACTACGAGGTGGCCCGCGGTAGTCGCAAAGACTTGCTTCTTGGCCGCTTTGTGAACGCTGAACACTCCGTCATTGCTTTCTGAGCGGTACACTGTGCCAGTGTTTTGTGTGCGCTGCAGTACACAGTCGATGACTGCTTTCTGGGTGCTTTTCTGTGCACGGTACCACTGCTTTGTGTATGCTGCAATGAACACTACATGACTGCTTTCTGGGTGCTACTCTGTGCACTGTACCACTGCTTTGTGTATGCTGCAGTGCACACTACATGCCTTGCACTCTGTTTCGCTGTTTTGTGAGCGCTTCACTGTACCTGACTTATTAATATTGTGTAGGTCGCTTAAGGCAGCGTGCGGGAGATTTGCCAAAGGGGTTAACTCCCCTTTGTTTCCTCTCCACAGGGGAGCGCCCGGTTTGGCTATTTTCAAATCACCTTTCTAACGCTGCACTTGTGAGGGGAGCATTGTCCATCCACTTCCTCTGCTTTCAGAGGGGCGGATGTGGCGTCTCTGATGCACAGTTTTTCTGCTGGAATAGGCCAGTTTCTTCTTATGACGTGGTGGGCCGACCGGTTACAATTTTTCCTCGGCGAATGTTTAATGGATTCCCTTTTACACGAGATTCATGCCCATGCATTCATTGTCAGGATGTCAGAGCAAGGTTCTTAGGCTCTTCATTTGTTAATGTGTCTATCCATCTAATATTGATCATTCCCCTGTAACCTGCTTCTATTCTCTTCTTCCTTTTCCTCCAATTGTCACAAGTTTTACATTCATTCAGCGCAAGGGAAAGGTTTTCAAAGAATACTTCCTAATAACTAAACTACGTTTGACGTCTACAGATTTCTTTCTGTAGAAAATGGAATGAAACGTTGTAGTAATAGTGACACTATCATCACCTCATCATTAGAGACCGATAACGTAGAATTCAGACACCTTAAAGTGACGATTTTCATATTACAGGCTAAACTCTGTGGTACACCAGAGATTGAGGTCAGGGCATCAGCGACATTCCTCCTAAGACACCCTAGCCTTGGTTTAATCTTGTGTTTCGGTCCAGAATCCTGCTCCAAGCTTGAGTTCCTATGTTTAATGAGCGTTGCGTTTCAATTATTCACCACAGGGTCAAATGCGGTACTTAGGCCTTTTGTTTTCTTATACATATGTGCTTTGTTTACCCCTTTATAACTGAAGTTCCAACAAACCTTAACTGCGGCTTGAGACTCTTTGGACAAAAGGATGACCTTATCTTGACCTGCTCCAGAACTGGATGTATAGATACTCGTGATTGTTAAAATTGTTGCAGATTAGCCTCTTCAAACCGTGACAGCTGAAGTCTACAGTACAGTAAGTGTCATCGGGTCGAACTTGTATTAAAGGATAATCATTTTGTAAATTGATTGGTGTTATGTGTAAAAAAAAGAGAAAAAACAAGATTCCAAAAGAAAGTTTTAAAATGCTATTTTTCGTAGGGATGTTTATACAAAATTTCATTCATTCATTCATTCATTTATTTGCAATGGGGGGTGTGTCCCCCGGTGGCAATTTGGAAATACATAACAAATACATAATTATACATAACAATACATAATTATACATAACAATTCAATAACAATTATACAACAATTAAACTGGAGTATTTACACAAATAGTCAGTCTTTTCTTAAACACACCTATATGTTTGGGAAAAGGCTCTAAGACTGCGGCAGGTAGAGAGTTCCAGTTATCAATGGCACGGTTTACAAAAGAATATTTACCATAATTTGTTCGCTGTGGTCGGCCCTTAACTTTGAAAGGATGATCGCTCCTACCCATGTAAGTGGGCTTTCCCAATCGTTTGCTAAGCTCACCCCATGCTGGTTGATTTGTATACGTGTTGTACATAGCGCAGAGTCTAGATTTCATCCTCCTAGCCTCCAGTGATTCCCACCCAAGTTTCTTTAACATACGGCTCACACTGCTCCTGGGATTAAAGTCACTGAGCACAAATCTAGCGGCCTTTCTTTGTACCATTTCCAACTCATTGATGAGCCCTACTTGATATGGATCCCAAACCGCCGAGGCATATTCCAGAATAGGTCTTACAAGTGACAAATAGCCTAATTCTTTAGCAGAGGTACTACTTCCTTTTAATACCCTCATTACAAAGTGCAGGGATTTGTAAGCTTTTGAAACTACACATCCTACATGACTACTCCATTTCATATCATTCCTTACGTGAACGCCCAAATATTTGCAAGAATCTTCTTCTACAAGTATTTCCGAGCCAATGTTATATTGAAAATCCTGCCTTCGCACTTTCCCTATTTTTAAGAGACTACATTTTCTTGTGTTTATTTTCATTTTATTTACAATCGCCCACTTATAGACCAGGTTCAGGTCCTCTTGCAGCACTGCATTGTCTTGTGAGTCATGTATCTTTCGATATATTACACAATCATCCGCAAACAATCGACAGTCACTGCGAATTCCATTTGGTAACTCATTTATAAACGCCAAAAACAACAAAGTTCCGATTACGCTGCCCTGAGGGATACCCGACGTTACGGTAATTTCATCCGAGAATATGCCTTCGACTTTCACTTTCTGGGAACGACCCGTCAAAAATTCTTGGATCCATAAAATTACTCTTCTATCAATCTTCGTCGAAGCTAATTTATGGAGTAGCATGTCATGCGGCACGACATCAAATGCCTTCGCAAAATCTATAACCACGGCGTCGACTGAAACTCCATGGTCTAACGATTCGCTAATGTCTTGAAAAAGGGATAGCATCTGACTCTCGCATGAGTAACCTTTCCGAAATCCATGCTGCCTATCATTAAACCATGATAATGTTTCCCACTGTTCCCTCAAGTAGTCGCAAATGAGATGCTCCATCTGCTTACAAACGATGGACGTAAGGCTAACCGGCCTGTAGTTGCCCAATTCAAGTCTGCTCCCTCCCTTAAATATTGGGACTACCGTAGCTCTTTTCCAGTCATCTGGGATTTGCGCATTGTTTATGGACACATTAAATATCACCTCCAAGTATCGTGCCACGGCCCTACCTCCTAATTTAAGTACTTCACTAACAATATTATCAGGACCCTTTGATACATTGAAACGCAGTTTTTGTATTAGCTTTACAATTGCTGACTGGTTTATTTGGAACAGGGGAGCCCCCGATTCGTCGTTAAGGTCCAACACACAGCTATTGGATTTGTTGAACACACTACCGTAAAAGACATTTAATTCATTAGCAATGGCCTGTTTCTCAGTAATTAATTTACCGTCACCGGACATTATCATCGACAAATTATTTGAATTTCCCTTTCTTCTCCTAACATAACTGTAAATTTTTTTCCACCCACCCCCTCCCGAACCAAGTAAACCTTGCATATAACTGTCATGAGCAGCCCTCTTTTTTAAGACGAGCTCTCTTGATAAGGACTTAAATTTCAACATATACTTGTCACTATCATGTCTTTTATTGTATAATTTCCTAATTTTCCGTTTTAGTCTCCTAATTTCTCGTGTGTAATACTCAGGGTCTGGGTTTTGTTTCAGCAATTTAAATGGGACAAATTTATCAACAGCGCTATTTAAAATTTTCAAAAAGTTAGTCCACAGGATATTAATGTGATTTCCTTCCGATGCCCATCCTACAAATAGCTCATTCAAATACCCCTGAAACTTGCCCTGATCCGCTCTGCGATACTGGAATATGATCTTTTTTGCTACATCAGAGTCTAATTTTGTAACGCCACCATGTCTAATATTTAATTCAACCCCAGAATGGTCACTAATTCCTGGTACTTTCAGACAGTTAATATACAGCTCTACAGGCCTTACGAGATAAACATCTAAGGTATTATTGTCTCTAGTTGGGAAGTCAACTACTTGGGAAAATCCCCCCTCCCTTAAGAATTTATTTGCAGCACTCTGAGCTTGACCACAGCTAGTTGACTCACCAGACCAGTCTACTTTGGGGAGGTTTAAATCTCCAGCAATTATTATGCTCTTTTTCATAGCATTACCCGTACAAGTTTTATCATACAGTGTTTCGAGGAGAGAAAAGTTATCTTTCGGTGCTCTATACGCCCCTATCACCTGAAGAGGGAATTTATTTCCTTTATCCGAAATTTGTACACATAACATTTCATGATCCATATCAGCCCACTTTAAGAAACTAGCTATATTTTTGCGCACACAAATAAATAGCCCACCACCTCGCTTCCCCCGATCCCTTCTGTACATTTCGTAGGTCCCTTGAATTATTTCGCTACTATTTATGTCCTCATATAACCAAGATTCAGTTGCAATGACAATGTCCGGAGAATACGTCTCTACAAGATTCCAAAATTCAATTAATTTATTTCCTAAACTCTGACAATTAACCTGCAGTAATCTTAGAGTCTTACCTCCGCAGCAAATATCTTGAAGTAGCTCCTTCTGTTCCCATCGGCTGGCAACCTCTGGACCTGCTCCTCCTCACAAAAGCCGGCACGAACCGATGACCCTGTCATGTAGGCTCCCTAGGTTGTAAGCGCCCCGTCGATTTAGATGCAGCCCGTCTCGGGCGAAGTCACGGCCACCAATCCAGCAGTCAGCTTCTACGTACACTAATCCCAGTTGTGCACATACCCAGTCCATGCGGTCATTTACAGTCTTAACTCGCCTTAACGGAACATCTCCCCGCCGAACAATGCCACTCATTATAATTTTTGCATTTCTAAACTTGCTTTTAGCTTTTCTGCCTAGTTCGTAGAGCTCCCCCATGATGTAATCAGCTGTAGCCCTCTTCTTCAAATCGTTCGTCCCAACATGGAGCAACAACACTTTAACTTTGTCACAGTCCTCTATATTTGCTTCTTCCACTTGTCGGGCAAGCTGGTCAATTTTAATCCCCGGATAACACCGCACTTTTGCACCTGATTTCCTCGAGATATTCGCACTCCATCGTATCATAGAATCACCCATTATGATAACGTCATCCTCAGTTTGCTCCTGCACGCCCTCTTCCACACTGATCCCAGTAGAAAGCCGTTCAGTCACATCCTTCACCGTTTCTTCTGATTCACGAAGCTTAGCTCTAAGTTCCTGTATTATTTGATCCCTTGCTTTGATTTGCACCCTCAAACAGTCCGGCGTATCACATACTTTACAAAACCAATTTCCGACATCACAATCCTCCTTCTTGACCTTAATACAGCCGAAGTGAAACCATTTCTCACATAGTCCACACTCAACACCATTCTTCAATGTTTTACTGCACGTCGAACACTTTAAAACTGTCACTGGATCATTTGCCTGATTCACATTTGGAGTAACAGGCCCTGGATTCACTTCCACTCCACCAATAACTAGCAATGCAGCTATCACTAGGGCTATGAACCACAAGTTGCTAGGTCCCGTACGCACACACAAACACCGGAAATCCCGACTACCCTTCACATACCACAGTCCGATCCTCGCCCGATAACACTCCAGAGAACAACCCATTCCAGCACACCTGAGAGCTTGGGAAAAACACGACCTTTCACTTTGACTGCCAACTGCCAACTCGGAAGAGAAAGTTCAGCTACGCAAAAAGTATTAACCCTTTCCTTCTCCAGGGCGCATTTGAACGCAAGAAAGATTCTCGGGCCGATGCTCAATTTGTAAACATCATCATTTATTTTTTGAAACTAACATAAACGTATATTTATGTGCTCATCATTTATTTATTTATTTATTTATTTAGACCCTACAGCAATTTGATTATCCGTATTTGTTTGTATTGAAGTAAGTTATGGTAAGAAGACTGCTGGATTTAGTACTTGCACAATTTATTACTATCTGATACAATATGAACGAATTATTTATAAAATATAGGCTCGCTGTTGATCAAGGTGGATTTCAGGCAATTTTAAAGATGATGATATCATCCGTTCAGTCGAATCCGACCATTGGTGATTCTATGAAATTTTGGACAGACCACTCCATTCCCTGCATTTAGGCCCTTTGGCACAAATCTACACAGTTTCACCGATCTGGACCAAAATGTGTATACTTACCCTTTGGAACCCTGCGAGTGACACTGTCCACTTTAAATTTTGGACAGACCACTCAATTCCCTGCATTTAGGCCCTTTATCACAAATCTACACCGTTCCTCCTAATTGCACCAAATTATACATACACTTTGAAACCCTGCTGGTAACACTGTCCACTTAATATTTTGGACAGCGCTCTCCATTCCCTACATTTAGAATAACAAAGAAACTGAACTTGGAAACCATATATTAAGGCCCTAGAATCATTCATGTCCGTAGTTGTGTAACTGTAAGAGTATTTTAATAAGTCTATTGTTGACTGGCAATTCGGGCTGCATCACGTCGCCCCTACCAGTGTTCTGGTGGAGAATTGCGAAAATAGTTAAATCTTGCGCTGCTTATAAATTGCATTCACGGGAAGTAATTAGTGCGAAAAGACTTATTTTGCCCCTTAAAACAGTTATCATCCTGAACTTATTATACATCTGTATAAGTGCAATGGTGTTGGTGCAATACATTGAGGTTATCAGCTGCAATAAGCGTTGGTGTTTTCAAATTTACCGTAATTTATTCCGAAACTTATCGTTGAGCGCTATGTGGCCACAAATGATACTATTGTTACCTCAGGAGCTCGGGACAGCCGAAGTTTTCCAAAGTGTTCTGATTATTTTCCTACGGCGCTATGCGACAAAAGACAACACTATTGGTCTCTACATTCGTAAAAATGAGATATAGGCCCTAGGCAGTGTCTTTTATTAAACTTACTCCTCTTTCTAATCATTTTTTAGAAATGTGTTTGTAAATTACATGTGTCAGTGCTGTAGTTAGTAAATAGCCGTTTCCCTATTCATTATTATCATTAATATCATTAGGGGAAAATGATCTAAATGTTACGTCCATCATACTGTACTGCTTATCACCCTCACTACAACCGCCACCGCCACCACAAAAAGTTTTTTTTTATATTTCTGGTAGTTTTAAGTATCATGTGCCAGTTCTTTAGTGGTATTCATTATCATCCATAAAACAAATAAATCCACCGGGCGAAGCCGGGCACTACTGCTAGTAATGTAATAACGCTGAAGAGTTTGTCTGTGTGTTTGTGTCTTTAAACGCGCTAATCTCCGGAACTACCAGTCCGATTCGATCTTTTTATATGATAGCTAGATTCAAGAGGAATAGTTTAGGCTATGTAGTATTAGGCTACACCTCTCGGGTAACCTTAAAGATTGATTTTTGTTCAGTAAGTCGGTAGAACAAGCGCTCCCGAACTGCTCTATCTGCATGCGCTGGCGTTATGGTTATACGTACACCGTTTCACTGATCTGAACCAAAATTTGTAAACTTAGCCTTTGGAACCCTGCGAGTAACATTGTCTACGTGAAATTTATGACAGACCAGTCCATTCCCTGCATTTAGGCCCTTTGGCACAAATCTACACCTTTTCACCCATCTGAACCGAAATTTGTGTACTTAGCCTTTGGAACCCTGCGAGTAACACTGTCTGCATGAAATTTTGTACAGACCACTCCTTTCCCTGTATTGAGGCTCTTTGGCACAAATATACACCTTTTCACCGATCTGAACCAAATTTTACATACTACCCTTTGGAACCCGACGAGTAACACTGTCTGCTTGAAATTTTGGACTGGCCACTCCATTCCCTTCATTTAAGTCCTTTGGCACAAATCTCTACCATTTCACCAATCTAAACCACATTTTGTATACTTACCTTTTGGAACCCTGCTGGTGACACAGTCCACTTTACATTTTGGACAGACCAATCCATTCCCTGCATTTAGGCCCTATATAACAATCTACGCCGTTTCTCCTAATTGCACCAAATTTTACACACACTTCGAAACCCTGCTGGTAACAGTGTCCACTTGATATTTTGGACAACGCTCTTCATTCTCTACATTTAGAATAACAGACAAAATAAACTTGAAAACCACGTTTCAAGGCCCTAGAACCATTCATGTCCGTAGTAGTGTAACTGTAAGAGTATTTTAATAAGTATATTATTATTATTATTATTATTATTATTATTATTATTATTATAAGACTATTGTTGACGGGCAATTCGGGCTGCATCACGTCACCCCTACCAGTGTTCTGGTGCAGTATTGCGAAAATAGTTGCATCTTGCGCTGTTTATAAATTGCAGTCACGGGGAGTAATTAGTGCAAAAGGATCTCTTAGGCCCCATAAAACAGTTACTATCATGAAAATATTATGCCTCTGTATAAGTGCAATGGTGTAGGTGCAGTACACTGAGGTTTCCAGCTGCAATAAGCGTTGGTGCTTTCAAATTTACCTTCATTTATTCCGAACCTTATCGTTGAGCGCTATGTGGCGATAAATGATGCTATTGCTACCTCATTAGCTCGGGACAGCCGAAGTTTTCCAAAGAGTTCTGACCATTTTCCTACGGCGCTATGCGACTAAAGACGACACTATTGGTCTCTACATTTCCAACAGCCAATGAGTTATTGGCCCTAGGCAGTGTCTTTTATTTCACTTATTCCTCTTTCTAATATTTTTTTAGAAATTTGTTTGTAAATTACATGTGTCAGTGCTGTAGTTACAAAATAGCCGTTTCCTTATTCATTATTATCATTACGGGAAAATGAACTGAATGTTACGTCCTTTATACTGTTCTACTTATCACCCGCACTACAACCACCACCACCACCACCACCACCACCACAAAAAGTTATATTTGTAAAATATGTTTTTCTGTTAGTTTAAGTATCAAGTGCCAGTTCTGTAGTAGTATTCATTATCATCCATAAAACAAATAAATCCACCGGGCGAAGCCGGGCACTACTGCCAGTAGGTTTATAATTAGAGACTTAAGGAGAAAGGTTATGTTTTTGTTTCAACCAAATGAATATAGAACACTACAGTATTTACATTTCAGGATAAAGGAAAGACCTCAGAATGTTAATATAACACGAAGCAGGCGTCACAGCGGCCCGTGTACAGCAATTATGGAGCGTACTTCCCTACAGCAACGGTGTTTGCAAATCGCACACTTCGTACATTTATTTAAAAGTCATTTTTAAATAAATTATAGATATTTATGAAATTATAGTGCAATAAGTCACTGCTAATGCCTATTCTCTTTCATTTGAATGCTCATTTGTCACGATCGGTCGCTTGTGAGCGATGCAGGAGGGATCTATACTACTGAAATAATATATATGATGATTCGAGTTCGCCGCAACGAATGTAAACCCACCGATCGGGCCTTGCACACTATAGACTGACACGACACTGTTGCTAAATTTAACGACTGTGTTACTAATGTGTTTTGAACCTTCGCAGTACATGTCAACAAGAGTGCAAAGTGGATTTCCTGTTCTGTCGGGTATGTAAATGTTGGGACCTTGCTTTAGTTATATACCGGTGTGACAGTGTAGTCTAGTTCCTGGCTAAGCGTCACACAGCAGCTTGCATCAACTTCAATAACATTATCTCGAAGGTCACGGAACTGTTCTTTCAGCCGGGACCTTTACTCAGCCAGTTCGTGTGTGAATGTGTGGGGAGCACGAGTCCCCACTTTCTACGAGTTCTTGATGCTCACAACAGAATTACAAACAAGAGTTGCATTAGTACGATCATCTGTGCCTCAAGACAGCAGTATGAATTAATTTATCACCGACGAAGAGTATTACATAATTTCAGTGGATATTTCCAGTGCCAGTAAGTATGTTTTAAAATATGGATTCAAAAATATATAGCACTTTAGGTAATACAATGTATATATCGTATGGCTTTTAGTGCCGGGAGTGTCCGAGGACATGTTCGGCTCGCCAGAGGCTGTAGCTGCTTCCAGCAGACACCCATAGGGTGAGCTACAAGTTCCGTACAATTTCAAGTAGTTCCAACTTTCGCTACTAGATGTCGATGATACCTAGTGGTGAACGTTGGAACTTTGATAGAGCGTGCCAAAAAAATCTAACCTAGAAATTTAGCTTCACACAAGATTAGTCTGTGGAAGGATCTTTTACATTCAATAAATCTATGACATGGGACCGCCGGCTTTACTTCCCCTCCGATGGAAGGCATACCGAATGATTTTAACGCTCTTAAAAAATCCGACGACTTCGGCCGGGTTTGAACCCGATATCTTGGGCACAGCAGTTCAGCATGCTACCAACTACGCCACCGAAGCCGCTTGATAACACAATAATGTTCCTGAACGCGGTTGTTCCGCTATTGAAAAAAAAAACTAGTGTCTGTTGTGAAGCGGTCGAGTCTTGTTTATCTAAAAGTTGAGGTTGAATCTTTTAGGGGCTTTGCAACATCGTGGTTATGTAGCCCCGTGCACTTGGGTGCGTGTAGAATTTGTCTGATAACCTGTGTCACAGTGGCGTCTGTATTAGTGGGTGTATTTTGTAATTGAGGTAGGATTTGGGTAGAAAGCGTGCATGAATTTGGCATTTGGCTGGAGTAGTAGTGGGGAAAACCACAGAAATCCACTTCTCATTTTTTTTTTGCTGAGTGTACCACGCCGTTCTCACCCTGAGACAAGACAAGAATTATATATATTTATGTAATATGAGCTGAGATTTTAATTGAGTTGTTGTTGCTGCTTGCTACATTTCAGGGACTTGCACATCGCGGTCATTTAGCCACGTGGGTTTGTGCAGAGTTAGTTGGTTAGTTTTCAGGTTATCTGCCCCGGCGTGTGTAGATTTTGTCTGATAACCTGTATTATTGTGGTGTTAGTACTGTACTAGTGGGTGTACTTGTAATTCAGGTGAGGATTGGTAATGAGATGGGCGTGGCCTTAAATTAGGGAACCCAGCTCTAGCCTCACGAGGCGGACTGTAGCACGCCGTTCTGGCTCTCAGACCAGAATTAAATTTCTTGGCTGGGCCGGGAATCGAACCCGCATCCCCGGGGCGACAGCCATGAATGCTAGAATGGCTTCAAAACTTTACATAATGAAGAAATAAGAAAATAGTTATTTTGTATTTTATGTCGTAAGATTTAAAAGATAAAAGTAATGACGAGGAAATGTATTTTTAGCCTATTTTCAATTTTGAAAAAATAGGCTTATGAGATCACCTTCTGTCCGTGTGTGTGTGTGTGTGTGTGTGTGTGTGTGTGTGTGTGTGTGTGAGGTGTGTGTGTGTCCCCCCCTAATAAAATCTAAACGGCTGGAGCGATTTCAATGAAACTCGGTAGGTTCATAGCACTATTCCCGGCGACCTCTACCGTGCCCTTCAAATTTTGTTACGTCTCACCAATCCAACATGGCGGCTGTGCGAAATATTTCACTAGCATTCAATATCTCCGAAACTATTACCGATATCGCCCTGAAATTGTGTACGGTGATAAAGTGCACTACTAGAAGTTCACCTATGAGACTTTCAAAAGCCTGGTGACTACAAAACCAACATGGCGGCCAAGCGAAGATGAGACTTTTAAATAGACATTTCTCGCGATTTGACTATCCAAACGTAATGAAAATTGGTACAGCAAATGTTTATACACATTGTAATGCACTGAAGTCTAATTTAGTTCAATTGTTTACATAACCTCAAAATGGTGCCTGTGCGAAATTTTTCACTGACATTCTATATCTTCGAAACTATTGCAGATATCACCCTGCAAATTTGTACGGTGATAAAGGGTACTGATGCAAGTTTACCTATGTATATTTCATAAACCTGTAAAGTTCAAAACGAACATGGCGACCAAGCGAATTTGAAATATTTTAATAGATTTTTCTCGTGATTTAACTCTCTGAGCGCTGTGAAATGTGGTACAGTAAATGATTTTGCAGATTGTAATGCACTGCCATTTAATTTAATTCAATTGTTTACATAACCTCAAGATGGCGGCTGTGCGAAATTTTAAAATTAAGTTTTTATTCTTGTGTCGTAATCATGCGATCGAAGCGAAAGTTTGAATAATGAACCTAGGCAATAATTGTCCTTGAATGGTACATAACTCTATGGCCTATACATATAACAATCCTAAATTGCGAGCTTCCGAAATATTTAGACGGTTCTCAATATCTATGAATCTTTTACAGCAACTAAACTGATTTTTTATGTTCATGGAGACTATGAACATATGTTCACCTATAGGACTTTCAGTAACCTGGTGAGCACAAATCCAACATGGCGGCGACGCGAATTATAAATATTTAAATGGACGTTTCTCGCGAATTAACTATCCGAGTGCCATGAAACGTTGCACGTTAAATGCTTATACAAATGTTGATCCACTGGCATCTAATTTATTTCAATTGTTTGCATAATCACAAGATGGCTGCTGTGCGTAATTTTAGAATCTCGTTTTTACTTCTTGTGTTCTAATCATGCGATTGCAGTTTGAATACCACACGTACACAATAATCTTAATGTAATAGTACAAAAATAAAAATCCAACCTGGCGACCATCTGAAATATTTAGACGGTTCTCAATATCTACGAATCTGTTACAGCAATTAAACTGAAATTTTGTATGATGATAGAGGCAATTAACATGAGTAGGATATATGAAAATGGGCTGTATAGTTCTTCACGGAACTACTTGTTATGATTAATATTATTATAAGGCAATTTTGATAGAATTTTGAGTTGCAACATACTTTTGTCGTCTGCTTGTAGACTGTTGTATCGCCATGAAACAATTCGCATTGAGGAGCACCTAGCAACCTTGAAAGTTAGAATGAAATGACTACCCCAACAATCGGAACAACCTGCAGCCTATTGCTTGGACGCGGCGCAGCACAGTATTGCGCATGACCCAGCTGACGTCCCGACGCCGGACCTCTGCCAGCGTCGAGTTGAGTCGAGTCGAGCGAAGCAAGGCGACGAGAACGAACTGCGAGGGACACGGTGACTGCCTGGTGTAGCTGGCGGCCGTACTGTTTAGTGCAGTGGTGATAGTTAAAGTGCACGGTAGCGTGTTTTCTTTGGGGTGCGGATAGTGTGAGTGTTTCAGTGTTTGTGACGAGAACTACCCCCAGCAATCCAAGGTAATTATTCTCACATTGTTATGCTTTATCGTTTCATATTAGCTTGTTAAGTTTTCACATATGTTTCCGCACTTGATGTATTGATTCATTCGTATCGGACAAAGCTTTTTACTTCTTGCTTTAATAGTCACTTATTGTGTAGTATTTTCTATGTTTATACTTTCGTAATTTGGATTTGCAACTCGAGTGTGATTTTCAACACAGTAAAGTAATGCTCATTTATTCCGCTCGACAACTGAATATTCATCTGTAAGCGTACCAATAATCTGCAGAAATGCCACTTGTTATAGCCCTAAATTGCTTTCTTAGGTTACCATTATTTGTCTTGACTTCTTGTTTGAAGCATGAATTTATCAAACCTCAATTTAGTTTCATAAACTTCACTAAAACTTGTTTGAGAGAATGACATCACAGTATGACTGATCTTTCATCTCACCGTGAAAATTCCATTTGGGACAAAAGAACTTCTTAAGAGAAAGGAAACACGGGGTTAAAGGGCACATAACTTTTCGTTTTCATAGTGATTTTTTTTGCACAAATAAATATTTATAACATGGGTATTCGTCCAAAAATTAAATTTTCTTTTTTTAAATGTGCTCTTTCTAGTTTTGGGCAACTTTTTTTCCATGCGAATTGACCACTTAAAATCACGCAACAACTTGATCTCTTTTTCTTTTACTTTGCCTGGAGTTTCCTGTCTCCAATATTCTTTCATGCGTTCACTGGCATGTTTCCTTTGATCTTCTGTCCAAGTTCATGTTCGTCCACTTCTCTTAGGTCTTCCGTCATCTTGAAACGATTCCAGATTTTCCACTTTACTCTTAAATGCACTTCTTTCTAACATCTGAGAGTCTGTGATGTTCAACTTTTCAAAATCTTTCCTAACATCTCTTGTCCACGTAGAAGTGGGTCTTCTTCTTCCAGAGATAGTCGAATATTTGTTTTGTTAATCTATGTTAGTGCAATCTGTATAGATGTCCGAGGAATGTCAGCCTCCTCTTCCGCATAGTCTCTGAGATTATTTCCATGTTCTGGTAGACTTCTCTGTTGCTTCGCTGTTTCCATCAGTCTTCGGTCCGAAATGCACCCATGATTTTTCTTAGAATTCTCCTTTCCAGGGCTTTCTGATTATTTTTCTTCGTTCTACTGTAATACCACATCCAGCGCTGTAAACATTGATTAGAATCAATGTTATGTACACCCTGTACAACTGAACATTGGGAAAATGAATAGGACGTTTCTTTGTTTGTTACTAGTAGATACTTTTCCAATAATAGTTCTTAACGTTCAGCACTTAAGCGGAAGACCATTAAGAAGATATTCTTCGTTATTGAAAGGTCACTGTTCATTCTACTGTATAACGCATAATGCTTTCCAATCCATCACCTTATCAGAATGAGCTAGGGCTCATTCCATGACTGGAATTGGTTGATGCACGTTCAGAACTCAAAGGTTCGAATCCGTGGACAACCTAATTATGTGTGTTTTCTTTCTCATACTCATTCCAGCAAATACCGGGATGTAACCTTATTTGAAGCCCTGCGAAAGCTAGGCTATCCCATTTTTAGACCTTAGTATTGCAACTACATACATTTGAACAGTTACCAATCAAAAGAGAAACTGGTGACCAAGTTGTATCTAGCCCGAAAGTACGGCAACAGCCACAGAATGTTCTTCTTAGATCTTCAAATATAAAAAGTTATGGCGTTGATAACATCGCCTATACTTCCATAATGTATGTTTAGTTATGAATCCTTGTCAAATTGGAATTAGCTTCCGGTTTTAGGTGGCTTTCAATCTCACAATCACAAGGCACTGTACTTCCGTTCTAGCTCTTTTTTATGGAATTAAAAGCACTGGACTTGGTCATTTTCAAAAATCTCATATGAATTGTTATGGAAGAAGAAAGCGATCAATTATGTTATTAAGCCCTTTTTTTAAATAATATCCAGTTGCATTCTTCTGAATCATTATGCAACGCTCCACGTTGATGACTTTTTTTCGCGTATGGCTTTTAGTGCCGGGAGTGTCCGGGGACATGTACGGCTCACCAGCTTTGTAGCTGCTTCGAGACGGACACCCAATGGGTGAGCTACAAGTACCGTCGCGTGTGGAGTGTTGTCTGGGGAGGAAAGTGTGAATGTAAGGACAAGGAGTTGGAAGGTAGCGGCTGTGGCCTATAGTTATGGACCAACCCCGGCATTTGCCTGGAAGGAAGATGGGAAACCACAGAAGACCATCTTCAAGGTTGCCGGCGGGGGGATTCGAACCTCCTCGCCTCCTGGATGTGAGCGACTGTCAACAGTCATGCCGTAACGACCACGGATAACTCAGACGGTGTTGAGGACTAGGTAGCTGTATATTCTCATAATATCTAATGACGTAATTTAAGCTCTGACTTGTTGAGCGAGAAATGCATATCTTTAATAACACTTTAATGAGAAAATGAGCTTTGTTTAGCTACCTATACAATGGTCTATTTATAGACGTTTTGTTGTGACGGCTTTCAAACTAAGTAGGAATCTGAATCGCTGTGGAGTATAAGCTGCCGAAATAATGACCTTATTATGCCTTTCATTCCTGAAATCGGCGTCTTCTCTCGGGATAAGTAATGAGACTCCGGTCTCAAATCCGCTGGGCTCTTTTTCCCAACACCGCCAAGAAATGTAATTCTAGTCTGAGGCTTGGAACTAACTTCACTTCGCCTACTGAAATGAAACTGATAAAATATGGGATCGATTCCAACATCAACCAACCTGATATTAGTTTTCCGTGTTTATTTTCACGTCATCTCCAGCTAAATGCCGGCATGGTTCCTAACATCAGGCCACGGCCACAACATTGTCAATCGCAGCATCAGCTGAAAACACACTGCTATAGACCACACAATAGCACAAGTTATTAGACAAATTCTACGCAGGCCAAGTACAGGGGACCGACTTTCACGATGACTAACCACCTGCGTGAAAACACCACCATCACATTCCCGGAACCTCGCGAAGGTGTGTTGTTAATTCATTTGAGGGTCTTGGGACATCTTGGTCATCAGCCCCATTGAATTGAACTGTCTAATGATCTGTATTGCTGTGATTGTCCTAGTGAATTTGGGGACTGCATACCTCCACAGATACTGGCACGTATCTTGTGTAGCAAGTTTCACCAAGATATGGAGGTTCACTTTCGCACCATGGTCGCGAGGGTGACCGGTGGTGGCAGGTTCGAATCCCGGCGCTCACAGTGGCTATCCAGAGTGTTCTTCCCTCAGGATTTTCCACACTCCTTCCAAGCAAATACCGGGATAGTACCTTATTTCAAGTCCCGGTGAACCTACCTCATCCCTGTTCCTGATACAGTTACCCACTACTACAGTCTTAATAGAAATAGAAATACACGTTCAACACATGTCCAATTACATGGGGATGATTACCAAGATGTTCCCTAAAACGAGTTAACAATAATAATAATAATAACAACAATCTTCGATCAGTCGTTCATTTTTTTAAAAGTCAGTTAAATGGTCAGTTGTGTTTTGTTTTAACGCTAATTATCTCGCGTGCGTTTTTAAACTCGAATAATTTCGCCATCTCAGGTGAAATTGGGGATAAAATACGGCCATGTTTTGAACAAAAAGGATAACCTGTTTCGATCATCACGCAATCATCAGATAAAATAACTGCAACATCCAATAAAATTACCCGAAAACTTTTAACAAATTACCTATAAATTGAAATAAGAGGCCTTAGATGGTTTTATAATTTTAAATGATCTTGTCGACTTCGTCGTTACGCTGAGGTCTGGCGTTACGTTACGGTGACGGGACGAAATGTACCGAGAATGCACTGAGATGTGTGACGTCATAGTACGATGTAGCAGCCGAGTACCAAGAAGGCAGTGCGAGAACAGTGTGTCAAGAAGGCAGTGCGAGAACAATCAAGTAGGCAGTGAAGAAACAAAATAGAATCTTGAAACTCTGTTCTCGCACTGTCTTCTTGCTACTCGGCTGCTAGCATTTAAAATGATATAAAGTTCAGACTATCAGTCTCTTTTTTTTTACTTTGAAATAAATTCGAAATAATCGCAACCGATAACACAAATGTATTAAGCACAACGTGTATGGTTGCACTGAGGTACTTAATCAAAACAGGGTCTACGGTAGTCTGTCCTGCTACCCTACCTTTCAACATCGCTCCCGGATCGGTTACAAGTATGTAGTTATTTACAAGAAGTAAGGACTTCAGACTGACAATGAGTTATGCAGATTCTCATCTCTCCGTATTCATCGTGTATGTATTCTCTAATGACAGACAGACTCCACGTGTAACATTTATTAATTAACGATATCATTAACAAGTAAAAACTAACAACAACAAAACTAAGGTACACGAGCACAAATAGAAATAGGCTATACCATTTTCAATCAACATCCACAAACATGCAGACACGCACGCAGACATTCTGGAAGAAAATTACCTCAAGCTTTCATTCATTCATGCAATCCCAAATGTTTAAGAACTATTTAAATAATTATTTACAGAAAATTAAGAACTACCCACAGTAAACAGAAAAAGGCATAAACATAATGGAAAGATAGGTAGAAAAAGTTCAGAAACTGGGAGAAAAAGAACATAGGCTAATACAAAAGTGACATTCGAGGAACTAGAAAATAACAAAAGATTGCATTACTTCAGTCGCTCGTATATTCAAAAAGCTTCAGTCTTTATTGTTTACTGAACCTGTACGATTGAATCTCTTGGCCAGTTGTTTTATTGTCCGATTTATAGGAATGGGTCTCCCTGGAAATTTCACTCGAAACTTTTGCCTTATTCTAGCGCACGATTTTCTGCACTTTATGTAAGTATTGTGCAGATATAGGCCCTATACGTTCACGTAACGAATATTTCACATAAGGCATTACAGCACTATACACAATCACAACTAAGTTAGCTAAGAGATTCAAACGTACAGGTTCAGTAAACAATAAAAATAGCCGTAAAGGTCGTTATTTCCTTACTGAAGCTAATTTAACCGAAAACTTTATAAGGAGATGCCGATTATGTTTGGCAGCGGATGGGGAACATTTTCAGTATCTACTGTCAACACGGTGAGTAAAAATGCATGATACTGATTTTTAGCACCTTACTCAGTCGCACATACGCGCCCGCGGTGGCCGGCAACTGAGCCGTCACTGGCGGAGCGCGTGAGCGAGAATGTCCTTGCCGAGCAAAATGGAAAACCCTGTACTTTTAGAAAATGACCTAAAAATATGAATATCAATAAATTAATGACGTATTGCATTAACATTTCTACAATGTGGGAACTATGCTCAGGATTTCTGTACAACTTAGCAATGTCTGTGGTGAACCAATTAATAGATCACAAGTCATCAAAATCGGGGTCCTGGTCTCTACATTCCCTGTTGGAAGTTCCCCGTTGAAACTGTAGGTCCAATACTTTTCACAGTTATAGTTACGTGATCACGCTTACACAACTGCTGTGAATTGGGCCTTTGTTGAAGATTTTGCCATATCTCCCGCTAGTGAAGCGCCGACATCTGCGTCATTGTGCTCCCGAAATGAGGTCGTAATTAGCTATCTCTCTCTCCGTGTAATTAATGTGGCACTACTTCCTTACTCGTGATTAATTTCTGCTATCGCCACTCGTATCTTAGGAGGGGGGAACGTTAGTTCACGGCTTCTTCTAGTAAGGTCATCTCGTAGTGTAGTGGCAAGTATTCTTGGCTGTCACCCCTGTGATTCCGGTTCAATTCCCGGCCATGTAAACAAATTCAATTGTGGTCTTAAGAGCTGGGCGGGATTCACTCAGTCCCGTGAGGTGAAGAACGGAGAAGAGATGGGTTGGATTCCCACCTCAGTGATCTTCCAGGATATCCCAAGCAAATGCCAAGATTGTTCGTAACATAAGGCCACGGCCGCCTCCTAAATTCTCGTCTCAATTGCCAGCAGAGAGCCTCCTTTTCTCATCTCTAAACACAGATCTACACATGCCATTTTGTCAGCCCTTTTATAATATCCAAGAGGTAATAATAATAATAATAATAATAATAATAATAATAATAATAATATCGTATGGCCTCGGGTGCCGGGTGGAAGCTTTTTTTTTGTTTGACGGCCAGAGGGCAGCTTGCATGTCGAATTTTCTTGTTCCTTGGAACGCTATGAAAGTCAAGGAGGTTAGATATATAAGCTCCTTGGCACTATACCGCTTTCTAGTAGAGAAAGGAGGAACTTTTTGTGTTTGCGGAAAATCCCGAGATTAATTATGCCACTCTGAACATGGCCTACTGAATTCAAATGGGTTCTTTAACATGCCAACAGCGTATGACTTGCGCGCAGTGATTTTTTTCTTCTTTCAAAAATCACTTACCACGGCCAGGAGCGAACTTGCAAGCTTGGGGTTGAAAGTCTGACACGATAACCACTCACCCACTCTGGCAAGCATCCAAGAAGTGATTTCATATTGCCTAGTCAAGCTGTATGGTTTACAGAAATGATTCCTTCCCCGTATAAACATCGCGGCGTAGCCATCGTGCACCACGGTCGCACGGTCAGCAGTAGCAAGTCCGGAAATCGCAGGTTCGAATCCCGGCGCAGACAGCGGTTATCCTGAGTGTGGTTTTACCCCGTTTCTTTTTTTCACATTCCGCCGGGAGAGTATCATACCTTATTTCAAGTCTCGGGGTGCCTACCTCGTCCTTGTACTTAAAACAATTAAGTTATACAGTCATAACGGGAATACAGGTTAGCGGACAAGTTCAACTCACATCCAAGTACACGGGGATGCTGACAAAGATCTCCGAAGACCCAAAAATGTATTAACAACAACAACAGTTTTCCCGTATAGGCTACAACAAAGAGATGTCTTCACAATGTTTGAAATACAAATCATTACCGGTATAATATGTTTTACATCAAAATTTTGTATTGTATTTGAACCATATGAGTCGGCCTCATAGCGCAGCTAATAGCATTCTTAGCTGTCAAATCGGAGGTCCGGATCGAATCCTGGCTCTGTCAAGAAATGTAATGATGGGCTGAGGGCTGGAACGGGTTGCAATAGCCGCGTTAAGCAAATCTGAGAAGAGCTGTAATTGATTCACACCTCAGCTATCCTGGAGGTGGTTTCTCATGGTTTCTCACTTCTACTCTAGGCAAATACCAGGATGGTCCTAAACGTAAGGCCACGGGCGCCTCATTCCCAGTCTTAACATAAATTATATAATAATAATAATAATAATGCTAATGGTTTTACGTTCCTTTTAACTACTGCGGCTTTTAAAGACGCTGGTGTGCCAGAATTTTGCCCCGAATGGGATATTTAATGTGCCTGTGAATCTACTGACACGGCTCCCTCAAATGCCAACTAACTGCGGCATGATTCGATCCTGTACCCTTGGACATAGCAACCTAAATTACAAATACGCACACTACTGTAGACACCACAGGTTATTAAACAAATTCATCACACACCCCAGTACACTGGGCTAAATGACAACGATGTCCAAACCCCTCTAACAACAATATAGTAATCACATAATGAACATTGGTCCATGTAATCAATATAGTGTGACGGGTGCTTTCTCTCTGCGATATCTTCGGAGTGCAACGCTCAGGAGGTCATGGGTTTAGTTCGATATCTGACCCCCTCTGGGGAACTCTATTTCCACTCTATTGACTTGCTTGATGCTTATCTGGTTGACTGAGTGCCATAGTTGTTGGAGAGCTCGTCTTGTAATCGAGTTCGATCCCGACCTAACCCCTTGGCAATTCAAGAGTGCTGGAATTGCGAATGCCTTAAGTTGGTGGACTTACGACCCATAAAGGAGCTCTCACGGGACAATACTCGAGAATTCGAGCGTCTTTGAAGACCGTTAACAATGTTAGTGGAAACCTATTCTTTCACACTTAAGGCATAGCGAAGGCGTACAAATATTTAGGGGTAACTCTGCAGGTCACCGGATTCACCTTCACAAGACATGTTGAGAAAATACAATCTCCGCAATAAAAGCCACAATGGAAATCAAAAGACTTTATAGCCTCTCACTAAAACAGCAAACTCGCTGTTCAATCCGAAAATCGACCCAATAGTATCATACGCAATTGAAATAATTTGGCCACACTTGAACTACAAAAACATAAAAGACCTGGATAGAGTCAAAGCCAGATACCTCAAGAATACCCTGTGCGTATCGAAGTACGCCCCAACCAGATTAGTTTATCAACTGGTGGCAACAAAGATATTTATAGAAGACTTAATATTAAAACACAACCTGATTCAAACACAAGCATGCATCAAGTTCCTGGAAGAAAGAGCACAGAAATCAACAGAAATAGACCCCGATTTCTACCGCACCCCAGCCATGAAGGAGAAGGAATGGAGATCAGCTGGCTATGAACTACGACACCTCTACACCCAAGGAGCAATACATGGCTTCCACCATAAAATCTGCAACAGGAAAGGTTACCAGAACGCCGACAGTTAATGCGGCTGTGAACTCTGCAACCAATCCTGCACACAGTATCACCTATTTGAATGTACACAAAGAACAATGGCAATCCCGCACAATGCAAAGGACGAATGTTATTGATGTGTAACATCTTTCCACTAGATTGCTGGATATTTTTCTGGGAGGGGTTTTGAAAAATGTGACGGAAGTGGATCGGACGGAAGTGTGTAAGACGCACTGCCAGCTGGATCGCATCCCTCCTGGCTGCTTTAGCATGTGGAATGTATATGACACACGGATTACTTCAAGATTTGGAGGCGCCATTAAAGATATCTTCAAGTTGTCGTTCTTTGGTGTAATAATATCCATTACATGATATTTGCTGAAACCAATTTTGATTTATTAAGAGTATGTTGACCTGTGTCAGGTCATATTACACATAAACTTGCATGTTCTCACGTACGAATCAATCAGGATGTGACTTGTTAGCTGTTATCGTGCACGTGTATAGCTAACGTCCAAGGTCAACACCTGTGTCAGGTCATATTACACATCAACACATATATTGTCACGTACGAACCAAACAGGATGTGACTTGTTGGCTTACATGTTGTTTCACAAGGGTCGGCAATAATGTCATGTCACACGTGTTCACATGTATTTCACCACTTTCCTTTCATATCGTTATCAGATTGCAGTAGTGAGGACTGGCGAGCAACGTCATTTCAACACACTGCTTTACATACAGACCAGGTCTGCCGCTGGCCATCAGCTCCTGGCTAAAATAGTTACCCCATAATGGATTTAAAAGAGAAAAACGACAAAAGTGCAGTTAGGCCCTTTGTCAACATTTCAAAAATACATTCGTAAAGGGGCCGTCATCCCAAGTCCTACAATACCTCATACAAGTCTCTAGCCTTATTGGTTCGCGAGATATGAACAAAAGTGTAGTTAGGCCCTTTGTCAAAATTTCAAAAATAGATTCAAAAAGGGGGCATCTGCCAGAGTCCAACGATACCTCGCAGGTCAAAATCCCATCACGGGTTCAGGAAATATCAACAAAAGTGTAGTTAGACCCTTTGTCAAATAGGTTTGGTTAAGTCAACTAGACTATGTTAGCTTAACTAGGATAGGTTAGGTTAAGCCATGCTCGCCAGATTTATTTCAAAAGCGCGCCCTGTAAGTCGTTGCGCGCCGCCGCCATCTTGTAGGAGAAAAGACGTAGGAGGCTGTAGAACTGCTAAAAACCACTACTGGCCACGCTCCTGGATATCTTCACATGTTATCCCAATCTCCAACAGATCTTTCTCTACTTCACTGAACCAGGTCTTTTGTCTTTTTCTTATGGGGAAAAGCAAAAATTCGGTTGGATAGCCGTGTTGATTTCATTCGGGTTATATGTCCATAAAAAGAAATCCTCCTTTTCCTCATCACGCCAGTTATTTTCTTTACGTGTGTATTCAACTCTTGGTTGTGGCATCTTCGGAACTCGCCGTGTTCTTTGACAGGACCCAGCATTTTCCTCAATATCTTCCTTTCCTTGGTCTCCAGTTTTTCCATTATGCCTTTTCTATTCATGGCGAGACATTCCGCTGCATATAAAGCTTCTGGCCGGGTGACCGTGCAGTAGTGCTTGAGTTTTGCATTCAGGGATATAGCCTAGATCTTTCGTTGTACACATTCTTAGTTAGATGGTTAGCCATTTCAATTTTATTCAAGCGTGACGCAAAAGCTTCGTTTTCGGACATTGTAACTTAGTGTCTATCCATCCATTATTATTATTATTATTATTATCCTCTCAAGATTATTAGACTCTTGAAGATCGACTGAAAAATAGCTTGTCCTCTAAGCTTCATGTTAGTCGCTGACTCGAGAATTATGAGCTACAAAGACAGTGGAATGTAAAATTCCATAGTTACCACAACTTGAGTTGTTTTACATGTATCGTCGCTAACTTTTTAAGACTGTAGTAGATAACTTATTCCGTAGTGAGTAACCAACAGCAGTGTCTCCTGCCCTTTCTGTTACAGCAATGCCTCCCTAGGCTCCCATTTCTCTGCAGAGAAAAGCTGTAATATGTATAAATCTTTTGTGCAAACATACGGAGTTGCCCGAACAAACATATGGTGTTTCCCTGCTGATTTTATTTATCACGAGTTCATTTGTTCTGCAACACAAACATTCACCCTGTGAGTTATTCTCTTTGTTCAAATGCTGCATTATGTGCTGCTCTGTCTTGCGCTATTCATATTTATTATTTCAATTGTTCCGACTGGGACATCTGTGAATAAATGTCGGGGGATGTGAGTGTGCGCTTCTACCTCCGCGACCAGGTGACTAGATTGCCCAGGCCGGACAACTGACCATTTTGTATCTGGGAGTTCCGTTGTTGTTTCGTTTAAAGATTGGACATGGTAGGCATTTCAGCTCCCTTCCCATCGCCTCACAACTTTTGGGACGTGGGTTAGCGACCACGGGAATCCAGCTGAGTCTGGCATTGCTTCTACTTGTGTCGAGCTTCTCTCTATATCTTTCCTACGGACCTTCCTTGGTCAACTCTTGTTCTCTTCCGACCCCGACGGTATTAGGGTATCCGAGGCCTAGGGAATCTTTCAGTTGGTTGGTTGTTTCATCAGTTTAGGGGCTGTGACAACGCGGTCATGTAGCCCCGTGTACTTTGGGTGTGTGTAGAATCTGTCTGATAACCGGTGTTAATTGTGATGGTTGTATTAGTGTGTGTTATCTGTAATTCAGGTAGGGACTGCTGACGATCAATTTCAAGTAGTTTCTACTTTTGCTACCAAATGCTACGTCAACGACACCTAACTGTGAACTTGGCTACTAGATGCCACAGCAACCGGCACCTGGCGACGAACGTTGGAACTTTAAGAGCGTTAACCAACAACTTTAGCTTCACACAATTGTAGTTATTGGAAGGTTCTTTTACATGCCATAAATGTATGATATGGGCCCGTCGGCTTTACTTCCTCTCCGACGTCACAATAGTTCCCACCTAAGAAAGAGAGGCGTGGTGGAGCAGCGGTCAAGCTGTATGCCCCTCACCAAGGCGGACCGGGTTCGATTCCCGGCCAATGCATGTGAAATTTTCGAAGTGAAATGCCATGTCCTGTGGTTCGGATTCCACGTAAAACGGAGGTCCCTTGGCTTTTGATCGCGAGATTAACTGTCACGTTAAACTACAAGCTTCCTTCCTTCCTTCCTTCCTTCCTTCCTTCCTTCCTTCCTTCCTTCCACCTAAGGAAGGCATGCTGAGGGACTTCTAACGCTCTTAAATAATCCGACGACTTCGGCCGGGTTTGAACCCGCGATCTTGGGCATAAAGCTCAGCATGCTACTAACTACGCCTCCGATACCGCCGAAGAATCCTTCACTTTCCCTCCTTAATTGGCCCTTGTCTCATCTTTCCTGATGCCTCATTCTTGTTTTTCTTTTCACGATATCATGCCTTCAGCTCAGGGCCCTCAAGGAATCATGGTGTGTGTAGCCGTAGTTGTAGTTCGATTCACGGTCAATGCATGTGAGATTTTCGAAGTGAAATGTCACGTTCCACGGTGCGGAAATGCACGTATAAAGGTGGTCTCGTGCCTCATGATTTCGGGATTAACGGCCACGTACAGCTACAAGCATCCTTCCTTATCACTTTGAAATCACATATCGAATAATTCTGAAAGATTGCTACCTCAACAGTGCTTCTTCCTGTTCGTACGGCTGGCTCATTTCAAACCCTAGCCTCCATTACAAATACGCACACTACTCATCCATGATAATTAATTGACACAAGTTATCAGATTCCACACACTCGGACCTACATGACCACGATGTCGCAAGAGCTCCTAATGAATAAACAACTCTACATTGTAGCGCATTATAACCTTGCGTTAAACATCAAAGCGTCACATTTATTGGCGCTTTCTCGAACGTGTGTGAGCTTTCGCAACCTGTTCTATTTTTACGACAGCCGATCTTAGCGAAGGACGTCACTTGGTGAAGGGGACGTCGCCCTAGAAATTGAAGTAACCTTCGTGAGGGATGGAAGAGACTATTACGCGAAATATAATGCAGTATTCGTGGACATTTGAAGACAAATGAGATACACTTCACGTATGTTTATGCTCAGTTATATAAGGTGGGAAATAGGCTATAAATCTCTGCTGTAGTTACAAGTTAATTAAAAGAACAGCCAACTATCCTCACTTGATACTCTAATCAGAAAGCGGCTTCGGTGGCGTAGTTGGTAGCATGCTGAACTGCTGTTCCCAAGGTAGCGGGTTCAAACCCGGCCGAAGTCGTCGGATTTTTTTATGAGCGTTAAAAATCCTACAGTATACCTTCCTTCGAGGGGACGTAAAGCGGGCGGTCCCATGTCATAGATTTATGGCATGTAAAAGATCCTTCCACAGACTAAACTTGTGTGGAGCTAAATTGTTAGGTTATATTTCGTCGGAACGCTCTATCAAAGTTCTAACGTTCACCACTAGGTATCATTGATATCTGGTGCCGAAAGTTGAAACTACTTGAAATTGAACGGAACTTGTAGCTCTCCCTAAGGGTGTCCGCTGGAAGCAGCTACAGACTCAGGCGAGCAGAACATGTCCTCGGATGCTCCCGGCACTAAAAGCCATACGATAAATAAAATACTCTATCATGAACTGCTAAGACAGTTTAGAAATACAACGAGAAATAGATGCTATGAAATTCCTTTTCAAAATTATGATCAACTCAATCGATTATTCCGAAATCATTTCTCTCTTAATTTTCCATAAACCACGCACCAATTCAAGGAACAATATCACATTCGAAATTAAAAGAACCAGAACATCTACCCACAAAAATTCACCGCTGATCAGACAATGTTGTTTAAAGAAATACTGCCATAGATTTTAGTATTTCCTTGTCGGTTTTTGTTTTAATGGAATTTCTAACCACTCTCCAGAAATAATGTTTCAAACTTTGCAAATTGTGAATTCATGAATTCTTACCACTGTGTAATTCTACCTTGTATTAAATCTGGTTTCGGTGTCTCATCTCGGGTTTGCTCATTAGGCAGAATCTTTTTGCGGAAGAGATCTCTATTGAAAGCGTCGTCGGGTTTTAGATGTAGCATTTTGAGGTCGTCTCTGGTTTTTGGGTTTTGAGTCAAAAATATGAAATATCTGTTTAGTTAGCCTGTTTCCGCCCATTCGTATGAGATGACCGTAATACCGTGCCCGCTTCTGTAGTTTTCTCTATTTCACTGTAGACTTCTTTATCGAATTTTTTATAATGGATGCTATTCTTGTAATTTGATCCCATTATACCTCTAATGATTTTGCGCTCTTTTTTCTCCAGTTTTGTGAGGAGTCCTTTATCAGCATTATTATTTTGGAATCGTTATCCTTACATAAATGTTTTCACGTCATTACAGATTTATACACTGCTACAGGCACCACAGAACTCTCCCAGGGGCTCACAACTTGTGGGACGTGGCTTGGCGACCAAGGGGTCCCCGGTTAAGTTTGACATTGATTCCAGTTACTTGTGCCGTGTTCCTCTCTGTATTTCGTGTCGACCTTCCTTGCTCAACTCTTGTTCTCTTCCGACCCCGACGGTATTAGGGTATCCAAGGCCTAGGGAATCTTTCACTTTCCCGCCTTAATTGGCCCTTGTCTCATCATTCCTGATACCCTCCTTCTGTGAGGGGTCAGCCTTCTTTTTCTTTTCCTTTTACCTCCTGCCTTGTGCTCAAGGCCCTTAAGGAGGCAGGGTGTATGTAGCCCCACCACTTCTGGTGCACCGTAGATAATCCTACACCCTCAGGGGCTCACGGCTGGTGAGTTTGGGAGTTGGCGACCCCGAGGGATTCCTGAGCTGGGTCCGTTTTCCCCTTTTGTCCCTTACCTTTGGGGCGGACCTTCTCCTCTCCCCCCTCCCCTCTCCTCTCCTTTTTTTCGTTATATTTACTTTTCTCTTTAAGATTCCCGCACTGTTTTTGTTACTTGGTTCACCGTGTATCTAAATTCCCTTCTAGCGATTTTTAAGGCTTTTTTAATCTACGTTGCATTTTGTAAGTTTTTTCGATCTAAATTACATCTCGCGATTGTTTTCAACCTCAATTGCATTTTGTAAAGATTGACAATCTAAATTGCTTTTTAGTAAGTCTTTCAATGCAGGTAGACTGGCCTTTAAGTGAGTATTTTGAATTTCAATTGCATTTTGTAAGTATTTTCAACCAAAACCGCATTTCGCACGAATTTTGAATCTAAATTGCATTTTGATTGGCCGGCATTTTGCACATATTTTGATTCTCAATTGCATTTTGTGGGTATTTTGAATCTAAATTACATTTTGTCAAGTATTTTCAATCTAAATTGCTTTTTGTAAGTGTTGTCAATCCACATGAGTCGTTTGAATCTACCGTACATTTTGTAAGCATTTTCAATTTCAATTGCATTTTGTAAGTATTTTGAATTTCAATTGCACTTTGTGAATAATTTGGATTGGAACTGGGATATTTCAATCTGAATTGCATCGTGTATTTTCAATTTCAATTGCATTTTGTAAGTATTTTGAACCTCAATTGCATTTTGTACGTAATTTCGATCTCATTTGCATTTTGTAAGTATTTTGAATTTCAATTGCATTTTGTAGGTATTTCGACGCTATATTGCATTTTGTACGTATTTTGAACCTAGCCTTCATTTTGTGGGTGTTTTTCAATCTATCCCTTTTGTGAATCTTTTCGTTCTAAATTCCCTTCTGTAAGAACATTTTGTGAGTTGTTTCAATCTGAGTTCCTTTTTGTAAGTATTTTCCGTCTCACTTAATTTTCGTTCTGGTTTCCGTTTCATTGTCATTTTCGCTATCACCCAGATCATTAGGGGCCGATAACCTAGATGTTAGGCCCCTTAAAACAACAATTATCATAATCATCATCTGTTCATGGTATCTCGTGCATTCTGCTCAAGACCCCCAAGGAGTCAGGGAGTGTGTAGCCACACCACGTATGGTGGTGCACCCATGATAGTGCTTCACTTTCAAGGGCTCGCGAGTGGTGATATCGGGAGTGGCGACCCCGAGTGATTCCTGATCTGGGTCTGGTTTTTCCCTTTTTTCCATTGTCGCTCCGCTTTTCCTTTTCTATCTGGCTTTCATGGCTCTTCTTTCTTCCAACTCCCTTAACTGTCATTCTTCGTGGGTAAAGAGCATTTCCTTTCTTCCTGTCTTTTATTTGCCTTATTCTTTTTCTTTTCCATTCTCTCTCCTAGTAAGTGTTCAGTTGTTTCTAGTTATTATAGTTTCATTTTCCCGATCACTGAACCGTTAGGGGAAGTGTGAAGTGACAGAAAAGTGCAGCTTCCTGTATTTGACTGCTAGTATATCACAAAGTGCCGAACGGCTAAAATGAAAGAGGTGAGAATGAAACACGACCGATGGACGCACAAACTTACAGTAGCTATGGGACCCCAGAACAGGAAGCAGGAACGTGGGCTGACAGAGAACGCGCTGGAAGAACTCGATTGTAAGGAAGACAGGCAAACGCTGGACGAGGATAGCAAGGGATAGACAAGATTAGAGACGAATGGAAATATAGCACAGGGAGAAAACAAAAAGTCGTGAGGCAACACACACGGATGACAAGAAGGGGCTCACTTTGGCAACACCATAGAGAGCAACTATACGATGCACAATGAGCAGTCACACGAAGCAAAACGCACACAACAAACTGATCCATACAACGTCAAGACATACGCACCCCCAGAGAAGAAAATACAGTGAAGTGAAGTAAAGTTAAGTGGAGTGAAAACAACAATAGAACTCTTTAGGACTCGCTCGCCTAATTCGTTCAGATCAGAGCACGCCCCAGCACGCAGGAGGCCATAGCCCTTAGGGGATTATTAATAATAATAATAATAATATCGTATGGCCTCGGGTGCCTGGTGCAAGCTTTGTTAATTGACACCCAGAGGGTAGCTTGCATGTCGAATTTCGTCGTTCCTTTGAACGCTATGAAAGTCAAGGAGGTTAGATATCTAAACTCCTTGACACTACAGCGCTATCAAGTAGAGAATGGAGGAACTTTGTGTTGGCGGAAAATCCCGAGATTAATTTTGCCATTGAACACGGCCTACTGAATTCAAATGGGTTCTTTAACATGCCAACAACGTATGACATGAGTGTCGTGATTTTTGTCGCCTTCAAAAATCACTTACCATGGCCAGGGGCGAACCTGCAATCTTGGGGTTGGTAGTCCGACACTATAACCACTCACCCACCGTGGCAAGGGGATTAATAAGGTTATATTTATTTATTTATTTATTTTATATCGCAAAGTATTTGAGATTTTTCCTTAAAACTTGCCTGAAATGTAAATGCCACTTCTGAAATTACAGTAGAGGGTTTCACTTTTCTGTAGCTTGTGGTTAGCAGGAAAACAGTAGCAATGTTCACAGAAAGATCTAAATATTTTGTAAATAATTGTTATTTTTAGGCACGATTTTCTCAAAACATTTTTGACCAAACCAGATGAAACTTGGTATGGTGCTCTAAAGCTATATTGTCTAAGTGTGGTAGTAAAATTATTCATATATGGTTTTTGAAAACCAGACTGAGAACTACTAATATTTTTACTAAAAATATAAGAATTTAATTGTGATTCACAAAAATATATTTTTCTTCCTTTCTAAACATACCAGGGAAATAGTTTCACCACAGATGCTCGAGATCGGTTACCCAGTGCTTTTTTTTTCGCGTACATTTGGAAACTGTTTAAGAGATAATAATGGTACATTTGTATCTAGTCCGGCAAATATAACTTCCGATTTGAAAGTTCATCGATCAGCTGGCGTCAACGCACTGTTCACAACAGCTGGAGGAGATTTCGAGCAATCCTCGATTTAAATCGATCTATCGAATCAGTTTCTTTTGGTCGGCAACTCGACACTCCGTTCTTATAAGCCTGCAGGCTAGTGTTTGGAGGTGGGGTGGGTTGTTAGTTTGTGCGTGTGGTTAGTTTTGAAGGATGAAGAAAATAACAAACTATTTTACATCCAGCCAGGCATCGAAAAAGCTGAAAGTTAATTATTCGAACATAAACAATGACGGAGAAACGCCAACAGTGTCGTGTGGTGACGCAAAGGAAGATCGCAAGAATGAGCTTTCAACCGCGTGTAACAGTGGGGTGGATGCATTCCCGAGTGCTGGGATTTGGAGAAAAAGCAGGAATTTTGCAGCAAGTACGAATGGTTGGAGGTAAAATGATTTGAAATAGTGAGTGCAGTTACTATTGACACGTTGACCACAAATAAATTAACCCAATGCGACCCCTCATTTGACATGTCAGCCCGAAAAGTAATAACCCGACTCTGCAAATTGACGAAAATTGCAAGGTCGTGATGTTTTGTTGACTACAACTGAGTGGACCCCTTAATTTTTTTAAAGAAAAGAAGCACTGCACAACAATATTTGTGTAAAATTTCTTAAATGTTTTCCCAGTAGTTTTTGAGAAAATAGTACATGAAAATAGTAATTATTTTAGAAAATAAGACTTTCTATAAAAATTGACACTTGTTTTTTGACAACCACAAGCTACAGCAAACTGAAACCCTGTACATATAATTACAAAATATCGATTACATTTCAGGACAGTTTTAAGGAAATATCTGAAATACTTCGTGATATAGGCTACTTACGGTGACCATATTTTTGACAATTCAAAATCGGGACAGGCTTGTTGGGGGGGGGTTTGGAGGATAGAGAGATTGTAGTTTGACTCTTAACAAAAAGAGTATTTTTTAAGTTATGGCCTTTTGAAAAATGAAAATCCACAACCTGTTTCCAGTCTCCGACCGGGTCAGGAATGGAATGAATGAAGCCCCCATCTAGCGGCGAGGATATGAACTGTGCCGGCTGCCGAGGCCTGACGCACTCCTCTGGGGCAATGATTAAATGAATGACAGATGAAATGAAATGATAGTGGAGAGTGTTGCTGGAATGAAATGTTGACAGGGAAAACCGGAGTACCCGGAGAAAAACCTGTCTGCTTCCGTTTTGTCCAGCACAGATCTCACATGGAGTGACCGAGATTTGAACCACGGACTCAGCGGTGAGAGGCCGGCGTGCTGCCGCCTAAGCCACGGAGGCTTAAGTTATGGCCTTTTACAAAATTTAATTCAAAAGTTCCACAAAATACGAAGTTTATTTTAGTGTTTTTATTTTTTTATTTTTTATGCAAGTGCCTTACAAGTTTTGCGAGGAAAAAAAGAAAACATTAGTATATTTTTAAGTGTCTTACTTTACATCTTATGATCACAATAACAAACAAAATATTCTTCCTGAGTCTTTACAAGCACGTGAAGTCTTGACGAACTAGCAGAGGGTCGTGGGTATTTCGAAACAAAACGTATTTTTCGTTTAATTACGCATATTTTTCAGATTTTTTAAACTTAAAAATCGGGACACTTTTATTAATATTCGGGATGCTGGGACATGCTCCTTTAAATCGGGACTGTCCCGAATTTTTCGGGACGTTTGCTCACCGTAGATATACTATCTGTCAAATAGTGGTTGCTGCTCTTTTCTGGCACTTTACACTTCCTGGTTCTCTTAAAACAACAATTATCATCATAAGCATCATCATCATCATCATCATCGCCATCACAGAAATACAGGGTTTTGTAGAATCGAGCAGCATTTGCTGATCTTGACTCTGAAAAGGTGCTTAGTGATCCCCTCCGTATCTCGGCGATAATTAACTCGTCCGGCATCCTACCTACCCTTCTTCCACATCTAGCCACCCTAAGCTCATTTCACATAACTTATATTCATTCCAAGCTGTCAATTAGAACTATTATTTCCGGTGAACGGACGACGCAGTCCGTGCGCCTCGGAACGGTTGTCATTCAGGGAATGTAAGTGGCGGTATAAAAATAGACGTGGGTTCCCATTACCTTGGCGGCGGGCAGCCACGGACTCCCGCTTTAAAGCTGCGCATAACGCTATACTGTACACGATAAAGGTGCACCGGTCAATCGCCTTAACAATATTGTTTATCGCAGACATCGGGTTGCCATGAACACAGCTTTTTTTTTTATAACCGGGGGACCTGTTGTGTTCGACGGAAGACGACACACATTGATCCGGACTGTAAGACACACAAACTACTTTCGTCTGCACACTAATAATACATGTAATTCATTTTAGGAGCTGTGGTGCACCAAAACAAGCCATCCATCATATTGTTGCTGATGATGTAACAAGGCGTACAAATCCCGGCGCTTAGCTCTTCACTTCCACATCCCACTCCACCGGTATACTACCGCAGCGTAAAACATTTGCCACGCTGAGCGTGTCTGTGTCTGATCGTGAGAACCTACTGACACGCGCGACACGTTTCCCGCACCGCCCTACACCCCGCTCCTACCGCTGAGATGTAAAGATCAAGTGCAGGGCTGCGCGCTGGTATCTGTACTTGGGATCCCTGAAAGGCTGTATGCACGCCTCTACAACTGTGGTCCTGAACCCGTACAAGATTGCGGACCACTCAGCCTGAAATGTAATCATGGTCGGACCCCCCACCCCCCAATACACCTTATCAGTTGATGATGATGATGATAATTGTTGTTTTAAGGGGCCTAACATCTAGGTTATCGGCCCCTGATGGTTTGGGTGATCGTGAAGATGAAAATGAAATGCAAACTTAAAACTAAAACTAACTACTAACCTACATACCAGAAGAAGAAATGGAAAACTAAAGGAGAATAAGGCAAATAAAGGACAGGAGGAAAAGAAATGCCCTCAACCCTCGAAGAATGCGGATTGAGGGACTTGGAAGGAAGGAAGGAGAGCCATGAAAGGCAGATAGGAAATTGAAAGAAGAGAGGCTCCTCCCCAAAGGTAAGGGACAAAGGGGGGAAAACGGACGCAGCTCAGGAATCCCTCGGGGTCGCCAACTCCCGAACTCACCAGCCGTGAGCCCCTGAGGGTGTAGCATTATCTAGGGTGCACCAAAAGTGGTGGGGCTACATACAGCCGGCCTCTTTGAGGGCCTTGAGCAGAAGGCAGGAGATAACATGAAAAGAAAAGAAGACTGACCCCTCGCAGAAGGAGGGAATTAGAAAAGATGAGACAAGGGCCAATTAAGGCGCGAAAGGAAGAGACTCCCTAGGCCTCGGATACCCTAATACCGTCGGGGTCGGAAGAGAACAAGAGTTGACCAAGTGAGGTCGACAGGAAAGATGACAGAGAGGAGCCCGGCTCGAGTAAGTGGAAGCAATGCCGGACTCAGCTGGAGTCCCGTGGTCGCCAACCCACGTCCCAATAGATGTGAGCCCCTGGGGGTCCTTATCAGTTGTAACCCTTCCTCAATAACACTTATTTATTTCAATACAAAACCTGATAGTCATCGCCGCGATTACATTCGAACGATTTTCGTTTAACGCACATAGTTTTCGAAATCCCCATTTATTGGCCACTTTTTTTTTGTACGCGCAGGTGAACCCTTTTCTCCCGCGGACCACTTCCGAGGCACTCGCGGTCCACCGGTTAAGAAGCAGTGCTCTGCAATGACTATAGAGAGGCTGGTCAATCTAGACGTAAAACTTTAGATGTAGCATGTGCCCAGTTGATTGTTCTTAGATTTGTATTGCTTGTAATTGTTATGTATATTGTGTATAGTTCTCTCACTTTCCTCGTTAACGAGCGGATACTCAAACTTTACGCAGTAGCACGCTCCATTGTTCGCCGCTGACCAATAGCTGATGGTTCTTGACCAATAGCATGCTTCTCTATCTATCCACGTGGAGTGCAGATTCCGGTCCTGGGGGCTTGCTCGCGTGTCAAGTGTCAAGTGTTGCACAGCTATACGTAGTTCTGTCCAGTCTTGCTGCTTGCTCTTAGTGGCTACGGTGGAGAGTTGACAACACAGTGTCTCGAGCTGGGAAAGCATTGGCTCCCCACAGACATGGAATGTAAAAATATCTCTCCAACTAGGTTTCAAAGGCGAGCCGCTCGTTAACGAGGATAGTGAGAGAACTATGTAAACAAATAGGGGCTTGGGACATATTAGTTATCAGCCCCGTGTACTTGAGTGTGTGTTTAACTTTTCTGACAGCCTGTGTTTCTGTGATGAGTGTTCAGTAATGTCATCACGCCAGGAGATGGCAGTTCAGCACGCTGTGACGGGGTAAGGGGGGGGGGGGGGTCTTGCAGTACGCATGCGTGGCCCGCCAGTTCCAAACCTAAATATAAGGTGCGTTCAAAACGTAACGAGCCGGAGGCTGGAATGCGCAAACCGGTGACTACATGTGGCGTGTGTAACGAGGTGTGGTTCCGACCAGAACGTGGAAGGTCACAGCCCGTCGCTAGAGGGCACGCGTGCACGTCACGTGACGATACAAAGTGAGCAGCAGCATGCATCAATCGTCCAACGTTGCCAGTCGCATTGCAAACATTTACATGGAGGCGTCAACCGAAGAGCAAAGAGGTGTTGTTCGGTTTCTGACAGCGCTAGGAGTAGAGGGAACGGACATTCATCACCGAATGTCACAAGTGTACGGCGAACACTGCATGTCCCTTGCAAGGGTCAAGGCGTGGCACAAGCGCTTCAGGGAAGGACGGGTGTCGTTAGCCGATGATGCCTGGACTGCCCCCCCCCCCCCTCTCCCCTCTTGCATTACCGATGACAACGTCCGGCTGGTTGATGCACTCATTACCCAGGACCGCAGAGTGGCAGTGAACGCCATAGCCGCCGTGGTCGCTCCACGACAATGCACGGCCAATACAGTCGCGGCACTTGTGCAGAAATTCAAATGGGAGGTTCTCGGCCACCCTTCATACAGTCCAGACCTCTTTCCCTGTGATTACGCCATGTTTGGTCCCCTGAAAAGGGTTCTTCGGGGCCAACGATTCACCTCGGACGCCGACGTCCAGCTGTACGTGCGGAACTGGTTCACATCGCAGCCCAGGGAATTTTGTGAGGCAGCCATTCACCGCCTCGTGCCACAGTGGGACAAGTGCCTCAACAGCCAGGGCCAATACTTCTAACATACAGGTACTGGTTTCTGTAATTATGCCTCCGGCTCGTTACTTTTTGAACGCACCTTATATATCGTCTGGAAGTCCGTTGCTGCTACTTCCTGCAAGATGATTTGTCATCGGGCTTCACGTGTGTGTGTATTGTTACCTTCCTTCCTACTGTCGATATTCATACAAGCCTTTGTGTTTACTTTTAACCATGTGGCAGTATCGGGTACGGTAATGGGAACAGTGACCAACTTAATGTGTTTGGAATGCGCGATACTCAGTGAGCGGGAAGACAACTGCAGTTCAAACCCGACTGCCATCCCCTTGCGAGATATCAGTAGTAGTGTGTGTAGCTGTATTAGGGACAGAGACGGGATAGGTGCTTCGGGACATAAAACAAGGTACGATCCTGGCGTTCGCCTACAGGGAATATGGAAAACCATAACCAGAATAGCCGCTGTCAGCGCCGGGATTCAAACCTCCGATATTCGGAACTCATGTAGCTGCTCATCGCTGCGCTGTCGTGGTGCGTCATTTAATCCGTAACAGTGCATGTGTACAGTGGTCTGTAGGGACGTATCAAAAATTGTGTTGACAACTATGCACTAAACCTTTTATGCTCCTTATTGCTTGCTATTCATCACAGTAAAAACAGAATATAGGCTAGATAGTGTTTGGTTAGTTCCTCAGTTTAGGGTCTGCGACATCTCGGTCATGTAGCCCCGTGTACTTTGGGTGTGTGTAGAATCTGTCTGATAACAGGTTATAATTGTGATGGCTGTATTAGTGTGTTACCTGCAATTCAGGTAAGGACTGCAGACGATCAATTTCAAGTAGTTCCTACTTTAGCTACCAAATGCTACCGTCAACGACACCTAGCTGTGGACTTTGTTACTAGATGCCACCGCAACCCTCTCCTGGCGGCGAACGCTGGAACTTACGAGTGTTAATCAAATTTAACCTGTAAATGTTATCTTCACACAATTGTAGTTAGTGGGAGGTTCTTTTTCATGCCATAAATCTATGATATGAGCCCGCCAGCTTTACTTCCCCTCCGATGGAAGGCATACTGAGTGATTTTAACGCCCATAAAATATCCGACGACTTCGGCCGGGTTTGAACCCGCGATCATAGAAGCTTAGCATGCTACCAACTACGTCACCGAAGCCATCAAGATTATAGATAGCTTCAGGGGCTCTGGAGATACAGTATTGGTGGGGAACATTCTTACTGATTCAGTCTGTATGCGAGGAAGCCTTTTTCGCTTATTACGAACAAGTAGTTCCGTGAAGAACTATACAGCCTATTTTCGTATATCCTACTTATGTTAATTGCCTCTATCTACATACAAAATTTCAGTTTGATTGCTGTAATAGATTCGTAGATATTGAGAACCGACTAAATATTTCGGATGGTCGCCATGTTGGATTTTATATATGTAGGTCCTAGAGTTATGTACTGTTACATGAAGATTATTGTGTACGTGTACATTCAAACTTCAATCGCGTGATTAGGACACAAGAAGTAACAAGGAGATTTTAAAATTTTCCACAGCTGCCATCTTGTGGTTATGGAATCAATTTAACCAAGTTAGATGTCGGTGCATTACAATGTGTATAAACATATACTGTACCAAGTTTTATTGCGTTTGGTTGGTTAAATAGCGAGAAACGTCTATTTAAAAGTCGAAAATTCGCTTGACCGCCATGTTGGTTTTGTAGTTACCAGTTTTTCAAAAGTCACATAGGTGAACTTCTAGTACTTCCCTTTATCACCGTAAAAAAAATCCAGGGTGATATCGGGAATAGTTTCGGAGATATTGAATGCTGGTGAAATATTTCGCACAGCCGCCATGTTGGATTGGTGAGACGTAACAAAATTTGAAGGGCACGGTCGGGGTCGCTTGGAATAGTGCCATGAACTTACCGAGTTTCATTGAAATCGCGCCATCCGTTTAGAAGTTATTAGGGGGACACACACACACTCGTCGCACACACACACGGACAAAAGTTGATCTCATAAACCTTTTTTATTTTATTTTTTAATTGAAAATTCTAAAAACACTATTTGTTAGAAGTCGACAGCAAACATACCTTAATGTTCACGACTACACTGTCAGATATCGCAATTGTTAATGTCGAATTAGTTTGGAATGTGATTTGCTGATTCATATTCATTAATATTTGAATATCCCTATAACACGTTTTATTTCGAAAAGCATATATGAACAGTCATAATTAAACGTATATAATAAACGCAGGTGCTGTTCGTTTATTTACCTCCCCACCAGTGTGACGCATTTTAAACGTTTCATCAATATTCCCAGTCCGATGCTCTGTGATTGTACAACACTAGCTGAATGCCGAATGAAAACATTCTCTAGTCTGGTTCAATCTATGAAGCTCTGCAGTTTGCACTACAGGATGCACGAATCCACTTTCTCGTGTGTACCGACTCTTTGAGTTCGTTGCAGTCAATTGCTACATGCTTCCCGCAAAACCCGCTAGTGCAGCGAATCCACGACCTACTAGCCGAGCTTTGCCACGCTGACACTCGAATCACCTTTCTGTGGCTTCCAAGCCACATGGGAATTGTGGGAAATGAGTTAGCTGATCAAGCTGCATAAGAGGCGGTATCACTACCACCTCGACCAATGGAGGTACCTGCTAGAGATATTCGCTCTCAGTTACGCCTACAAGTTCTGGCATTTTGGGAGAGTCAGTGGCTAGCTGACCCACTGCCCAGTAAACTGAGAACGATCAAGGGAACTACTTGCGTGTGGCGGAGCTCTTTCCGGTCACGGAGAGAGTCCGTCATTTTGTGTAGGGTAAGGATAGGTCATACAAGATCCACCCACTCGTTTCTGATGAGAAGGGTAGACCCCCGACTTTTTTTTTACCTGTGGAGCCGTTTTCAACGTGGACCACATTTTCACCGAGTGTGTGGATCTTGCCGACTTACGATGAAACCTTGGTTTGCAGATGACACTCAACCTTATATTAGCCGATGACGCGGTGGCTGCTGATCGCGTTATCCGCTTTATAAGTGAGAGTGGGTTAGGGCCAGCAATCTAAATTTTCCAGTATAAATTGACTCATCGTTCGTTTTTGAATGATACTGTTTTGTTTTTCCGTAATTTTTGTTTATTTTTATAATTTTTTATTTTTTAATTAATGTTTTTGTTTTATTAATTTTTGGTCTTTTGAAATTTAGGCGTCCACCTCAAAATTTTTAATTCAATTCCAAGTGTGTATTCTTTAATCTGTGTTAAGAGGGGCAGATGACCTCGTAGTTCCGCCCCTTAAAACAACAATAACTAACATAATAACTAACTGGTTCAATCCACGGAGCTACCGACCTCTACAGCCATGCGAGAGAACTCGGGAGTGTGTTCATCCCAGACATGGGAAGGTTAATAATAAATGTTAACTAAACGTTAAATTGCTGAAAATTGCTCTTAATCTTACATTTTGCTACATTTGTTGCCAAGAGAATGTATTCTCGTAAATAATCAGAATCCTTGTTTTTCTTTAATCAACGGTAGGCTACGTGATACGTATTGAGGCTTTTGCTCCGAAGGTCATGGGTCTGATTTTGGCACTTTCAAGAATTTATTTCTGTTTTTAATGTATTTGGAACGGCATCTCGTGAGAACAATATTGAGAAGAGGTGGGTTCGAATACCATCTCAGTCATCTTAGAGGAGCATTTCCGTTGTCTTCGACTTCTCCCCGTAGATGTATGGTTTCACCAGAAATATATCTTGCCACGGTGGGTGAGTGGATAGCGTGTCGCTCTACTAACCCCAAGATTGCAAGTTCTCTCCTGGCCGTGGTAAGTGATTTTTGAAAGGCGGCAAAAATACGACACGCATGTCATACGATGTTGGCATGTCAGTAGGCCGTGTTCATAATGGCAAAATTAATCTCGGTAGTTTCCGCCAACACAAAGTTCCTCAACTGTCTACTAGAAAGCGCTATAGAGTCAAGGAGCTTAGATATCTAACCTCCTTGACTTTCATAGTGATTCAAGGAACAACAAAATTCGTCATGCAAGCTACCTTCTGGGTGTCAAATTACAAAGCTTGCACCCGGCACCCGAGTCATACGATATTATTATTATACCAGAAATTTAAAGGAGGAAAATACATTTTTACTTTATTGTTATGAAATGAAAATAAAAGTTAAATGCTTTTCAGTCGATCAACACGATTGTACCCAAACCTGAAAAATATACATGCGATTAATAAATACAGTACACTTGGATGACCAGTTTCGATCGTCAAGCGCTCATCATCAGATCCATTACACTAAGTCTATAAAATCTATTTCTGAAAGTATAGGTGAAAATAATTTGCAATATATACACTTATATAGTTGCAGTATTTGTATTAGTTGAGATAATGCAACTCGTCAATAGACTACAACTAACAATTAATGAAGAGTGTTTCCCCCCTTTTGGGTGCAATCGTGTTGACCGACTGAAAAGCATGAGACTTTTGTTTACTGAGGCAACACTGAAACATGGCTTCAAGCACCATAATGTTATGAAATGGTTCTAAAATACTTTTGATAGAATATTTTAATGGTATGTATCGTCGATCCCTAGTAGCGTGTGGTAGTGTAATTATTTGGATTAGGTTGGGTCTTTTGCCCTAGAATTTGCATGGAGGAAGTTAGGAGAAATTTGGGGCTTGTCGTTGTAATCATTTAAACCTGGGATCCCGTACGTGCAGCTACCCAGTCCTTAAGGAGGAGGGTGGGTTTGACACATTGGCGGCTGGAGGATAGTTTTTCTGTTTGTTGGACTATTGCAGTAAGGTTGGGGGGTTAGACTCAAAGAGTCCTTTATGTCAGAGAAAACGGTATTCACGAGCGCTGTAAAACTGTTGTAGCTTATTCGTCACGAAAGCCGCAGTCCAGAAAACGTCGCATTCACATCGAGATTAAATTGATTATAAGTTACTAGCAACCCACCCCGGTTTCGCCCGGGAACAGTTATGAGAGCATTACGTGATAAGCGTTTTTTTTTTCCTAGCTAGCTCGCAAACTGTCGCCTCAGTAATTGAATGGAGATTGTTGGAAGAAACGAAAACGTAAATCACTTATAGTGGGCGATGTATTGAAGATAGAGATATGCTCTCGCGGACTTTTATGTAGAACTTTTCATGCTGAACAATTCTTACACTCATAGTATATTGATATTTTTAACGGTTTGCCCAGCGTAAGCGCACGGACGCCAGGTTTTATTTGCAACTTTTTCATTGAAATCGTTTCTGCTTGGCTTCTTTTGATCATAAATAATTTATTTTCTACAGAAACCTTCCTTGAGATATCCTTTGCAGAACGGTGAAACCCGCATTAAAATCCATCCAGTGGTTCTCGAGATTACCCGTGACATCCAAGAATCGGGGACTTAATTTTATACTAAGTAGAGATTAAAATGCGTAAACATTAACCATTATGACAATTGCAATAATTAATATCCGTGTTGACTGAGAGTACTATGTTATTCAAAACCACCTTGTCAAGCACTAAAGAATGTAGTTTAATTACTGCTTATACGTACTGTACATGTTTCCGTGTTCAATGACACCTTCGTCAGCGTAGATAGAATTAAAATAATCTTAAAACTAAGTTTACAAAGATAAAATAGAAAATGGATATCTTTACAAAACACTATTTGATATTTAAATAAAAAGAAAGCTCAAAAAAGGATTGTGATATAACTGGAAGATACGTCATATAGTAGCGATTCACTATAACCGAACCATATTTATTAACAAGCGGTCCTTTAAGGTACATTTATATTCATTCTATTCTTATTTATTCATATGGTTTCTAATTCTTTATGTGAGCTTTCTTTTATTTACATTTCTAATAGTGTTTTGTAAAGATATCCATTTTCTATTTTATCTTTGTAAACTTGGTTTTAAGATTATTCTAATTCAATCTACGCTGACGAGGGTGTCATTGAACACGGAAACATGTACGCATAAGCAGTATTTAAACTATATTCTTTAGTGTTTGTCAAGGCGGTTTTGAATAGCATAGTTATAAGTTATTTGAAAAACTTCACGAGAAAAACAACAGAAGCTACACAGCAGGACGAGAAAGAACCGCAAGTGTCACACTTACGCGCAAATAATATTACGAGACAATGGTATCGGCAGTAGACGAAGAATCTCGGATGTCTTCGTCTGCCCTCTCCCACTTTGTTGCAATTAGCGGGCAACGGCAAACCGGGTTAACTCGTCGGATAGGACTCACTCTACTAAAGAAAGCCTTGCAGTTGACCGACTGGAAGGTCTTTTTTTAGTGGAACTAGGCAACACTGAAAAATGGCTTCTATGGCTTCGATTTAAGACTTAGGCCTACTCTGCCATTTTAAATTTAATTGGTATTCTGCCCGAAGGCAGGTCCGAGCCTATCCTCAGCAGGAGTTAACGTGCGGTAGGGTGGCCAGAGCCTTTCCGCTCCTCCTTATGTTGGCCAACAGCGCACAGTACCTAGAACTGGCATGCCATCCGTTCCGACCACGCCCAATGCTGCTTACCTGCGGAGTTCTCATGGGACCGGGTGTTTCAACATGGCCAGGCCTTTGACCAGACTGCCATACCCTTCACTATTGACATTTGATCGGTACTCGAACTTGACAACGTCCACAGTGCTAGCGCTCCTATAATGTTGGCTGCGCTATTCTTTCTCAAAAAGTTCAGAGCACTGCAAGATTATTATAATAATGATAATACTGTTATTTGTTTTACGTCCCTTTCAACATCTGCGGCTTTTAGATACACCGGGGTGCCGGAATTTAGCCACAAATGGGATCTTTAATGTGCCAGTAAATCTACTGATACAGCTCCATCGCATTTGCGCACCCTCAAATGCCAGCTGCCTGCATCAGGATTCAATCCTGCAACCTTGAGCACAGCTAGCGAGAACGTTACCGCTGAGCCACGCAACCAGCCACAAGATTATTAAAACAATATTAAGAAAGAAAACTATAAATCACTTTGCGCGTAAGAGAAAAAGTACAGCTTTTTGTTGTAAAAAAAATATTATTATGGTACTGCCTCCAGATACCCTGGTGACACCGCTCCTCCAGGAATGCTATTTAGGCTACACGCAGCATACAAAAAATATTATTATGGTATTGGCTCCAGATACCCTGGTGACACCGCTCCTCCAGGAATGCTATTGAGGCTACACGCAGCATACAATGACTTGGCCAAGCTAGCCAACATCAAGCTCTGGATATACTGTATACTCATCAAGCAACAGACGAATGCAAATTGTGTTTGTAATGTGTTCTTAGGTTCAGAGACATGTAGGCCTAGTTGTGCCTTTCAACTGTAATTGCCATAGTGGCTTCGATGGCGTAGTCGTAGTAGTCATAGCGTGAAAATCCTTCAGTATGACTTCCTTCGGAGGGGAAGTAAGGCCGGCGGTCCCATGTCATAGACTTGTGGCATGAAAAAGAACCTACCACTACAATTGGTAGTGTGTAGCTAAATTTTAGGTTATTTGGCTAAAGACGCTCTATCAAGTTCCAACGTTTGCCGCTGGGTGTCAGTGACGTCTGGTAGCCAAAGTTGGAACTGCTTGAAATTGAACTTGCACAGTTTCATTCATATTCATTCAGTTCCTCTCATCCACATGCGACGGTACTTGTAGCTCACCCCATGGGTGTCCGCATAGTAGCCGCTACAAATCTTGACGAGCTGACTATGTCCTCGGACACTCCCGGCACCAAAAGCCATACGCTTAATAAATAAGGTATTATTTTATTGTTGGTGAAAATATCTAGCCTTTGTGCAACTCTGCAACCATATTACCGGCGCCCACTGGTTTGACGTGGTTATGATGAAAATGCCGTGCTGTATATTTCATTTTCCATATTGCAGTGATTGTGTACAAGAACAGTGTTTGTGTTTTGTTTTATGAAAACAGACGTGTTCTCTTTGTAAGTGCGCTGTTTTTATAAGCAGTTATTTTATTAAAGGCGAACGAGAGTGTGTATTTCAGCTGTGATTAAAAACAACACAGAACATGGCAGTTAATGCAGGGACTTCGTATAAATAGGAATACGTAGTTTCCTCTGAACATCGTCAGTACGTCTTGCGTACTCAATTTATTTATGTTTACTTTCTGCATACAACATTTATAGGCTACCACGAGAATATGTTTTAATGTGTGAGCTTATGTAATACAGATCGTAAAATGTAAAATATTTAATAATAATAATAATAATAATAATAGCATATCAAGACAGGCCAATCTTTGACACTACAAAACAGTTGTATTACCAGAATCATTGTATGCGTCAGAAACGACCACAATTGGAGCATCTGGCATCATAGAAACAGAAAAAATTGAACGTAAATTCTAGGAAATATATTTGGAGCAGTATACAGAGATGGGATATGGATGAAAAGACCTACCAAAGAGCTATATGAACACACAGACAGACTCACAGATATCATTAGAAAACGGGCACATACAGAGAGTGAACAATAAACGACTTACAAAGAAAATCTTTGATGTAGTAAAAAGTTCAAGAAGGAAAACAAATTGGTATCATGAAATAGAAGACGACTTAATGCAATTAGCGATCAACAAGCAAATGATAGAAGACAGAGAAAATTTCAGAAACAAAATTAAGAACGCCAAATTTTTAGTAAGTGAAAGGAAGAAGATAGGAACATTGTGGACGGAACAAAGGAAACAGGAGCACAATCAAAGGTTGAAGTGATTTTGGGAAGAGAAGAAGAAGAAGGGAAATAAGTGAAAATTGTGACATCATGAGATATTTAAGTTCAAACACTGTCCATAAGGGCAAAAATGATGTAATAATAATAATAATAATAATAATAATAATAATAAAGTAATAGTCCAAAAATCTCAAAATACAACACTTTAATATAGTGGTGAAACCGGAATGTCTAAATGCGAGTGAATGCTTAGTATTGAAATACAGATTGGATAAGCTTGAAACATTAGACACATTAAAATAGACTTTTCTCGCGATTTAACGATCCGAACGCAGTGAAACTTGGCACAGCAAATTACTATACAAATTGCAATCCACTGGCATCTGAATTACTTCATTTGTTTACATAACCTCAAGATGGTGGCTGTGCGAAATTTTAAAATCTCGTTTTTATTTCTTCTGTCCTAATCATGCGATTGGTGTTTTAATAAAACACCTACACAATAATCTTCATGTAATATTACATAACTCTAAGGCCTATATATAAACATCCAACATGGTGACCATCCGAAATATTTAGATGGTTCTCAATATCTACGAATCTATTGCAGCAATCAAACTGAAAATTTGAATGATGATTGAGGCAATTAATATAAGTGGATATATGAAAATAAGCTATTTAGTTGTTCATGGAACTACTTGTTTCAGAATGTAATACGTTGCAAAGTAAACGAAATTCCCCTTATACGCTGGACAGAACCTTAAAATGTAGGGCATGTTAGGGATTTTTCGGACGTCTGGTAACCGTAGTTGAGGGGCCCACTGAGGCTGGGTTTTTATTTCTAAATTTTCTCGTGTAAATTCCGTCTCAAATTATTCTCATTTTGATTCTCTGAAATCTGCGAGTGGAGGGGTGTCTGGAGGGTAGCCTACCTTGCAGGATGCCTGCATAGAACACTGGCTCTGCAGCGCTCCGTCCGCTCTGAATTAATTCATTAGGGGAAACGTTGGCGATTTGTAGTGATAGAAGCAATTTTTCAGTGTTGGCTAATTCTACTACAGAAAGCATTTGTGTTGACCGACTGAAAAAGCTTCCTTTAATAATCATAGAAGAGAGAATTTCCAAATTACAGAAAGCTTACAGAATCACTTGGAATAGGTATAACAAAAAATCAATATCTCGGAAAGCAAAACTTAGACATTATAATACAGTAATCAAACCGGAGGCGTTATATGCATCAGAAACCTTAATCATTGGTGGCAAATCTTTAACCTAAGAGATTGAAAAACAAGAAAGAAAAATTTTACGAAAAAATTTTGGCCCAGTTTTTATAGAGGGAATCTGGAGGAAAAAGTCATCCCAGGAAATATATCGCCAATGTGAAAAAATGTCTCATACTTTTCGGAAAAGAATATTGAAATTTTACGGGCACATTATCAGAATGAACAATGGCAGATTGACTAAAAGAATTCTCAACTTGGCCCTCTCACTAAAAACCAAGAACAGCTGGCTACGTGAAATTGAAACAGATCTCCAGGAAATCAACATTTCAGACAATATTATACAGGACAGATGCAAATTCAGAACCCTAATCGACAATCACCAATTTGAAGACAAACCCAACACCAGGGCCACCATAAGTTGGACAGAAGGCGCTCAGCGAGAGGATGAAGAGATTTTGGAAGGAAAAGAAGGCCAACACATCAGCTAAACAGGTTCAACCGTGCTCCTGAGTCGGGCATAACGATGCAAGAAGAATCATAGAAGAAGTGTAAAAATAGGAAAAAGAGAAGCTTCCTTAGAAAGAAGACACCCTAAGTCTATAAACGTATTGATGACTATCTTCTTTAATTCCAGGGAAGGTTATAGAAGGGGCAGATTACCTCTCTGTTCCACCCCTTCAAGCAGCAATAATAATCATCATCATCATCGTCGTCTTCATTATTTCAGAGTATTAATAGCACGCAATTACGGCACGCATTTTGCCAGTCAATGCGGCAACTTTCTATGGCTTGAGAGGTGCTGCTGCACAATATTATAAAATTGACAGAATATTATTATATTCGAATTGCAGCCAATGGCCATGGCGGGGTATTTTAATTTGACCGCTCGAAGGCTCCATCAATTTTAATTTCAAGTAGTTTCAACTTTAGCTACCAGAGATGTCACTGTTACTGACACCTATCGGCGAACGTTGGAACTTGATAGAGCGTTTCTAACCTAATAACCTACAAATTTAGTTACACACTACCAATTGTAGTGGTCGATTCTTTTACATGCCATAAATCTATAACATGGGTCCGCCGGCTTTACTTCCCCTCCAAAGGAGGACATAAGGAAGAATTTTAACGCTCTTTAAAAATCCCGACGACTTCACCCGCGATCTTGGTGGTGGTGAAATAAATCATTTAATCTATTATAGGCATTGTCCGGACCGAACTAAAATCAATAAATACAAGATAATTTTGAAAGTTCGCAATACGTTGTCCACCAACTGTAAACAAGCAGATTAAAGGAAGGCCGACGCTACCGTATGTTAGAACAGATACGCTTGTAGTAGTTAGCCTATGTAGTGATTAATCGATATCCCCCAGGGACGCACGGCTAGTGGGGCGTGGGTTGGCGACCACGGGACCCCAGCTGAGTTTGGTATTGTTTCCACTTACTTGTGCCAGGCTCCTCTCTGTCATCGACCTCCCTTGGTCAACTCTTGTTCTTTTCCGACCCCGACGGTATTAGGGTATCCGAGGCCTAGAGAGTCTTTTAATTTCCCGCCTTAATTGGCCCTTGTCTCATCTTTCCTGATCCCTCATTCTTCGAGGGGTCAGACCTCTTGTTTTCTTTTCATTGTATGACCTGCCTTCTGCTCAAGGCTCTTAAGGAGGCAGGGTGTATGTAGCCCCACCACTTCTGGTGCACCCTTGATATTGCTACACCCTCATGGGCTCACGGCTGGTGAGTTCGGGAGTTAGCAACCCCAAGGGATTCCTGAGCTGGGTCCGTTTTTCCCCCATCTTCCATTGCCTCTGGAGTGGATCCTCTCCTCTTTCCCTTTCCTATCTGCCTTCTGCCTTTCTTGCCTCTCCTTCCTTCCAAGTCCCTCAATCCTCATTCTTCGAGGGTTGAGCGCATTTCTTTTCTTGCTGTCTATTGTTTGCCTTATTCTTTGTTTCCCATTTCTTCTTCTAGTTGGTAATGTATTAGTATTAGTTATACCTAGGGCTCGGATTTTTAGGTAAATAAATAATTTTTTCTATAAAACATAAATTCCTGCTTTTCACTTATTAGCACATAAAAAGGCATAATATTTACATATTTTAAAATCAGTATGCTAGATCTTTCACTTTATGGGATATTTGTTCTGTGTTACTTCAACGGGGAAGAACCTGTGAGCTACGTAATCTTCATGGAGAGCGTATGTCAGCTTGTAACAGTGTTATTCTTAACTTGTTGCCACGTGCCACTCACTGTGAAAGCCGGGGATTTCCTTGTCCATAGCTATATTGCACCACGTGCTAGAGCTCCCCCTCCCCCAGCTACCTGGAACCAGTCTCACTCACATGTCGTTCTTTCTGGCACTGTGAAGTGTAAGGCAGTTCTACGATGTCTAAAGTAAAAACAACTACAAGTTATCGTCTGTTGCAGAATTTAAAGATAATTTTACTTCTGAATCTGTTCTGCCAACCATGTGGGAAAGCAATCAAGGCTGAACAGCGATCTCAAGTTACACAACACTTCAAGGACAAGAAACATATTGCCGCAGTGTCGTGCCTTCAGAATAAGTGTTTCGCGATAATCGTTGGTCATTTGTGATGGACAACCTGAAGATGTATCTCGTTGTGTATTGTAATGCTTCAGCAGTCAGTGAGACATATAATATATTGCATTCGTGAGTACTGCATATTGTTTATATTCACATTAATAAACTAAATTATAATTACATATTTTTACTTTTTTGTCACATATTTCAGGTATTTTTAATACATAAAAAATAAATATTTTACCGATTTTTAGCACCTAAAATCCGAGCCCTAACCTTTCATTCTCATCTCATCTTTCACTATCACCCAAACCATTAGGGGCCGATAACCTAGATGTTAGGCTCCTTGAAACAACAATTATCATCATCGTCGATTAAACGATTAGCGCAGGTGAAGGGCCACGGTATTCTGGTCCCTTGCACAGGCACAGAATCTTGCTTTTGCGTAGAATTTGGGAACGGATGTATCTGATGAGCAGTATGTTGTTTTGCTGTGTGTGTGAATTATTCAGTTCCTGACTCTCCCCTCTGTCGTTCTTGTTGCTATGCTACCGTCCCCTATGTCCTGCTACCCTCCACGTTCAACCCTCCCTCCTCCCCTCCCGCCCCTCCCGAGATTTTATATCTCCTCATTACTCAGCATCTCGGTGCATTGCCGCTACCTTCCACCCCTCCCTGGCTTGTCGCACCAATGGACGCTTCTAATCCAGGCACGTGCCTTCACAATCCATGGACACATGACATCCCCAATCCCTGTACATTCCATCCCTCCATGATACATATACACCGCGTCCTTTATAGCAGCGGTGTCACTCACATGGTGCCATGAAGTGCAGGGGGCACTGGATACAATTCGGGATATGCGGCGTAGCAGCACTGCAGATACTACTTGCCTCCGTGTGTAGAGACTATTTACCTGACTCGACTGTGACAGGCTTATGAGGGACAATTTGTTGTTAAAAAATCCCAGAAAATTTGCCAATTGTTGTTTATCTACAAAAGTTCCACGAGATACGCCATCATCATCATCATCACCATCATATATATTATTTCAGTAGCATAGATCCCTCCTGCGGCGCTCACAAGCGACCGACCATGACAAATGAGCATTCAAATTAAAGAAAATAGGCATTAGCAATGCCGAATTGCACTCTTAATTTCATCAATATCTGTAATTCGTTTTAAAAAAATACTTCTTAAAAAATGTACGAAGTGTGCGATTTGCAGATACTGTTGCTGTAGGAAAATACGCTCCATAATTGTTGTCAACTTCCCATTTTGGCCGCTGTGACGCCTGTTTCATGTAATTTTAACATTCCGAGGTCTTTCCTTTATCATTTTGCATGGATTTCAGAAACAGTAAATCAAAGGAATGAGTACTCGAATCGAATAATTTCATAAATATCGAATAACCGGTGAGTGTTATTATGATCCAATTTCCAGTGATTGCTTCTCAAGTTAGGGAACGTACAATTTGGAATTCTAACTGAAATGTAAATATTCATTTGTTGGAAATAAAAACATAACAACCTTTCTCCTTAAGTGTCTCATTATAAACCTATTGGGGAAGTGTGGTTTATGAACATGCGAGATTTCTCGCACGGGTCCGCTAGTCTTCTTATAGGCTAATTCCGAAATCATTTTGCTCATCCCTTGGCGTAACGGTGGGTCGTATCAAAAATTATTTCAGACAAAAGTTTTAGGTAATTTTTAAATGTCTATTGACCATTTTAAACGGTTTTGGAATTGTGCCCATTAAGGGAGGTATTGTTGTTTTTTTCTTTTCTCAAAACTAAATTTTTTTCAACCCCTTTCGTCAATGGTTGATGCTATAAAAAACTCACTGAGATAAGTTTTTGGCCCTTATCCGAAGAATAATACGAACTTTGAATGGATTTGATTTTTCACATCCTAAGAAAGTTATAGCGATATTTCACTTATTAGATAAAAGCCCCCCCCCCCCCACCACACACACACATACTCACAAAGAAATTCCACTCCCTTGGTCTGATCTTGCCCATCAACGAACTCGAAATTTGGAACGGTTATATTCTGTGTATAAATTTGAAAGTGATTTGTGTAAAATGACGGTTGGTTGGTTGGTATGATAACCGGTGTTATAATGTGATGGCTGTATTAGTGTGTGTTATTTGTTTTTTATTTCAAGTAAGAACTGCAGACATTCAATTTTCAAATAATTCCTACTTTTGCTACCAAACGCCACCATCAACAACTAGTTCTGAACTTAGTTACTAGATGCCATCGCAATCGGCTCCTGGTGATGAACGATGGAACCTAGGAGCGTTAGTCAAATCTAACCTATAATTTAGCTTCACACAAGTGTAATTAGTGGAAGGTTCTTTTACATGCCACAAATCTACGACATGGGACCACCGGCTTTACTTCCCCTCCGAAGGAAGTCATACTGAGGGATTTTAACGCTCTTAAAAATCTGTCAATTTCGGCCGGGGTTTGAACCCGCGACCTTGGGCATAGAAGCTCAGCATGCTACCAACTACGCCACCGAAGCCGCCAAAAAAATGACGGTAGTTATCGTGTACACTAAAAAGTGATATACTGATAAAAATCTACTTAGTATAAAACTAAGTCCCCGATTCTTGGATGTTGCGGGTAATCTCGAGAACCACTGGATGGATTTTGATGTGCTTTTCACCATTCTGTAAAGGATATCTCGATGAATGCTTCTGTAGAAAATAATTTATTTATAACCAAAGGAAGTCACGCACTAACGATTTCAGTAAAAAGTCGAAAAAAAACTGGTGTCCGTGCGCTTTTTAAGCTTACGCTGGGCAAACCGTTAAAAATATCCAAATACTTTGAGTGTAAGAATTGTCCAGCATTAAAAGTTCTACAAAAAAGCCCGGGAGAGCATATCTCTCTCTATCTTCAATACATCGCCTACTATAAGTGTTTTTACGTTTTCATTTCTTCCAACAATCTCCATTCAGTTACTGAGGCGACAGTTTACGAGCTAGCTAGGGGCGAGTCTGTCACCCCAGTTACGGCTTAGCTAGCGGACGAGTTTATTGCCCCAGATACAGCCAGCAGCAAACTTTCGAGTCGTGTTGAGTTTAAAACTTGAGAGAAGAGCGGTTGTGTTTGGAGTTTCCCTGGAAGTGCAACTCGGCTTTTCTTCATTTCATCTGTGAACTTTTCGTTCCGCAAAATTCACAGTCAAGTTAAGATTGGACGGTTGGGGGATTTGTGTTTCATGCACCTCGACATTCTTAAATTACGTCTGACAAGAATTTGTTGCACATGCATCTCCATGATAATATAATTAATAGTCCAGTCAGTGATTTTAACCCGTCGTGCCGAGACGTAAAAACGGATATTGGTCGTTGTTCATTGACATTGGAAAAAAAAGTGCTTATCACGTAATGCATTCATAACTGTTCCCGGGCGATGCCGGGTCGTGTTGCTAGTTATACATGGGTTGTTTTTTTAAGTTTTGGAACCATAGTTATAACTGGATTAATAACTCACTTAGATGGTTCCAAGTTTCACAGGCCCTCGATGTAGTCCCCACCGTTGCGTACAACGTGTTCCCAGCGATGCGGAAGTCGTTGGATCTCGTTGGCACTGCCCAGTCTATTGATGGTACGAACAGAGCGCTCGACAGCCTGCTTAACGTCTTCAATGGTACGGAAGCGCTCCCCCGCATTGTCATCTTCATCTTCGGGATGAGATCATAGTCGCAGGGACTGATGTCGGGAGAATATGGGGGGTGATAGAGTACCCCCCAGCCCCAGCGATCCAACAATGCCGACACAACGCCTGCTGTGTGTGCCCTAGCATTGTCATGCAGAACGATGGGCGGTGTAACCATGTGGTGGCGCCGTTTCCTTCTCAGAGCTCCTCGGAGATGGTCTTGCAGAAACGAACAATAGTACGCCGCATTAACGGTTTGCCTTCGGGGAACAGTATGGTGAATGATCACACCATCCCAATCATAGGAAAGAATCAACATTACCTTCACATTGGTGGGGGTTGATCGAACTGTTTGTTTCCGTGGCGATCCGTGGTGCCGCCACTCGTTCGATTGGCGTTTTATCTGTGGCTCATAAGACCTGGCCCACGTCTCGTCAATAGTTATGATACGCCGTAAGAAGGCCTCTCCTTCGCGCTCATAACGCTGCATGTGCATACGACAAGTGTCATATCGCAGCCATTTGTGCATGTCGGTTAAGTAATGCGGAAACAATTTGGACGCAATCTTCCTCATTTTCAGTAAGTCCTTCAGGATGTGGAGGACTGTTGAATGCGCCAGTCCGGTAGCTTTCTCTAATTGACGAATCGTTACGTTCCGATCCACCTCTACTAACGCGGACACCATCTGTACATTGTCATCACTTACTGGTGGGTGACCAGATCGAGGCATGTGCTCCACACGTTCGCGCCCATCTCGAAAGGCTGCAACCCATTTTGCTACTGTACTGAACGGTAACGGAGCTGCACCGCACGCTTCCTGCAATCCTCGGTGACACTGTTTAGCTACCCCTAGCGCACTGAATTTTTATCCACGTACTCTGCTCCTGCTTGGAAAACATTGCGACTGTATTTCGCGAGCGTTGGTCTCACACTACTCATCTAACAGGCGCGACTGCGCACGAGCGGTGGTGAGGACGGGCGAGGTCATGTGCTCTGAGGGAGGGGATGCAGGGCAACAACCGTCGGTAAAAGTGGCAGCGCCCAACATTGTTGCAACTTGGCACTGAAGCATTGGTGCCAAAACTAAAAAAAAAAAACAACAACCCATGTATATAAACTTATAAACTGACGGTAGTTTTGGGGTCTGGGGGATGAGAAACTTGAAGTTATGTCGATTTTTCCGGAAGTCGCAACATCGTTCCTATTGCAATAGGTAGATTTTTTATTAGCCTACTTTCGATTTTTGCAAAAAATGAAAGTAGACTTATGAGATCACTACAGGGTGAAAAAAAGTGTGTCTGTCTGTGTGTGTGTATGTGTGTGTGTGAGTCTCTCTCTCTGTGTGTGTGTGTGTGTGTGTGTGTGTGTGTGTGTACTCTGAATGTATGTCCCCCCCCCCTATCAATTCGAACATGGTGAGCGCAAATTGAACGAAATTTGGTACAAAGGTAGCACTAGCAAAGGACACCTCAGTGTCATGTTTCATATCGCCGCCATCTTGACGGAAACGTAATGGCGGCCACACAAATGTTCAAAGCTTCAATCAAATTACGACTAACCTAATCATCCGATCTCTACCAAATTTTGCAACAACATACCTTTATGGGGGCAGCATCCTTTGACCAAACTAATAGGTCATCAGCCTAATAGTTTGCGGATGGCGGCCATCTTTGTGTCAAAATCGATTACCCCTATTAATTCGAACACGGTGAAACCAAATGGAATGAAATTTGGTAAAGAGGTAGCACTAGCAAAGGGCACCTCAGTGTCATGTTTTATATCACCGCCATCTTGACGGAAACGTAATGGCGGCCACACAAATGTTCAAAACTTAAATCAAATTACGGCTAACCTAATCATCCGATCTCCACCAAATTTTGCAACAACATACCTTTATGGAGGAAGCATCCTTTGACAAATCTAATAGGTCATTAGCCTAATATTTTGCGGATGGCGGCCATCTTTGTGTCAAAATCGATTACCCCTATTAATTCGAACACGGTGAAACCGAATGGAATGAAATTTGGTACAGAGGTAGCACTAGCAAAGGGCACCCCAGTTTCATGTTTTATATCGCCGCCATCTTGACGGAAACGTAATGGCGGCCACCCAAATGTTCAAAGCTTAAATCAAATTACGACTAACCTAATCATCCGATCTCTACCAAATTTTGCAACAACATACCTTTATGAAGGGAGCATCCTTTGACAAATCTAATAGGTCATTAGCCTAATATTTTGCGGATGGCGGCCATCTTTGTGTGAAAATCGATTACCCCTATTAATTCGAACACGGTGAAACCGAATGGAACGAAATTTGGTACAGACGTAGCACTAGAAAGGCCACCTCAGTGTCATGTTTTATATCACCGCCATCTTGACGGAAACGTAATCGCGGCCACCCAAATGTTAAAGGCTAAAATGTAATTACGACCAACCTAATAATCTAGTCTCTACCAAATTTTGCAACAACAAATCTTTATGTGGGAAGCATATTCTGACCAAACTGCTAGATCATCAGCCCAATAGTTTGCTGATGGTGGCCAAGTATGTGTGCAAATCGATTCCCCTATCAATTCAAACACGGTGAAACCGAATTGAACGAAATTTGGTACAGAGGTAGCACTAGCAAAAGGCACCTCAGTGTCATGTTTTATATCGCCGCCATCTTGACGGAAACGGAATGACGGCCACCCAAATGTTAAAAGCTTAAATCAAATTTCGACCATCCTAATAATTTGATCTCAACCGGATTTTGCAACAACATGCCTTTTTGTGGAAAGCATCTTATGACTGACTACAATGTCATCAGCCCAATAGTTTGCAAATAGCGGCCATGTATGTGTGCAAATCCATTCCCCAGATCAATTCAAACACGGTGAAACCGAATTGAATGGTTTTTTTTTACAGAGGTAGCACTAGCAAAGGGCACCTCATATTCATGTTTAATATCCCTATAGCACGTTGTATTTCAACAAGCTACTACAACCAACATTCAATTATACTCCTTGAAAAGGACAAAGAGTTATAACAATACCCATGCTTTTAGGAGAAAGTAGGCTATATGTTCTTACTGAACATCTTGTTTTAAATGAAATTACCATCTAACTGCGGACATGTCAAGATGTTATCCTTTGGAATCTTTTGTTGCGCCCTTTCACTAATTATTGTTGTCGCGTGTCGGTTGGGCTTAGATCAGATGTATGGCTTTATGAGCTCAGAGCTATCATAACTTGGAACGAAATATAAACAGTACACACAAGTTAATGGGAAGTGGATCCATTGGGACTACTGTAGCTGCTGTTATACGGTATAATTCAGTCCTTGGTTAGACCGATGTCTCGCAACTATCTGGTGTATGTGGTTTATTTCAAAACAAGCTCGCACGCTACTAGTTTTTATTGGGAAAACAAAAGAGAGAACATGGCATTATTGCTTGAGTGCATCTTTTTACGGCAATTTAAAACCAAATAAAATTTGGTTCAAACGATTGAATTCGAATTACCAGCGTATCGGAGGTAATTAAAACAAAGGAAAACACGTTTTGTTTATATCATAGTTCGTATATTTCTGTTATTGTCTGTTGACCGTTATAAGAATAAATTCACGTGCAAGAGATTGAATCAGTTACGCGCATTACGAGATCCAACACAACAGCTATTACCGGAGAGAATGAGATTACGTCAGCAACTGACTTCGAAATTCGATACATGAAATGCCCTGAGCTCAGCCGCGTGGAAGATGTCATCAATAATAGCCAGCTTTGACACCCAGATCTCCAGGAAAAGTATTGAATTTAGCAACCTACCATAGTTCGAAATAGCAATTTGTATTATTATTAGCCTACTTTTCACATTTTGCAAAAATGAGGAAAAAGTAGTCTTATGAGATCGATCCGGGAAAATGTGTGTCTGTCTGTCTGTCTGTCCTTCTGTCTGTCTGTCTGTCTGTCTGTCTGTGTGTGTGTGTGTGTGTGTCCCCTATCAACTTCTAAACGGCTGGAGCAATCGAAATAAAATTTGGTAGGAGTAAAGATCTATACCTGAATATCTCACGGCCATATTTGAAAATGATGTCAGTGCTACCAACTGCTGAAAAATCGCAATTGAAATTTGAGCTCCATGTTGGATATCTTGGAAGGTATGAATGGGAGCTATTTCAAAATCGGCACACATATAGAAAATAATATTGCAGTTTAATTTCCAGAAGGCCATACATGGCAGTGTTGCCAAAATGATTATAAGCCTACTGATAGGTCCAATATTTAAATGCATATAACTTCTACACTATCAATTAGAATTCAACCAAAATTTCGTATGTTGTATGTGTACATAACCAGATATGACTGAACGTATTCTTATGAACCACCAGTGCTGCCAACTGTTAAAAAATGCTCTTAATTTATTTTATCCAAATACCAATATATATGAGAAAGTATGCAAGCCGACAGCTTTAAACTATGCACACGTATAGTACATGACATTATATATTAATTTGGAGTAACTTATATACGTCAGTGCTACCAACATGATTCTAAGCCTGCTGAGAGGTCCAACTTTAAATACATGTAACTTCCATACTATCATTTGGATTTCAACCAAATTTCGTATGTGCTATGTGTACCATAACAGCTATGACTATGCGTATTCTTAAGAGCAACCAGGACTGCCAACTGTTAATAAATGCTGTCTCTGTTTTTGTTACCCTAATATTAATATATCAGAAAGAATGCAAGCCAATAGCTCTTAACTTTGCACACGTATAGTACCTGGCATTCTAGATTACTTTGGAGTAACTAATATACGTCAATGCTGCCAACATGATTCTAAGCCTGCTGATAGGTCCAATTTTAAAATGCATGTAACTTATATACTATATGTTGTACCCGTTCGTCCTGGGGATGCGATGACCCATCTGCTATAACATCGCATTCCTGGAGTTCCGGGACAGAGCGGAGTTAAATGAACCTCTAGTCAAATAAGGAATGTGTCGGAAATTCAGCTGAGTTCTCGAAAAAGCAGTGGGTATCACGAGACAAAGTATCTCTAGGGTCGTTACGGGCTTAAGTTTAATAAAAATAATGCAAATATAAATGGGCGCCATCAACTGAATTCCTAGCAAACCACTTCCTTTCCGGATAAGCCTTACTCAAGACAAGGAAAGAAAAAGGAACATCACACCATCATCAGATTACAACTAAGATAAAAACAAATTTATTTTACTTTGATAGTCAGACAGACATTTTAAATATAACTCCTACCTAAGAGTATGGTCGAATGCCAAAGTTAAATTGTCATTGTCCAAAAATCGAACCATCTCTTTTCTAATCCAAAATTATTGTTATCCACATAACAAGAAAAATTTATAAAGTTCTCTTGGGTTCTCAGGATCACTGTAGCACTATGTCTTTCGTCACTGACATTGTGAAACCTGAGACCTAATTTATTTTTAATTTAACATCAATGTGGATTTAATAAAGTTTGTTAATCTGTCTAAACATACACATATAATAATCACACATATTAAATATCACGTAAATTATGGTTTGCATGGTATAATTTGACTGTTGAACATGTTAATCAACTGCTCCTGAACATCGAATAATTAATTTACACTATTTACATCGTCATTAACAATCACTTATCTGTGAATTACAGAAAATTCATATTCTCATTGGTCATCATTATCGTCATCATCAAAATTAAATATTTCTCACATTAATTCTCACTTCAAAATTCTACATATTCCTGTCAGAATCGTTAATTCATCACCATTACATCATTTAAATTCTCAACTCAAGTCGCAATTCCTTCAACTTATTTCTCAATTAAATGTATTTAATTCCATATAAATTCATTAATCATCAGCTTCTTTAATTAATTATCACCTTCTAATTCAGTTATTCATCATCATTACAATCGTCTATTAATTTATTTCAATCAGTTTATTTATCCAATCTTTAATTCATCCACTTATTTAATTCATCGATTTATTCCAAAATTTAATTTATCAACTTATTTAAATTTCAATCATCTGGTTATTTAGATTTTCATTATTTCATCTAGTCATTCTGATTTTTATTTCATTAGGTCAGATCGTTAATATGCTTAAATCTCAGATTATTATTTCATTAATTATTATTTTCAGAAAATCTTGTATTATCAACTTTATTTATTTGTTTAATTTCCTAACAAATTGTTTAATATGGTTTATAGAACGTTGTCTTACAGTTTTATCACTTCCAAGTTATATCTCGTATTTAATTTATCATGCCAAAAATTATTATTGCCTCCTCGACATCACGTTGGATCTAACTATCCACAACGACATTACATTTCTTCAATACTTCAAATATCACATTTGAATACAATAATTACTCCACAAACTCCATAAACATTCAGCATATACAGCATGAATCTCAACAATAACGCTAGACTGGGTACGACGACCTCATGTCTGCTTCAAAATACATTATCAACGTTGCAACTATCACATGGCAACTTCCACAAAATGCCTATCACAAATTTCACTTAACCATGTTGCATGATCTACAAAAAATATATAACTGGCTTCAAATTATCAACGCACACAATCTCCAATAACTGTAATTACTCTGATCACATCTAGACAACTTCTTAAACAATTGGAAAAATATTACTTCAGTAATTTAAGATCTGCTTTCAAATAGCATAAATTCTCTTACAATTTTCATAACTCACATCACAGAAAAACACCAATGTGCTATAATCTCTCATATCAAAATCTGCAATACTGATCTGCCTTAAAATAAATCTGACCATTAATGATTAATCTTACAAGATTCAATTACTTTAAACCCTTCTCAAAGGTATCAAACACAATTATAAAAATCATCAAAGCATCAGCTGTAACAGCTGTTAAACTGAACTTACTCTCAAAAGAGTATAGCAACAAAATATTGGATTGGCAAACAAGAATTACTAAATGCAATCCTGTTGACATTTATCGTTACTTTATTTAACAAAATTTCGACTGATATGCGACTAGTAGTTCCTTGTTTAATTCACTTACATCTCGTGTACATTCGGATGATAAAAATGAGTCCCTCAATGGCGAGTAAGATGTGTAACCACCGTACAGTCGTATAAATACGAAAGACCTCGCCCCGTCGACTTGGATGATAGTTCCCTGAGCGATGGGTAAGATGAGTAGCCACCATACAATCGTATAAATACGAAGGACCCCATCTCGTAGTCTATATGAGTGAATGTACCAGATAGGAATCAACAAGTTTCTAGTTGTCATATAAAAGCGATGTTCATTCACTAAAGTGAATAACTTCTTAATATCTCCAAACAATCCAATGGAAAAAATCCCTACTGATGAATAATACACACTCGCTAGTATGCAATGAACTGACGAAGTAATTTTTGATAATCAATTGCAGATCACGAGTTCGAAATACTCGTTGCTCAAAAAAAACTATTCATGAAAAATATCCTAGCTGGAAAAATGTCTAAAAGACCAAACATCTGCTTAATAAAGTCAACCAATGGTGAGAATTTCGTATAATGATGCCTGCCATATCATATGGTCACTCCATATTCTAGCAAATTCGAAGTATATAAATTCAAACCATGTCTTAATAATCATATCACTCCTATTAGAAAAATATACATGTGTGCCCAGTATTCATGAAAATAATCGTATCAGGTAGTTATGACTCTTACAGTACCTTTCATAATCAGCTGTAATTAAATTTCCAAGATCGTCGATTTTCCCTACATAAAGAATTTCTCGAAAGATCGGCGTGAATATCATTCCATCCATGAAATGACGATTGCCTTCGAAATCCCAAGTGAATCAGCTGGTGGACTCCTCTCGTCAGGAATCGAATCCATCGCTCTGCGGTGCCATCTTGTCTCTATTTGTGTCTACTCGGACATGTTGAACTTCGGATTACCCATAGCGGATATTGTCCAACTCCTTCTCGAAAAAGTTCATGGAAACAGCGGACCCCCTACTCCTCTTCTAAGTTACGCCACTGTTCCGTTAAATGTTCAGTTTGAGTATTGTAAGTTCAATCTCAAATGACTGCTAAGTCCCACTTCCGTAAAATAAAATTTTACTCGAGAGTGTTCAAGTTTACGAAACACCCTGTAGTTATCTGTATTAGGTAATTCATGAAAATGCATAAGAAATAAATCTTATTAATGCACGATCTAATGTTCATCAGTGCCTATGCTAACAACATTCCGTTTACTTGAAATAGTTAAAGTAGCTTTGAATGTGTTATAGAACAGCATAGTCATGAAGTAATTCATAAAAGCTATGTTCAAACTGCGTCGAAATGTAGCTTGAAATAAAGTCTTCAACTACTTGCAGTGCGGTTCTGACATATCCCGGCCGTCTGTGATTGCTTCCTCGGCCAGCCCGCCTGGATCAATGACCCGCTTGGCCTTCGGTGCTCGGCGATGCAGGAACTGTCGCCTACACTTAGCCGTGACAGTTTCTGTATGTTACGTGACCTTCACTGTGCGTCTCGCTTGCGCTATAGAGCTGCTCCTACCTGCTCGTCTGACTGAGCTCAACTGAATCTGCTGGCACTGTCTTCTTGCTTATGTGCTCGGCGCAGGCACGTGGTGTAGTCCCCCACCACTGTGCTCTCACGTCACGGTCATAGTCTCGAACCCAGATCATCTCGGCTGTTCTGTTATAAAATAACTTAAGGGTTATCTGACTTCCATAAAATTATTTCCACATATAATGCATGTTATATATCCTCTTCTAAGATGTTTAATTGCTATAATCCCATATATATCTCAATAAAGCTTCACATCTCTACCCATAATTCTATCTTCTCACAGATATCAATGCCTCCTTGATTCTAGACCTCCTACGTCATCTTGACATTCTTCTTGACGCGATCGGTGCGCTATCTTTTCTTAATTCTTCTCAAAACCTCAACTACAGCTTAATGTCTGCTGGCGTAGCCGATAGCCTAAACTAGGTATCGGGTACAATGTATGTCTACCCCTTATTATTCCCGTTTTTCCAACGGGGTCGGGGATGAGATGCGATGGAAGTCTTAGTGGCGATGTTTTTACGGCCGGATGCCCTTCCTGACGCCAACCTCATGAGAGGAGTTAATGAGAGATGAAATGAATGATGGTGAATTAAACTGGGCAAGGATGTGGAAGGAAGCGGCCGTGGCCTGTCAGAAGGTACCGTCCCAGCATTTGCCTGGTGTTGAAAATGGGAAACCACGGAAAACCATTGCAAGGACAGCCGACGGTGGGGCTCGAACCCACGCGTCTACCGAGTCAACAGAGAGCTTGGCCCCTTGACCTAACGCAGCGCTTTAGCCCGCGTAGCCACTACTGTCGGTCATGTAACTTCTATACTAACTAATGGATTTCATTCAAAATTGGCACAACAATAGATCATATCATTTCAGATTATTTCTGACCAATACATGCATGACACTGTTGCCAACATGATTTTACGCGCGCTGTTAGATCCAATGTTTAACTGCATGTAACGTCCATGCTATTCATTGGACTCCAACCAAGTTTTGTATTCTGTACCTTAAGAGATGGAACTAAGAATATATTCAGTCACCAGGGCTGCCAACTGTAGTGCTCTATTAGGCTACATTATGCCAGGTATACAGTATTTCGAACTAATTAGAAATTTCGATATTACCAACTTAATTTCGTCATTATTCTAGATAGATCCATATCGATTAATCATTGGCATGAATCTTAAATTTTAAGAAAAGTAGGCTCTTTAGTTCGTCACGGAACTTCTTGTTTTTATTTTATTATTATTATTATTATTATTATTATTATTATTATTATTATTATTATTATTATTATTATTATCGTGTTGGAAGCCAGTTTTCAATGTTGCCTTAGAAATCGAGATTTAACGATTTTCAGTCGATGGGTGTTACTCGAAACCTGAACAAAATTTACAAGAGACGAATAAATTCGCTTCGATAACCAGTCTCGATCGTCAAGCGATCATCATCAGATACTTTACTCCTAGGCCGTTAAATCTACTGTATGTCTATATGAATGGGTGATGGTATTTACTATACAGTATATGCCCTTATGTAGATACAGCAGTAAGTTTGAACTTGTCAAGATGTGTTAGTTGTATGTGTGTGTGTGTTTTTTTTACCATATAACCACTAACAATATCGTAAAGCACTTCCTGTATATACCCTCAGGTGCACAGCCTGACGTCAAACATTGCACATTCAGTGGGATATCCGGAGATTTTTGGTCACATTTTGTGTGTAGCCTATGGAACCCCAGTAAGCTAATATCCCAATATTTGTTTGGCGTGCGAGGCGTGGATCGAACGTCTCAACCTTGGTCCTCTAGTCTTCCATAAGAGCGCACCTTGCGAAGGTGGGTGTGAATTAATTTTGAGGTCACTGAAACTTCACGATTTTTTTTTCAGTGCACTGTTTGAAGAGGCGGGGAGCGTGATGGCGCAGGGGCTTAGCTGCTCGTCTTTCACCCGGACGGCCGGGGTTCGAATCCCGGTGACAGCGGGGTGGAATTTTCACCTGAAAAATCACGTGGCGGCAGGAAGGGCATCCGGCCTTAAGTCCCAGGTCAAAACCCAAATGAGCTTGGTTGGCTCCGGCGACCCCAATTAATTGGGAAAAGCCGAAGAACTTTAGAACTGTTTGAAGAGGCTCGGAGACATGATCGTGTACCAGACGTGGACCGAGCTCTTAGAACTCCCACTTGTTTCTATATTGAGCCTTGTAAATTGATTCCTGACTGATAATGAATGCATTGGTTGAATTGGGGCATTGTGCTCAAACATGCATGACTTGGAGCAAATAGATAGAGGTAACAAAGAGGGATTTTCCTAGAATAGCGTGCAGTGTCTTGTCACGCAGCTGGCCGACACGGAACTCTCCAGTGCTGTGTACTGTAATCACCATTACTAGACTAAGGCAATGTGTACTCTAAAGATCTCCAAAATGTGTGAGCAAAATGACAAAATATACTTGAACAAAGTTTGAAAATACTGTTATGTGCTAATAATCTGGAATTCCCGTTGTGATCTCTTGTCTACAAGTAATAACCCTTGTTGCATAAACCTATTTCGGTGAACCATAAACGAGGGCTATTTTTTTTCACTTCAAGTTCCGTTGGACTGTATAAAAATAACAGACTGACATACCTAACTGATTTTACTACTAAATGTTTGCTTGTTTTATTCTTATGTCTCAACACATTCGCAAAACCAATTGAAACATTTGTCGTATCCTTACGCCAGCTTTCTAATGCCGTCGGCAAAAAAATCTGCCACCACTGAGGTGGTACGTCTGGACAGTCTCCTTAAGTGTTTCCTTTTAGGTGAGGCGTTGCCGCCCAACCATACCTTCAATTCTCAAAACGGTGAAACAATTCAGTGCAGGTTTGGACCAAACGGCAGATGGTCCAAAACTTCACACTTGAATTCTTTGAAGAAGTCTATCGTAACGTTGGCACAGTGTTGTCGTGAATGATTTTCACCTTTTCACGGCCGCTTCGTTCCCAAATCCTACCTCAATTGCAAATAGCCTACACTCACTAGTACAAACATCACAGTGGCACAGGTTATCAGACTAATTTTATACACACAAGTGCACGGGACTGCATGACCACGATGTCGCGAAGCCCCTGAAAGATTAACAACAACAACAATAAATTATGGCAGATCATGTTCCCGTCTCATCTACTTCCGGCCGGAGACAGTTTAAGTAGCGTGTGTATGGACTCGACACGAATGTACCCAAAAGAGCTGGGTTATGCCCTAATCCTGAAATAAATTACATGAGATTTATAAATACACTTGGATAACCAGTTTCGATCGGCAAGCGATCATCATCAGATCCATTACACTTAGACTAAAATCTATGTTTGAAAATATTGGTGAAAATATTTACAATATGTACAATTATTTAGGGTCAGTATTGGTACTACATCTGTCAGTGTATGCTAAATTTCACCTAATATATATATTTCGTAACATATATACGAAATATATATGTTAGGTGAAATTCTAAATGGTGATAGATATCCGGAGTTTGTAATTTGGAGTGATTATATGGTTGTAAAAATCAACTATGGTTAAATTATAATATTACAGGTGTGGTCGACTGAGATGGGCTGTTATCTCAACGACACTGGTTTTTCCCTTTTCTCCCCTCCTGTTCATTTGTTCTGTGCGGAGTCAGTGCGATGTGTTTATGTGGGGTGTTGCCAACCTAGATAAGATGTATGTTATTGAATGAGGTGGGTCTACAACTATCAAAGACCGTGGAACATTCCTCGCCACGCGTGGACCATAAGCCATTCAAACTAAGCGCTGACCGGTCTTATAAGGACGTCCCGGCACCTTTAATACTGTCGGGAATAAGGGTCTTGGTTTATTGCAGAAGAAAAGTACATCGTACATCTGATCCAGATAACATTTACCTATTAAAAACCCCTAATTTTAGTTAATAATCTGTTGCTCAGGAAGTTGCTTACAAGGGATGCCCAACACGCAGGCGAAACCTATTTTGTTCAAGATGTTTAAAATTATACTTAATTTCAACTATAGATGCTAAAATATGCTGTTTTGTTCAGAATATGCAAAAGAAAAAACCCTCAAAATATGCATTTTTTTTTTTTAAACATCCGGGACCTGTTCATAATCTATCGATACAACCATTAGGCTATCACTGTAACTAAGTGCCAACATTCAGTCTTAAGATTACAGGAATTTGTTGTGAATGATTTGGAGGTCGCCCGGATGGTAGATGCTACTGTTCCGGTAAGTGCGCTATGCCTGGAGCTCGCTATATTCTCCTGGGAAACCTCGGTTTAGCCATCGACATTCCGTGCACGGCGCACTCTTCCTGTCCCGTCAACCCTAGGGCTGAGCGCGTTAAACCTGTTACCCGTGTCACTTCGACAGCACATTTCCTCTCCGTTTGGGTCTCTCTCATAGCCACCAGCTCAATGGGGGCTGTGTCTAAAGGGGAACGGCAAAACAGTGCGATCATTGTGAAGCGAAGTAAATAATTGTGTTTGATAAAACAACACCATTATAATTTATATCTGGGTTTATTATCAGAGTAACCTCTGCTGCACTCGCGCTTGTGTATTCTGCTGGTGAATACTCTGCTCCTGTGTGGGTGGACAGCGTCCACACGAAAAAGATTGATGTGCAGCTTAATGAAGCCATGAGATTTATCACTGGGACTGTCAGATCTACTCCCATTCAGTGGTTACCTGTCCTAACTATTATTGCTCCGCAAGATCTAAGGAGGACAGCAGCTAAGGTTAAGTTGCTCAAGAAGATCACATCTCAGAAGAACTCTCCCTTGTACGATGCCCTACGAGATCTACCAACAACTCGTCTGAAATCACGCAAGCCAGCCTGGGTTGATTTGTAAAGTGTCAGTTCTTTCAACGTGACCTCCAAATGGCGACAGCGCTGGCAAGAGAATCCACCCAACAATGCTTATCTGGTTCAAGATCCGACAAGGAAGGTTGAGGGATTCCATCTACCACGACAAACCTGGTCGAAGCTGAACCGCATTAGGACGGTTCAAGGGAGGTGTGGTCACACCTTGAAGAAGTGGGGGTTCTGTTAATCTGGTAATTGCGACTGCGGAGCGGAAGACCAGACTATTGACCATATTGTTAAGGAGTGCCCTCTTCGAGCATTTGACGGTGATTTGAGGACTCTACACCAAGTGACGCCGAGTGCTCTGAACTGGTTGTCAAATTTGGACATTTCCATTTGAACCGGGTGAGTTAGCCATGGTCGTTACGGCATGACTGCTGGCAGTCGCTCACATCCGGGAGGCGAGGAGGTTCGAATCCCCCCGCCGGCAACCTTGAAGATGGTCTTCTGTGGTTTCCCATCTTCCTTCCAGGCAAATGCCGGGGTTGGTCCCTAACTATAGGCCACAGCCGCTACCTTCCAACTCCTCGTCCTTACATTCCCACTTTACTCCCCAACGGTACTTGTAGCTCACCCATTGGGTGTCCGTCTCGAAGCAGCTACAAAACTGGCGAGCCGAACATGTCCTCGGACACTCCCGGAACTAAAAGCCATACGCTAAAAAAACAAAAACATTTGAGTGATACTTTTGTATACTTGTAAAGCCATACGATTTTATATATATATAAGTAACCACCAGCGACAATTCTTCAATGTACTGTATGGGGCTCAGAAGAATGTTAGGCAGAGTAATGTAGCCGCCGAGAGCTGAACCCACGATAACATCTGCCTTCCTGAAAACATTCCGCCATAATTTCCAAGCAGTGTTTACTCGTCCTACTGAGCGCGCAATGGGCTGCTATATTCTGCCGAGTATTAAGCAGGTTAACCCAGAGGAGTGCGTCAGGCCTCGGCAGCCGGCACATTTCCTATCCTCGCCGCTAGATGGGGGCTTCATTCATTCCATTCCTGACCCGGTCGGAGACTGGAAGCAGGCTGTGGATTTTCATTTTCATTAAGCAGGTTAACATGGCACCGAATGACGCATTCTTCTCAGCTCCGTACAGTACTCCCCTCTCTCAAGTCTACTACAGTGCCACACTCTTGGAAGGCTACGCCTCCGAAGCCGCCGGTCCTAATAATGATATTAAACAAGTTCTGATTGTCTTCTAAAGGGAAGCGTGATGGCGCAGTGGCTTAGCTGCTCGTCTTTCACCCGGACGGCCGGGGTTCGAATCCCGGTGACAGCGGGGTGGAATTTTCACCTGAAAAGTCACGTGGTGTCAGGAAGGGCATCCGGCCTTAAATTCCCGGCCAAAACCCAAATGAGCCCGGTTGGCTCCGGTGACCTTAATTAATTGGGAAAAGCCGAAGAAAGATGATGATGATGATGATGATGATCTGATTGTATTCTAAAAACTATCCGCAAACTTTCTCCAAACATTATCCGCAGCCTATCCGCTATCCGTACAACCTGGCGAAAAATTTTGAGGATATCAGCGGGTTTATCCGCTTGACATATAAATATAGGTTAATTATTAGACAAGCACAATACACACCCTACTATACGGGGCAGATGACCAATATGTCCCAAGACCCTCAAATGAAACAACAGGATATAGGCCTATGGTTGCCTAAGTGAAACAACTTTGCCCAGTTTAACTCTCGTTCGTTCGAATGAAGGTCACATTACGTTCGCATCCTGTTAGATCTTCATGCCAGATTATCATCGTGAGAAATTTTCTCATGCTACTTGCACGAGAAGTCAGCAGCTACTTGTGTTTTGACTCCTATCCGGCAATTTAGCTGACAAGGGAACCGCGCCTACTTCTCATCACCGATTGTGTCCTAATGAAATTCATTTATTTGCAATTGGGGAGTGTGTCCCCCGGTGGCAAATTGGGTATACATCACAAATAAACAATTATACTTAACAATTCAATAACAATTAAACTGGAGTGTTTACACAAATCATCAGTCTTTTCACACACCTATATGTTTGGGGAAAGGCTCTAAGACAGCGGCGGGTAGAGAATTCCAGTTATCAATGGCGGGGCTTAGCCAGAAATGATAGTGACAGAAGTGGGGGCCAAGCGTTTAGAAAAAGAGCATTTTGGCGCGGGTCGGGCGAGGGATGAGCCACGTATGTTAGCGTAGTTTCCAGACGGTGGTTGGCACAGCGGAAAGAGTACAGAACGGTAGTCCGAGGGTCGTGAGGTTGAGTCCCTCTGCGGAAACTGTTTTTTCTGGTTTTTATTTTTAATTTGTGAGTAGCGAAATAATGCTCAATGTATTGTGTCTATTAATATTTCCATAAAAGGCATGAAATGGCAAGGCAAAGGAAAATTTGGGATGGCGAATAAATTTCCAGGATGGGATTCTAATAAAGGCGTACACGAGAACGCCATATATAACATTAGATACATTTATGATTTTACAGTTGATTATTTACACGTACTTGGGTGATATTCATCGTAAAAACAGGCGAAGCAGCTATTTTCTCGGCATCCTGCACACGTTATAAACGCCGCAGTTTTTCAATTACATGGTTGTTTTAAAGTTGCTAAATAAAAAAGCAAGTTTGGTTTACATTCATAGAAGGTTCTCTCCCATCCCACAGTTTGTGGCAGAAAACTACGCGTAAGGCATCAGTTCGCCAGATATCGGGAACGATAGCCGCTGATGACAATGAAATGTATTTTGATGCAGTCATCTCAGGATGTAATTTTTATTTTTGGTTAACACAAGAGCAGTTTTGAAACATTTTGATAAAATTCTTTACCTGACTATACAATACGATTACAATACAGTACTGTGTAAAGTTGTTTGCACAGTTACATCTCAGTACTTGTGTGTTTACTTACAATCTAAATTAAAATGTACTGTGCACCACGATAAATACGTAATTTTTACTGGGAGTCATACTTGCCCCCACGTTATATCCGAATCCATGCTAAATAGGACCGTGCTATTAGGGAGTTTAACTGTTTGTGTTTCAAATCACGGCGTTGACAACAAACAACCATAGTGTTGCTCTTTGGTTAGGATCTCGCCTCTTGTTGGAATCTTGTTGGCAATAGTGGGTGCTTCAAAGTCCAAAACCCGTGTCAGTAAGGTCACTGGTACCAAAACGAACACCTTCAGCTGGACAAAATTCCGGGACCATTATTATTTTCAGCTACTTAAGGGAAACGTTGTGATGGTAGCTATCTTATGTGGGGTTGTGAAGAACGCATTTCTATTCTCAATCGTAAACTCCCAAGAATTATAAACACTCTACAGAGGACACCCTATGCAAGGGGGGAGTGAATTTTTCGATCTATAAAGTTAGGTTCATTGGCTAGAAATTTACGTAAAATAAATAAGTAAATAAATAATCAAATCGATAAATTAATGAACAAATGAATAAATAAATCAATACATCAATGAATAAATAAAGAAGAAAATAATTATTTCACACAGCCAAAGGCAACCAAACGGAGATGGTTCCAAGAATGTGAGAAAGGCCTGATACAAATTGTTATTCCAGAAACGAAAATCCACGACAGATTTGAATTTCAACAAATGTTAAAAAACTATCCAAATTTTAAAGTGGAATCTGAGCCCAGGAGACGGACAGGCCACAGAAGCACAAAAGAAGGCACTGATCGATGGACTCAAGAAATATTGGGAGGATGTCAAGGCTGGTAATAGAACAAGTAAGTTACTAGGCGAAAATTATATGCAGTCAATAGAAGCTTAATTCAAATGTTAAAAAAATCCCGTCGCAAGGTTAAGAGCCTTCCTTGTGTAACTGCACACACCGTAAGGCATCAGGACTATAAAATTAGCAAGGAATGACTGAATAAAGTTCGAGATGCCCTTATAAGTTTTAAGTCTCGAAAGAACCAAATTGCACAATATTATTTAACATTAAAGAGGCTGCATGTGACGTGATGCAGTTTCATCAGTAGCGACCTAGACGTGAGTTGCCGGTCTGTGTATAAGAGTTATTGTGTTGTATTTGTTCCTTGTGCTTACCAGTGTCTATTGCAATGTATTGTATTCTTGATGATCAGGTACCGTGCACTCTTTGAGTCGTCGACACCCAGTTTCTCCACACGAACGCTTCTTGTTCGCCGCCCTCCTTAGGAGCTTTGCTACTTCATTACGACTTACGGAATGGGATTCGAAGTGACTGCCGATTGTTTGTGGATGATTGTGCAATACACTGAACAATTCATAGCTCACAAAACAACGCTCAGTTACAAAGTGACCTCAACCTTGTTCATAAATCGGCGGTTGACAACAAAATGAAGGTAAATACGAGTAAATTTAGTCTCATGAGAATAAGGGGAGGCCGAAGGAATGATTTTCAATATAATATCGGCTTGGAAATACTTGTAGAACAAGACTCGTGCAAATACTTGGGCATCCATGTATGGAATATAAGGTGCGTTCAAAAAGTAACGAGCCAGAGGCATAATTACAGAAACCAGTACCTGTATGTTAGAAGTATTGGCCCTGGCTGTTGAGGCACTTGTCCCACTGTGACACGTAACGGTGAAGGGCTGTCTCATAAAATTCCCTGGGCTGCGATGTGAACCAGTTCCGCACGTACAGCTGGACGTCGAAGTCCGAGGTGAATCGTTGGCCCCGCAGAGCCCTTTTCAGGGGACCAAACATGGCGTAATCACAGGGAGAGAGGTCTGGACTGTATGGAGGGTGGCCGAGAACCTCCCATTTGAATTTCAACAGGAGTGCCGCGACTGTGTTGGCCGTATGAGGTCGTGCATTGTCGTGTAGCAGAATGACCCCAAGGGTGAGATTGCCTGGTCGTTTTGTTTTGATCGTTTGGCGAAGGGTGGTCAAGGTTGGCGAGTAACGCTGGGCATTCACTGTTGTTCCGTGCGGCATGAAGTGTATCAGAAGGGGGCCATCTAGGTCAAAGAAGAACGTCAGCATTACATTTCCTGCACTCGTGTGGATGGCCTTGCCTTTTTTGGGTGGTGGTGACCCTGGATGCTTCCACTGGAGACTGTCGTTTGGATTCTGGTTCGAAGTGATGACACCATGACTCATCTCCAGCCACCACTCGTGCCAGGAACCCATTCCCTTCCCTCGCATAGTGGGCTATTCGACATGCTTCCTGGTGTGGTTGAAGACTGTGGGGCACCCATTGGGCACACACTTTGAGCATGTGCAGTCGTTCCTTCATGATGGTGTGCACACTTCCGACGCTCAATCCGACCACCTGGCTATGGCGTTCACCGTCACTCGGCGGTCCTGGGTAATGAGTGCATCAACCAGCTGGACGTTGTCATCGGTAATGCAGGGGGGTGCCCCAGACCGGGCATCAACGGCTAACGACACCCGTCCTTCCCTGAAGCGCTTGTGCCACGCCTTGACTCTTGAATGGGACATGCAGTGTTCGCCGTACACTTGTGACATTCGGCGATGAATGTCCGTTCCCCCTACTCCTTCCGCTGTCAGAAACCGAACAACACCTCTTTGCTCTTCGTTTGATGCATCCATGTCACTGTTTGCAATGCGACTGGCAGCGTTGGACGATGGACGCACGCTTTGTATCGCCACGTGACGTGCACACGTGCCCTCTAGCGACGGGCTGTGACCTTCCACGCTCTGGTGAGAACCACACCTCGTTACACACGCCACGGTTAGCCGATGTCGTCACCGGTTTGCGCATTCCAGCCTCCGACTCATTACTTGTTGAACGCACCTTATAAAACGGAATAGCTATGTGGGCTGTGTCGTCTCCAAGGCGTACATTTCACTTCATTATGTAATGAGGGTATTAAAAGGCAGTAAGTCCACGGCAAATGAATTAGGATATTTGACCCTGGTGAGGCCAATCTTGGAATACGTCTCAGTGGTTTGAGACCCATATCATGAAGGGCTCATTAATAAGCTCTAGATGATACAAAGGAAGGCTGCTAGGTTTGCGCTCAATGTTTTTAACCCTAGAAACTAGAAGAAGTTTAACTCGAATGATAGAAAAAGCAGGGTGAGAATCTCTGGAAGATGGAAGAACGAAATCCAGACTAGACGCTATGTTTAACACGTATACTAATCGGCCAGCATGGGAAGAACTAAGCAAACGTCTGGGAAATCCCACCTACCTGAGCAGGGTAGATCATCCACCTTAAGTTAAGGATCGACCACAGCGTACAAATTATGGGAAATATTCTCTCATTAGGCTAATCGTGGTATTGATCATTTGAACTCATGAAAGCCTCCGTGGCTTAGGCGGCAGCACGCCGGCCTCTCATCGCTGGATCCGTGGTTCAAATCCCGGTCACTCCATGTGAGATCTGTGCTGGACAAAACGGAGGCTGACAGGTTTTTCTCCGGGTACTCCGGTTTTCCCTGTCACAATTTCATTCCAGCAACACTCTCCACTATCATTTCATTTCATCTGTCATTCATTTAATCATTGCCCCAGAGGAGTGCGTCAGGCCTCGGCAGCCGGCACAGTTCATATCCTCGCCGCTAGATGGGGGCTTCATTCATTCCATTCCTGACCCGGTCGGAGACTTGAAGCAGGCTGTGGATTTTCATTCATTTTCACCTGCCTCAGCCTTCGAGCCTTTCCCCAAACATTGTCTGGCTGCGTGGCTCAGGGGTAACGTTCTCGCTTGCTGAGCCCAAGGTTGCAGGTTCGAAACCTGGCGCAGTCAGCTGGCATTTGAGGGTGCGCAAATGCGAGGGTGCCGTGTCAGTACATTTACTGGCACGTTAAAGATCCCCTTCGGGGCAAAATTCCGGCACCCCGGCGTCTCTAAAAGCCAGTGTAGTTAAAAGGGACGTAAAACCAATAACATTAGTATTATTATTATTTCCCCAAACATATTGATGTTTTAAGAGAAGAGCGAACGGTTGTGTAAATATCACGATGTAGGGCCCGGATGTTGATGCCGTAAAAAAGTTTTAAAAATGCACTTAAAATTTTCAAAAATGACTGTAATAAATGACCTAAAAATTCGAAAAATGCACTATAAAATGGAGAAAATGATATTATAATAATAAACTCACTAATATTTCAAAAATGACATCTTAAGCTCAAACTGAGAAGTCAATCAAAATAGATTTCTAGCACTTAACAAAAGGTTTATGTTCACTTTAGTCTGAGTTGTGCTGCACTACGAGCATCTGTATACCTACGGTACCGTTCTTTTGCATTCAAGATATATATTTTTCTAGTAATAGCAATACTGAAATATTCTATTTCAATATTTTAAACTATCTTGTATCAGCTACTAGCTTCTTCTTCTTAACTCTTGAGAGACAAAACTCCCTCATATAAAGCTGTGACATGACTACATTTTAAAAGCAATGAAAAAAGGCCGATTTCTATAAAATATGACCAAAAAAATCTACCAAACTTAAAAAATGCTCCTAAAATGGAAAAAATAGCAAAAAGGTGAAGAATAAAAATAACATATTTGCATACGGAGTTTCTGTGTACTTCAGCATTGTTTGAGACAGCTCAGTTAAAATATGTCATCAATATCCGGGCCCTAGTAGCCTAATTAGTATAGTTCACAAATCGCGACTTTGTGTAAAGTGTTTTTGATATTGTTAGTAATTTTCTGTAATTGTATAATTTTCCACCCCCATTTGCAGTTAAAGTAAATGAATGAATGAATGTATTTGTGCTTATTTACGTTGTATGGTGATCATTCAATCAAGACATCATTCCTCCCCCCATCCTCTTCATTTGTTGACTGTTGACGTATGAGTTTTATGTCGCTTATCGTCTCAGCTCGGTTTCACCCACGGATTCTGGGAGGGGTCATTCCCTGGTACAGTAAATATTTGAATACATTGTAATGCATTGGCATCTAATTTAGTTCAATTGTCTACATAACCTGAAGATGGCGGCTGTGCAAAATATTTCACCGGCATTCTATATCTCCGAAACTATTATTGATATCACCTTGAAATTTTGTACGGTGATAGAGGGTACTACTAGAAGTTTAGTTATGAGACTTTAAACAAGTAGTTCTGTGAAGAACTATATAGCCTATTTTCATAGATCATACGTGTGTTAATTGCCTCTATCAACATACAAAATTTCAGTTTGATTGCTCTAATAGATTCGTAGATATTGAGTACCGACTAAATATTTCGGATGGTCGCCATGCTGGATTTTTATATATGTAGGTCTTAAGTTATGTCTTATTACAATGAATATTATTGTGTACGTGTAGTATTCAAACTTCAATCGCATGATTAGGACACAAGAAGTAAAAACGAGATTTTAAAATTTCGCACAGCTGCCATCTTGTGATCATGAAAACAATTGAAATAAATTAGATGCCAGTGGATTAACATTTTTATAAGTATTTACCGTACCAAGTTTCACTGTACTAGGATGGTTAAATCGCGAGGAACGTCCTTATATATATATATTTCGCGTCACCGCCATGTTGGATTTGTGCCCACCAGGTAATTGAAAGTGCTATAGGTGAACGTATGTGCATAGCCTCTATGAACATAACAGATTTCAGTTTGATTGCTGTAATAGATTCGTAGATATTGAGATCCGTCTAATCCATGTTGGATTGTTATATACATAGGCCATAGAGTCGTGTTGCAAGGACGCTGTCTGGGAGCTGAACACACTTTGTCAGCAGATACAACTGGGGATGATGAAAGGGCTATTGTCCAGGTGGCCGTTAACTTGGGTCTAATTCAGGAAGGGGCAGACAAGGGATTTTGGATGGAATTCGGCGGTGGACCAATTGAATGGAACCGTCCCAGCATTTGCCTGATAGTGAAAATGGGTAACCACGAACACCATTTTTAAGAATGGCCGAGGTGTGATTAGAACCCACGCTCTCCCGAGGTAGCGAGGCACGGGCCACCGTGGCTTAGGCGGCAGCACGCCGGCCTCTCACCGCTGGGTCCGTGGTTCAAATCCCGGTCACTCCATGTGAGATCTGTGCTGGACAAAACGGAGGCAGATAGGTTTTTCTCCGGGTACTCCGGTTTTCCCAGTCACAAATTTCATTCCAGCAACACTCTCCACTATCATTTCATTTCATCTGTCATTCAATCAATGCCCCAGAGGAGTGCGTCAGGCCTCGGCAGCCGGCACAGTCCTTATCCTCGCCGCTAGATGGGGGCTTCATTCATTCCATTCCTGACCCGGTTGGAGACTGGAAGCAGGCTGTGGATTTTCATTCATTTCATATTATTCCTGTGTGTACGGGGCTGGGTGATGGGGTGAGGTCAGTTTTCATGTGGCATGTTGTTTTTGTGCTGTACGAATTGTTCAATCACCTGTTAATATGCTAACTTCCCGCAAAATCAAATATTTCATCCTGTCGAAAGTTTGGTTTGTTATTTAGACTGCTTAATCATAAAAATTGCTACTAGATTATTTCCTAATATACAATACTCAACACACATCAAATAGCACTTTCTAGCATTGGCCAATTTTTTCGTGATATTTGGATGGATATTACGTACTTCGGTACATGCTAATGGAACCTCATATATTTGTTGTCTCTGCTTACAAGTCCAACGAGGAATGTAGTGATAGGAAATCACTTGTTTGCGAGGTGAGGCGGATAATGAGGGGAAGGGGCTTCCCTACACTGAGCATTCCTTTCGTTGTCATGGCTGCCTACTTACGGCTTGGTGGAATATATCAGCCCGTTGCTTATTCAGTAGGACGAGTAGGAAGTTACGGGGGAATGTTTTTGGAAAGGCAGATATCGCTGATCCACAGCCAGACAACAACGCACCACGTCTTTTGCCGGCTATATTACTTTCAGTAAGAAGAGGAGGAGGAATGTAGTCGCCGAAAACGCGGCGCCTCGTTATCTGGCTGATGATCAGCGATATCTGGCATCCCAAAAATATTGCGTCATAACTCTTTTGCGAAGGAACTTCTCCGGAAGTCGGAAGAAGAATGAAACAAAACAAAGCAGTGAATGATAATAAGGACTTAATAAGACAGTAATAATAATAATAATAATTTTACGTCCCTCTTAACTACTATGGCTCGTACAGACGCCAATGTGCAGGAATTCTGCCCCGAATGGGATGTTTAACGTGCCAGTATATCTTCTGGCCGGCCCCGTGGTGTTGGGGTAGCGCGCTTGCCTCTTAGCCGGAGGCCCCGGGTTTGATTCCCGGCTCCGTCAGGGATTTTAGAAATTATTGACGCATGGGCTGGAACAGGGTGCACTCAGCCTCGTGAGAACAATTGAGTAGCTGTTTGACAGTGAGACAGCGCCCCCGTCACGAAAACTAAAATTAACGGCCGAGGAGACCCGATACGCTAACCACGCGTCACCCCAATATCTGCAGGCCAAATGACTGGGAAGCGGTCGCTGGGTAGGACTGGGCCCTTCATGGGCTGTAGTTCTAGTTTTTAGCCTATTTTCAATTTTGAAAAAATAGGCTTATGAGATCACCTTTTGTCCGTGTGTGTGTGCGTGCGCGTGTGTGTGTGTGTGTGTGTGTGTGTGTGTGTGTGATTCGTGTGTGTGTTCCCCCCTAATAAAATCTAAACGGCTGGTGCGATTTCAATGAAACTCGGTGTGTTCATAGCACTATTCCCGGCGACCTCGACCGTGCCCTTCAAATTTTGTTACGACTCACCAATGCAAAATGGCGGCTGTGCGAAATATTTCACTAGCATTCAATATCTCCGAAACTATTACCGATATCGCCCTGAAATTGTGTACGGTATTAAAGGGTACTACTAGAAGTTCACCTATGAGACTTTCAAAAACCTGGTGACTACAAAACCAACATGGCGGTCAAGCGAAGTTGAGACTTTTAAATAGACTTTTCCCGCGATTTAACTATCCACACGTAATGAAACTTGGTACAGCAAATGTTTATACACATTGTAATGCACTGGAGTCTAATTTAGTTCAATTGTTAACATAACTTCAAAATGGCGGCTGTGCGAAATATTTCACTGACATTCTATATCTCCGAAACTATTACAGATATCACCCTGCAATTTAGTACGGTGATAAAGGGTACTGATACAAGTTTACCTATGTATATTTCATAAACGTGTAAAGTAGAAAACGAACATGGCGACCAAGCGAAGTTGAGACTTTTAAATAGACTTTTCTCACGATTTAACCATCCAAACGTAATGAAATTAGGTACAGCAAGTGTTTATACACATAGTAATGCACTGGAGTCTAATTTAGTTCAATTGTTTACATAACCTCAAAATGGCGGCTGTGCGAAATATTTCACTGGCATTCTATATCTCCGAAACGATTACAGATATCATCATGCAATTTTGCACGGTGATAAAGGGTACTGGTACAAGTTTATCTATGTATATTTCATAAACTTGTAAAGTAAAAAACGAACATGGCGACCAAGCGAATTTGAAATATTTTAATAGACTTTTCTCGTGATTTAACTCTCTGAGCGCAGTGAAATGTGGTACAGTAAATAATTTTGCAGATTGTAATGCACTGCCATCTAATTTAAATCAATTGTTTACATAACCTCAATATGGCGGCTGTGCGAAATTTTAAAATTAAGTTTTTATTTCTTGTGTCGTAATCATGCGATCGAAGTGAAAGTTTGAATAATGAACCTAGGCAATAATTTTCCTTGAATGGTACATAATTCTATGGCCTATACATATAACAATCCTAAATGGCGAGCTTCCGAAATATTTAGACGGTTCTCAGTATCTATGAATCTCTTACAGCAACCAAACTGATTTTTTTAATGTTCATAGAGACTATGAACATATGTTCACCTATAGGACTTTCATTAACCTGGTGAGCACAAATCCAACATGGCGGCGACGCGAAGTATAAATATTTAAATGGACGATTCTCGCGAATTAACTATCCGAGTGCTGTGAAACGTTGCACGTTAAATGCTTATACAAATGTTGATCCACTGGCATCTAATTTTTTTCAATTGTGTGCATAATCACAAGATGGCTGCTGTGCGTAATTTTAAAATATCGTTTTTACTTCTTGTGTTCTAATCATGCGACCGAAGTTTGAATACCACACGTACACAATAATCTTAATGTAATAGTACAAAAATAAAAATCCAACCTGGCGACAATCTGAAATATTTAGACGGTTCTCAATATCTACGAATCTGTTACAGCAATTAAACTGAAATTTTGTATGTTGATAGAAGAAATTAACATGAGCAGGATATATGAAAATAGGCTGTATAGTTCTTTACGGAACTACTTGTTTTTTATTATAGTATATCTACTGACACGCCTCCCTCGCATTTGTTCACCCTCAAATGCCAACTGATTGCGTCAGGATTCGATCCTGCAACCTTGGGAACAGCAGGCGAGAACATTACCACTGCGCCACGCAGCCAGTCAGGACAACAAGAGCGTAGATACGTACACCAGGAAAGCCACTCAGTGGACACTCAGTCTGTGAATCGGGCCAATTTGTTCTACCTAGTAAGTAGGTGCCATGTCTACAAAAGGCACGCTGTGTGCTGAAAAGCCTCTCCCCCCCCCCCTCTCCCCCCCCCCCTCCCCCCCCCCCCCCCCGCCGCTTTCCTAGTCATCCCACACTCGCACACAAGTGAGGTTCCAACAATACAGGCAGTTCGTCGGCAAACACAATCCGATCCGGGTAGCAGCACAAACAAAGATAAACTCGCTGCAAATGAGAGTCCACTTGCGCACTAAAATCGGCTCTGGTGCGGCTGTCCAATACTAATCGTCGAGGTCTCACTGACCATCAGGCTACTTGGGGGAAATTACCGCAAGCTCACAGGAACTCAGGCCTAAGACAAATTCTACAATTAATTCAACACTTGGCCACAACATCCATATAAACATATAAACACTGCCAATCCTGCCAATCAAACATCTACAAACATATGGGAACCGTGGCGAAGTCTGCCTGGGGGGGGGGAGGCCCTGCCAGCCCGTCCGGGGTGACGAACCACGGTCCTCGGAGCAGCAAACACACCAAACTGCACAGGAGCGTATTACAGGACTCGAACTAAGTACCCACTAGGAGGCCCAGCCTAGCGGAGCCAATCCCGGCTTCCATGCATCGTGAAATCCATAAACTTCAAATTACAACATCTACAGTCTAAATTAACAATAATTAATCATAATACCGCATAATTATTACATACAAACACATTTAAACTCCATCCAGCCATCAGCCAATCAGATCACTCCTCCAGCCAATCAGCGAACAGCAACTTTAAATTCAAACTCCCCGCTCCAGTGACAGTCTTTACACTACAATAGCACTAGACACAAATTCTTTTCACAAATATTAACAATATGAGGTGGTAGCTGAGGCCTTTACAAAGCAATTCATTGTTATAAAACAATGCCAAACCTACTACAGGTCTTTATTTTCCATTTCTCCTAAAGCACTATTTAACTTCTACCTACTAAAGGTCTTCTACATTTCAAATTAAAATCGTGAAGCTGCTGCTCAAATTAAACCATTATACACACTGCAAAATTAAACACAGCTAAACCATGGCGAACGAACCGATAATGACAACTACAGCATCGGCAGGAGTGTGCACTGGCCAACAATGGCCGTCAGGCACATCCTGACCCGAACATAAGCTGAAACAGATCGCTATTCTCTTTCCCAATTTGCACTGCCCCAAATTAATTAACTGATTGCTCTCGCAATTAATTAATTAAATTTTTCATTTATTACCCTTGCACAACTAAAAGCCATTGCACTGCAAAAACTCTGGCTGTCAGTTATTCATTAAACTATAGCCAGAGGTAACGTACTTAATTCATTATTATTTTAAGTATCCTCCAAACTTTTTTCCCCTTAAACTAGTGTAAAAGGAGCCCGGTTTACGGGCACCAGACTCTTCCTCTTCCTGCATTCACCTTGTCAAAGGTGATATGCTTGTCACTGCCTGAGAATAGTATAGTGCCTTTAGCTATGCCATCGGTAAGACAGAAGGCGGGCTGCATTTCTTGTCGAACGTCCTGTATTAATGAGCATCTATCACAACCATAGTTGTCACATCTTGGCGTATCAGTGGTGGAGGACCATGACTAATTGTGGGCTGTTGTAGTGCTTGGTAGTGATTGATTTAATCAACCTAATCCTGATGACGTTTTCCTGACAAACGAAACATGTCATTTGTAATCTGTGAAATTAATATATCAGTTACATGTAAAACATTTTCAGGATATGTCAAATCATTTTTAATAGGAAACATAAATAGCCTACGTGTTTACCGACTGAAGAGTTATCAATTAATTATGCTCGAGGCGGTTTCGTTGACGTAGTTGGTAGCATGCTAAGCTTCTAAGCCCAATATTGCGGGGTCAAACCCGGCCGAAGATGTCGTTTTTTTAAGAGCGTTAAAAATCCCTCAGTATGCCTTCGGAGTGGAAGTAAAGCCGGCGGGCCCTTGTCATAGATTTATGGCATGTAAAAGAACCTTCCACTAACTACAATTGTGTGAAGCTACATTTGTAGGATATATTTGATTAACGCTCTATTAAGTTCCAACGTTCGTCGCCAGGTGTTGGTTGCGGTGGCATCTAGATCCAAGTTCACAGCTAGGTGTCGTTGAAGGTAGCATTTGGTAGCAAAAGTAGGAACTACTTGAAATTGATCGTCTGCAGTCCTTACCTGAATTGGAGATAACACACACTAATACAGCCATCACAATTAACACCGGTTATCAGACAGATTCTAACCACACCCAAAGTAAACGGGGCTACATGGCCCCATTGTCGCAGCCCCTAAACTGAGGAACCAACCAACCTCAAATTATTTTAATAGGAAACATAAATACGTGTTGACTGAATGAAGAGTTATCAATTATTGCTAGACAATACAGTTAATACGTGGGGCTCAAGATCGTTGATATCCAAAAGCCCTAATTGAAGCAGCACCAAATCAAGACACCTGTTGCTGAGATCTTTCTCTATCGATGACTCTTTAAAAGTCGTAGTGCTGTATTTGTAAGCATCGCCTGCCTACCTTGGCCGTCAGGCCTAAACCACCTTGATTGTGACGTGAAACAAATGACTATTGCTCAAGTGGATCACACTGTCCGTCCTTGAAAACACAACAATAACAAGAAACGTGTTAATGTGCTCTCGGGCACAATTCCAATAACCCACGTGCGTTAATTTAAATGCCCTAAATTTATATTCAATTACGTAAAGAAGCACGTGTGCTGGCGCAGTGCCAGGATGGGACCTTGGGAGTTTACCTGGTTCTGTCGCATTTTGAAGTTATTATTATTATTATTATTATTATTATTATTATTATTATTATTATTATTGTTTCGTTTCGTTTCAGCCAATCGAGGACCACCCCATTTCAACTGTTACTTTTAGCTTTTAAAATTAGACCAATATTCCTTGTTTCGTAGACGGTGTTGTTCTTTTCTCTCGTTTTTCAACGCCTTTCCAGTTTTCAGCGTTGGCTTATTATGGAAACTCCGATATTCGAAGAGTTTTCTCTTAAGCAGGTCACGCTCCTGGATATCTTTACAGGAGATCTCAATCTCCTGCAGATATTTTTGTATCGCTGAGCCTACTTTCTATTTTTGCAAAAAATGAAAGTAGACTTATGAGATCTACACAGGGCGAAAAATTGTCTGTCTGTCTGTTTTGTGAGTGTGTGTATGTGTGTGGGATTTGGTATGTCTGCCCCCCCCCCCCTATCAATTCAAACACGACGAAACCGAATTGAACGAAATTTGGAACAGAGGTAGCACTAGCCAAGGACACCTCAGTGCCATGTTTTATATTGTCACCATCTTTTCCAAAACGTAATGGCGACCACTCAAATGGTCAGAACTTATAATTAAATTACGACCAATCGGATCTTTACCTAATTTTGTAAAAACATACCTTTATATGGGACGCGTCTTGTGCCCAAACTACAAGGTCATCAACCGCACCATTTCTGGATGGCGGCCGTGTGAATCATGCAAACTTTATAATCCATAACATGGGGCCAACCAGTTCCGATTATCGAACCGAGAATCGTTTAAACTGTTTTTAAGGACGTGGCCTGTTCGAAATTAAAAGTTTATCCTGTAATATTATAGTGCAGAAGTGACTTTAATAAGCTGAGCCGTCTCCTTTACTAGACAAAATGGCAGCTGATCTCTCGTTCTGACCTATATTTCACTAATTTGGGTATGTTGCATGCAATATAGCCTACTGATAGAAATAATATGAACTTGTATGAAATGAACTTTGTTATATATATATACTCCAGTGAAGAAATCGTTAAGTCAAGTCATTATTTGCTAATGCGTTGTATCTAAATCAATTGATAACGTTCAAATTGGCAGGTCATATTTGGCTCCGTGGTTATAGCGTTGGTCTTTCATACGGCCGGCTAGGGATCTAGTCCTAGCAGAGTTGTATTTTATGCTTGCTTTATTAATATTTATTGTGTTTTGAGTACTGAGACTTTATACAATTAATCGTTGAATTGAACATTTTGCAATGGAAAATATATATTTAATTAAAACAAAGTTGCTACCGCATCTGCACGAGTGACATCTACTAGCAACTAGTTGAACTATGCGTGAGCTAACCACAGCCTACTAGATGCGAGCTGCGCTATATACCGGCCAGTTAGTGAACCCATGCCGACGGTGTAATTGAATGTCTCTAGGTGCCGATAGAGCGCACTCCCAAGGATAGGTGCGATTAAAAATTAGGTGTGCAGTACGTACTGTATACAATGAATTGTGTTTCTCCCAGTGATGGGTGTAGAACAGCGAAGTTTCAATTATTGTAAATATTCGGTGTTAATATACTGAATTCCTACGTTGTTTGGAGTGTTTGCTGTTGAAATTGCAAAATGCTGGGGTAAATTATAAACTATGTTTTCAACGCCGCTGCTTAAATCCAGTGTGCCAATTTGCACTTCGAATAGGAAAAAAATAGGAGGTGATAAGGACAGAGAGTTATAACTATAGGCTACCCATACATTCAGGAGAAAGTAGGCTATATGTTCTTTTCTGAACATCTTGTTTTTGTCTTTAAGAAAGTATTATTATTATTATTATTATTATTATTATTATTATTATTATTATTATTATTATTATTGATTTAAACCCACGAAGGAACATTTTTGACTAGTTCTTCTGTGAAAATCTCTTTCGTTCCCAATATCTCTTAAAACCGGCTTTTTTATTATTATTAATTATTTTTTTATAGCTTTTCTCCTGTAAGATGAGTTTTCGAGACTTCGTCACTTTGGGTGATGAGGACCAAGCGTTAATCATATCTCAACATTTGGAACAATCTTCAACAAATTCAGAAATCCCAGCGGAATCCAAGTCCTTTTGGACTTAATTGAGCCACTGAGTTACAGTCGTACAGCTTTTAACTAAGGGGAAGATCCTCAAGTCTGGTGTTGTCGATTTCGTATAAGGTGCCTGTAGAACTTCAGCCGCTTAGGTCGCATGCTAGTATTGACCGTTTCCAACTGTCGTTATAGTTCTGAGTTTGCTTTCAGTCGGTAAGTTCCGTCTGGGAGCAATCTCGGCCTATGAAAGTTCCTGAGAATGCGTCTCAGGTCATCCGTGATGCCTTTCCTGTTAATCAGGAGGGTCTCTGCTGCGTATAAATAACTATGGTCTGATGACAGCTTTGAAATGACCCCCCTTGTAACGGTTACGAGAATGTTGGTAGGCTACGTTGAGTCTGTTGCATCTTTCTGAGATGGAAGTGCTGTTCCTATCATTGAGGCGGACACATTCACCGAGACAACGGAAGCGATTGACTCTCCCAGTCGTTCCATATCATATCAGACAAGATTACTGGTACGACGTCTTTAACAATAATTGTATATGTGTTTTGAGCAGCCTTCTGTGCTATTGGACTTAAAATGTGGTACACCCATTCTCGTGGGGGGGAACTAGGAAGATATGGATGGCTCCTAACTTAACGCCATGGCCGCTTCCTTCCAAGTCCAATTGAATCCATCATTTGGAAAAGGAGACTAGTCCATTACAAGTAACTTTTCAGGAATGAGGAAAAACTGTATAAATTAATTCATTCTAGTTCTTCTGCATTCAAAACTAACTGAAACCGTAAAGGGTTGATTAGGCATTATGTCCACACATAAACATATTACTATTTAAACAATTAACATAACTCCAGTGGTCAAAATATATCGTGGACTTGTCACGTTTTTCAAATGATCTATTAATTTTAAATGATATTATCAAACAGCTTGATTAAATGATCGTAAATATAAATCAGAATAATGTATTCAGTCGCCTCTGTTGTGTAGTGGTCAGCGTGCTTAGCTGCTACCCCGGAGGTCCGCGGTTCGATTCCAGGCTCTGCCACGAAATTTGACAAGTGGTATGTGGACTGTAACGGGGTCTGCTCAGCCTCGGGTGGTCCAAATGAGTAGAGGGGGTTCGATTCACACCTCAGCCATCCTCGAAGTGGGTTTCCGTGGTTTCGTCTCCGGGCAAATGCCGGGATGGTACCTACCATTAGGCCACGGCCGCCTCCTTCCCTCTTCCTTGTCTGTCCCTCCCATTCTTCCCATTCCGTCCCATCCCTCTTGAGGCCCTTTTTTCGCTTTGCAGGTGAGGCCGCCTGGGCGAGGCGGTAGTCCCGCCTCCCCAGTTGTATCCCCCGACTCGATGTCAAGCTCCAGGACAATGCCCATAGAGGCGATAAAGGTGGGATCCTTCGCTGAGTCCGTGGGTAAAGCCTACCTGGAGGGTAAACTGACTACGAACGAAGCAATTTATTCAGTTTCAAATACCATATAAGCTTATTATGCAAGTACATTAAACGGTTTTCTGATTTTCATTCATTTATTGATTTCTTCTTCGTCTTCAGTGGTTGGCCATACCAATATTTTTTCATAGAAACCCAAACAGTCGGAAGGAATGTATTTTATCATTTTTCTGATGACTTCTACTTTCTCTCTATTTAATGGTACGAGGCCACAAGGGTGTGCTGTAATTAAATTTATTCTGGGAATGGGAATGACACGTGCCAGGAGGTGCTATTCACATGAGCAAAACCCTTGATCTTGGAAATCCCGATTTTATTTCTCTTGCATTCATCTGGATTAAGAACACCTCTCTTTATTTTGTTTGGTGAAGGTAATGTATCCTGCTTATCCAAATGCTCCATCTTTACTGGCCAAAGGAGATTTGTTTGTGAATAGAAAAAGGTCGAAATGAACACGTAAACAAATGACAACTGCAAAGCACAACCTCCTGTCATTGAAGAAGGTTACAAGTCATGTTCACACGTTTTTCTAACGAAACATAATTTTATATGCCAAAATTAAGCTTTTACATTAATGGGAATTGTCTCCTTTTTACACAGATGATCAGGATTGAGTTATAGGTTATGAAAATGTCTTTATATCATTTTTGTAAAAAATGTGACTCGTCTCTTTTTTCAAATGATGGAATCAATTACACATAGCCTACACACACTACTCGAACCATCACAATGATACAGGTCTGCATGACCACGACGACACAATGCCCCTATAATCAACAACATAACACGTGTGTATCACAATTGCAGTATGTTACTTAAGTTTCTCTAGTGCACCATGATATTTTGCTAATGTTATTTTATTTTGCTTTCAGGTAAGTTATCTGCCGCTTCTCTCGCCTTTCTTCGTGCTTGCCAAGATATGGGAGGTTCCTCAGCGAAAGGTAAGAATGCCATTAAAATTGGCCGCGTTTATTGTCGAAACTGAAAGAAAACGGGCTTTATCAGGGTGGTATATTGGCTTTCACGGCCAGTGAATTAAAAGTCAGCAATTGTTCTGGTTTGCACCGTGCCTTGTGTGGGGTTTCGCCTAGGACACCAAGCTGGCTCACCAGCTATTAAAAATTTCTAAGGCAGTTGGAACAGATGAGTGCTAGTATTTATAGCCTGACCCATTTCTAAGTACTCAACCAGGAATCGTGATTTAACAGGCAGCGTAGAAGCTGCATGATGTACTTTATATCATCAGCATACTGATACGTGCTACGTCTAGTAGCAAGTTCGTTAATTGGATCAAAGTAGGTAAAGCACAACACAAATGGTCCTTTAAAGAAATATTAGCTTTATTGCAGGTCAGAAATATTCACCAGACAATAGGCACATAAAAATCATTAGCTGTCCTACTCAAGTTTGCTCCCTTATGGAGAACACTCACCCTTTCACTTGCACATGCAGTTAATCCCTCACTAATGAGACCGATGCCCTCGCTAGAAATAACAACTCTTCCTCAAGTCCACAAGCCACAGTCTGACACTCACTGTTCTTGAATACCACACACTGTTTCGCAATTCACATGTCACCGCATTACCTCTTTCGCATAAGTATAAACACACTCACTGACACTGGCCAGGGTCGCTCTTTATATATCGGGGCTGACGACTCACAGATGTTTCTAGAGTGGACCAGGGTTCACAGCTACTCTCAGACCTTCTCGAGATTTCCAACACTAGTTGGGTCACGAACATTCTGGACCATGTATTTTGTTCTCGCTGCGCAAGCGGCCGGCCGGCACAGAGCCCGGAGGTAGCCTCGGGCGGCTGTGAGTCACGCGCGAGGGAATGAAGCAACCCCACACCCGTAACAATACAGAGACCCCATCTGCTCCGGCCTCCCATCTCTTTTTTTGCTCCGGACTGCTAATCAAGGTCTCGTCAGCTCCATATGGCGTGATTTGTGAAGATAATACAAATTGTATTTAATTTAAGTTCCTAAGATTTGCACACGACATCGCATTAACCGCAGACTCGGAGATGGAACTAAGTAAAGTGCTGCGAGTCTTGTCATCAACGCTAAAGGAAGCAAATTTGAAACTGGATACCTCCAAAACCAAAGTATTAGTTGTCAACAAATCCAATGAAAATATCCAAACAAACATCAAGATCAATGGTGAAACCATTCACCAGTGCAGTCAGTTCTGCTACATAGGAAGCATTGTCATTGACGATAATCGGTGCACCACAGAAATCAAAAGGAGAATTGCCCTCGCTAAACAGGCCTTCAGCAATAAGAGACAGCTTCTGACAAGCAGGCACATTAGCATTGAACTAGTAAATCTTTTATCAACACATTTGTCTGGAGTGTTTTGTTATACGGATGCGAAACTTGGGTTCTAAGGAAACAGGACATACAACGCCTGAAAGCAGCGGAAATGTGGATGTGGAGAAGGATGCTGAAAATAAGCTGGACGGAGAAATAGACTAACGAATGGGTCCTCAAGGAAGAAGACGAAACAAGAAAATTGATCACTACTATAGAAAAGAGGAAAGCAAAATTCGTTGGCCACGCCCTCGTCATAATGAGATCCTGACCACCATACTGGAAGGAAAAGTTCTGGGGAAGAAAGATAGAGGAAGACCGCGGGAAGCTCATCTGGGTTCTGTGATGCATGGACTACAATTTAAACAGTGTGCTGACTTGAAACGTTCAGTCAGTGAGAGACAAATGTGGTTGCAGCGACAAGGCCTAGACTTAAGATGATGATGATGACGATGATGACGATGACGATGATAATGACGATGACGATGATGATGACGACGACGACGACGATGATGATGATGATGATGGAATAGACACTTAGAAATCTCTTCCCTGGTCTTCATACTGTAATACCGGCAGGGCCAACCCACGTCACATTACGTGCCAATCTACTTTCAACACGCTCCCCCTCCCCCTCATGTTTCTGGAAGGATATAGATGATGATGATAATTGTTGCTTTAAGGGGCCTAACATCTAGGTTATCGGCCCCTGATGGTTTGGGTGATCGTGAAGATGAAAATGAAAAGGAAACGTAAAACTAAAACTAACTACTAACCTACATACTAGAAGAAGAAATGGAAAACTAAAGGAGAATAAGGCAAATGAAGGGCAGGAGAAAAATAAATGCCCTCAACCCTCGAAGAATGCGGATTGAGGGACTTGGAAGGAAGGAGAGTCATGAAAGGCAGATAGGAAAGTGAAAGAGGAGAGGGTCCGCCTCAAAGGTAAGGGACAAAAGGGGAAAACGGACCCAGCTCAGGAATCCCTCGGGGTCGCCAACTCCCGAACTCACCAGCCGTGAGCCCCTGAGGGTGTAGCATTATCTAGGGTGCTCCAAAAGTGGTGGGGCTACATACACCCGGCCTCCTTGAGGGCCTTGAGCAGAAGGCAGGAGATAACGTGAAATAAAAAAGAAGGCTGACCCCTCGCTGAAGGAGGGTATCAGATAAGATGAGACAAGGGCCAATTAAGGCGGGAAAGGAAGAGACTCCCTAGGCCTCGGATAACCTAATACCGTCGGGGTCGGAAGAGAACAAGAGTTGACCAAGTGAGGTCGACAGGAAAGAAGACGGAGAGGAGCTGGCACAAGTATTTGGAAGCAATGCCGGACTCAGCTGGGGCCCCTTGGTCGCCAACCCACGTCCCACTAGATGTGAGCCCCTGGGGGGAAGGATAAAGAAAATGTGTATGTATGTGCAGTATGACCTTCATGTAAAAGCGCATGAGAAAGGAGGGAAAATTTTGTTAATTAATGGATAGTTAAGCAAGCTCTAGCCGTAAAGCACGGACTACTGCTTCATGTTCTCGCCATCTGTCAAACTGGATGATACCTATGTAATCGCACCTCAAAGTGTAGCCTTGTTCGTTAAATCTAAGCTTATGCTCGCGAGCACCAGATTGAGAATGCCTGTCCTAAAACAATAATACCAACCAACCTCTTGGTGGCAGTGACCTAGAAGTCTTTAAATAGATTATGAGCTGAAGTTAGCAGATGTGGTGCTTCCCTTTGATACGGTGTGATGTGACAGTGGTGAGATACAAACAAGTGTTTTTGGGTAACACTAGAAGAGACCGAAACATACAATAACATTAGCCACATAAACGTATTGCAATGATCAATAGTAATTTTGGAGATAATCTAGTATTAGATGTTTACTCCTCCGCTGTCTACAACCCACCTTCCATCCTATTTTAGATCACGGCTTATAATTCTAGCTGTAAAGATAGTCTTGAAGCCATTTTACAGTTTTGCCTTAATAACAATTGATATTGTCGGTCAACACGAAATAATTCCAACTCTAAATCTATCTAATCTAAATGAACACACACTCTTGTAGAGTTTACCTCTATCCGCACTATTAGGCAACAATCCCGTCAAGAAAACGGTAACAGCATAACGAAAGAAGCCAGGCAATGAATAAATAATGGGAGATAACAGGGGAAAAATGCAAAACGGGAAGGATGTACATTCTACCATATTCTCAATAAACCAAGGCTTAAGTTAGGCAGTATTAACGATATCAAGAAGCCCCTATATGACCTGGAGCGCTTAAATACGACTCATTAGTTTATGTGAGGTGGGGAAGAGATTGGTCGTAAATAGTTGAGATCGTCCTTTAAAATTGGCATACATCATACAGATTAGGTCATTGCCGGCAACGACACAAACTATTTTAAACCAAGTAATGTTTTCAAGTAGCAACAACTTAGGGCGCGGATATTACTTAGACGTAGCATTAATGACATAGTACTCAGAATAACAAGCAGAGCCCACCACTGGCGGTAAGCATGACGCTATAGTACGGAAGGAATGTCGTGACGCTTCAAGGTCGAGCAGTAGGGGGAGGCCAAGGCTTATAAACTACAGAGGTTGCCTCAATTTTCACTCACCAATCAGCGCTCACAAGGCGGATGACGTCACAAGATACCAAACGCGCCATGTGGGGAACGTAACGAAACTGTCAACATCAGCTGTTGAGTACCCAAAGAACAGTTTATTCTCATGAAATTATTGGTAAATGGGTGATAAAATAACTGAATGTAGCCTACTTACATTTTATGTTGTGATCTTTTTGAATTTCTTGGAAATTCGCCTAGACTCGGTAGCAGTATCGTGGGTGTTAGTGACTTCCAATAACCACTTCTTTTTCAAATGATGAAGAAAATTGTTATCACAGCTGCCTCAACCCCACCAGACGGTACATCAGAAACTTCTCTCGACACAAAATCTGTCGTTCTTCTTAGAACGTTATTGCCTCGTTGAAATCCGTATTTTCCGTGAAATGTGACGAATTTTGCTGAAATGTGCCGGAACTGGTTTATCCAAGTTTCTGAGGGATCGGTCATACCACCGTATGACAAGTGTTTAATCTAGGTTGGTAATGCATAATCGTGTTGAGTTTGCATTCCCAAGTTGTGGAAATTTACCTTGGAACTTGTGGGCTACATAACCTGCAACATAAGCCTTGCCATCTTCCTCACTTCGTTCCAAGATATTGGCAATGAAGGACGCAGGTTGCACATTGCTCCCTAAGGTTGGTTCTGGAAGCACTTTACTTGATTCAGACACTATGCCAGCTTTGTTTAGTGATTTAGCAACTACATATTCATCTGAATCTGGATCAGCAGTGTTTGTTTTCTTTTGAACAACTCCTGGATTTTTTCCTAAAATAATCATCCTCAGTCTGAAAATGCAGTCAAGGGGAGCCACCACGGGTTCGCAATTGTGAAAAGAGGTTTTCCAGTACATCTTGATTTAGCCTATGTGTGAGAATGTACTTAGTATTATGCCTACGGGCCATATCTTGGAACAGAAGTCGAAGGGATTTTATTGAAAGGATGACTGCTTTCTGGAATATTTGCAAATAATTTTTACCAATACAAAGAGAATTACTCATGAAATTTTCCATCTTGTCCAAAAACAAAATACCATGCATGGGCGTATATAAGGGGGGGGGGGGCTGAGGGGGCTCCAGATCCTCCCCGAAAAAAGCCAACTTGGGTACAACATACAATGTATTTCACAGTAGTCTACTTTTAAGAAATAATTATCAATTTGTAAAAGAAAATTAGTGTTTACCTTTCTGCTTTATAAATTGACAAGTAGCCCATTTAGATATTTTCCATTCATACTCCATAGGCTATAATAGAAAATTCATTAAGTACTCACAATTTTCCACGATAGTCAGCCCCCCCCCCTCTCGAAAAAAATTGTATATACGCCCCTGATACCATGTACGAAATATGTCAAAAATATTAACAGCTTTAAAATCATCCTAGCAGGTCATCAGTGAGCCAGTTAGGCTCACTTACCATTTGGTTTTAGATTCCTTGGAAATACCGGGTGAGTTAGCCGAGGTCGTTGCGGCATGACTGTTGGCAGTCACTCACATCCGGGAGGCGAGGAGGTTCGAATCCCCCCGCCGGCAACCTTGAATATGGTCTTCTGTGGTTTCCCATCTTCCTTCCAGGCAAATGCCGGGGTTGGTCCCTACCTATAGGCCACAGCCGCTACCTTCCAACTCCTCGACCCTCCCTTCCAACTTTCCTCCCCAACGGTACTTGTAGCTCACCCATTGGGTGTCCGTCTCGAAGCAGCTACAAAACTGGCGAGCCGAACATGTCCTCGGACACTCCCGGCGCTAAAAGCCATACGCTAAAAAAAAAATCCTTGGAAATCTTTGCTTTATATTAAGCAATTCGACCCGGTAGTCTAATTCGAAGTCTTCGCTCTTAAAGTGCAGGGAACATATCCTACTTGTTTGAGGGTTGCAATGATCTTTTCGCTTACATGCAGCAATCCACTGATTGCTAAGGCATGCGTCTTTAGGCATCGTGAAAAACGACACGTCATTTCCAACTTTATAATAACTGTGACAAACTGCCACTGCACATCTTTGGCCTGGCATGATTATAAACAAAAGATCTTAAAACACGTGTTTAAACCACTGCAATCCATACAATATAAGTTGACTTTCCTTGCATATCTCGCTCCCCGCGCGCTACGAGGAAACGTGTGACGTCACGTCCTTTCCCTTCCCTCCGCGATCCCCTCGCCTAAGAGCTCCATATTGAGGCAACCTCTGTAGTTTACTAGCCTTGGGGGGAGGCCACACAAGTTTCCTGCCACGTATTAAGGGTGGCGGGGAGAAGCTGTCCCAGTGGCTTTACGTTCGCCGCGCGCGCTGTTAACTTCGCAAGTGTGTATGCTGCATACTCGCAAGTGCAACTATTTTGAATGTGGTTTAAATATTTGTCATGATATATAATACTTTTTAGAATTGTGTTATCCTGGAATATTTTTGTAATACCGTATATTTATTCTTTAGTCAGAAACATGGCAGAAAGAAAGACTGGTGGTAAGATCATTCACAGCCAGGCAAGAGAGCTTATGTGCAATACCGTATAGGCTATATGACTTTATGAAACGAGAAGCAGAAGAAGGGCCAATTTTATTGAAAGAAGTGCAAAAACGAGTTGCTGAAGCAACTGGAATATTCCGCAGAAGTGTCCGGAGGATTTTAAAAGAAAACCAAACGAATTTGGAGGTTGAACAATCTTTTTCAACGCCGCGTAATGACCGCCCGAAAGGAAGAGTTAAAACGGAAATAGATGACTTTGACAAATGCGTAATTAGAAGAACTATTAATGAATTTCATGTAACACATGGTCAACGTCCAACGTTACGAGCTTTATTACCAATTTTATAGGAGAAAATTGACTTTGAACTTTCGAAATGGGGCCCTTAGTCAAGTAATGAAAACTTTAGGTTTTAGGTGGAAGAAATCGTGTAACAGGAAAATTATAATAGAAAAATCTGACAGGAAAAAGAAACTAGCCTATTTGAGATCAATCCGGAGTGTCAAACGACCCATAGAGTATATGGATGAAACATAATTATATACACTCCTCCTTTTCCTATCAATAATGCTAAACATATCCAATAAGTATGTATTGGGGAGCGTGATGGCGCAGTGGCTTTGCTGCTCGTCTTTCACCCAGACGGTCGGGAATCGAATCCCGGTGACAGCGGGATGGAATTTTCACCTGAAAAATCACGTGGCGTCAGGAAGGGCATCCGGCCTTAAATCCCCGGCCAAATCCAAAATGAGCCTGGTTGGCTTCGGCGACTCCAATTCATTGGGAAAAGCCGTAGAAAGTTTATCTGCAATAAGTATGTACGAAGTGTTGTAACTGAATTTATTTCTAATTTATATGTCACTGCTTTATATTAAAATAATATCTATTAAGTTATTTTCCTTGCCGATATATTGTTGCAATAAGTACGTACATATCGTTTTAAGATATTTTATACATGTCCGACGAATGATTAATTACACGGGACGGCGAAAACAAGCAGTGACCAGTTGCGCGCTGACTGCTATTTTTAGCCTATTTTCAATTTTGAAAAAATAGGCTTATGAGATCACCTTTTGTCAGTGTGTGTGTGCGCGTGTGTGTGTGTGTGTGTGTGTGTGTGTGTGTGAGGTGTGTGTGTGTCCCTAATAAATTCTAAACGGCTGGAGCGATTTCAATGAAACTCGGTAAGTTTATAGCTCTATTCCGGGCGACCCAGACCGTGCCCTTCAAATTTTGTTACGTCTCCCCAGTACAACATGGCGGCTGTGCGAAATATTTCACCAGCATTCAATATCTCCGAAACTATTACCGATATCACCCTGGAATTACGGTGATAAAGGGAACTACTAAAAGTTCATCTATTTAACTCTTGAAATACTGGTAACTACAAAACCAACATGGCGGCCAAGCGAAGTTGCGACGTTAAAATAGACGTATCTCGCAATTTAACCAACCAAACGCAATAAAACTTGGTACAGTATATGTTTATACACATTGTAATGCACCGGCATCTAACTTGGTTCAATTGTTTACATAACCACAAAATGGCGGCCGTGCGTAATATTTTACCGGCATTCTATATCTCTGAAACTATTAGCGGTATCACCCTGAAATTTTGTACGGAGATAAAGGGCTCTACTGGAAGTTCATCTATAATATTTTCAAAAACCGGTTTACTACAAAACTAACATGGCGGCCAAGCGAATTTGAAAATTTAAATAGACAGTTCTCGCGATTTAATGTTCCAAACGCAATGAAGCTTGGTGCAGGAAATGTTTATACACATTGTAATGCACTGGTATCTAATTTAGTTCAATTGTTTAGATAACCTAAAGATGGCGGCTGTGCGAATTTTAAAATTAGGTTTTTATTTCTTGTGGCGTAATCATGCGATCGAAGTGAGAGTTTGTAATGAACCTACGCAATAATTTTCCTTTAATGGTACATGACTCTATCGCCTATACATTCAACAATCGAACATGGCGACCATCCGAAATATTTAGACGGCTCTCAATATCTACGAATCTATTATAACAATCAAACTGAATATTTTTATGTTCATAAGGGCTATGAACATAAGTTCACCTATATGACTTTCAATAACCCGGTGATCACAAACCCAACATGGCGGCGACGCGGAGTATAAATATTCACATGGACATTTCTCGCAAATTAACCATCCGAGTGCAGTGAAACTTGATGCTGTAAATTCTTATACGAATGTTAATCCACTGGCATCTAATTTATTTCAATTGTTTCCATAACCACAAGATGGCAGCTGTGCGAAATTTTAAAATCTCGTTGTTACTTCCTGTGTCCTAATTATGCGATTGAAGTTTGAATGCTACACGTACACAATAATCTTCATGTAATAGTAGCCTACATAACTCTAGGACCTACATAATTATATAAAGTCCAACATGGTGATCATCCGATATATTAAGTCGGTTCTCAATATCTACGAATCTATTAGAGCAATCAAACTGAAATGTTGTATATTGTTAGTGACAATTAACAAAAGTAGGATATATGAAAATAGGCTGTATAGTTCTTCACGGAACTACTTGTTCTTTTCTGTATAACAACCCGCAGACAGAAATCTATTCGTCCCACAAACAAGAACTTTTTCTAACATGAAAATTCAACTCATTGCCTCAAACTTTTACGCTTACACAATTTATTTAGCCCAAAAATAAGAATATTTACCGCATGCTAACTTTTTCATGCCATTTAGATAATTTAATAAATAGGATCAACTTTTAAAGCTTCATTACATGTTCATAAATTATTAAATATAGTATTGTTTTTCATATTTTGCATCCCAGATTCCTGTTCTATAAATTTGCGAAGTTTCAGAATTTTATTTTCATTTCAAGTGGTCTAATTCTTGGTGTAACCGAAGTGCTCAATTGGCGCACTTACTCTGTAGTTCATTCGAAACAATTATAAACCTTCCGGCTCCCTGTTCCCTGCTTCACAACCCCCAACACTTACGCTGCATATTGACCTTGAAGCATCACCACATTCCTTCCAAACTTATAACATAATCTCAGGGCATCCATCCGAGGGTAGCTTTGTACGAATACGGACGCTACAGGACTCGGTTTCTAAATCCTGATAAGTTGACATAACCTTATTCCATTCTATTGCAGTGTATCATTTGTGTATTCGTCACAAGGATAGTTATTAGTTATTGTTGTTTTAAGGGGCGGAACTACGAGGTCATCTGTCACATGGATATATAGCCATACAATAGGCCACCAGTTTAAATAGGAACGGTTGATTTAGAACATAAATAACAGTGTAGACAATATAATTCCTGAAGTTATTCACAATATTAATTGAATAGATCACAGGTTCACCTACTTAAACTACATTAATAATAACCCAACAGCCATAGAAGTGTGCAATTTGTAAATAAGTTTGACGCGTTACACAAGGTTTTACGAACTTATGTAATCTATGCATTGTATACATATTTGAGCATAAGTGTAACACAGGTTTGCGATGAAAAAAATGTTTCAAATTTTTATAGTGATTCTTATTGTATATTTTGTGCTGAACACAGAAAAAATAGTGAAAAAATTCCATCACCCTTTGTTTACACACAAATCACACATTTAATGTTTTACTTTTTTTAACATACGTTCAAATTATAACGAAGATATCAAGGACGCTGAGATTTAACATGATGGCATACTACAGTTGGATGTTAAAAAGAGAAAATCCTCAACTCCACAGCAGGAAAAGTACAAAAAGAAGTTTTGAAGAAGAAAGAAAACGTTACTACTAAGACTTGTAATAATGCTTTATTAAAGCCTTATCAACTTTACTTACTCTATGTCTAAGATAAACCTATGTTTAATGTGGTTTAATAACATTGTACATAAATAATACTGATATAAAAATGGCCTATTTAGGATTTTTCCTAAAAGTTTTACCTCATTTAGTAGACAAGATAGAAATGTAATATGTATGCCTCTCACCAAGGCGGACCGGGCTCGATTCCCGGTCAATGCATGTGAGATTTTCGATGTGAAATGCCATGTCCTGTGGTTCGGATTCCACGTAAAACGGAGGTCCCGTGGCTTATGATCGCGAGATTGACGGTCACGTTAAACTACAAGCTTTTTAGAAATGTAATAAAGGTATAGAAAGAAACCAATATCATTTCTGAAATCAGCGCCTAAAACTACATAAAAATCAGTTATCAAAACTAAAACAATTTTCAAAAATATATTTTTTGCAGACCTGTGTAAATTAATTAAGCCTAAGTGAACAGGGTCTTAAGATCAACGCTTGACGTTAGAATCATGTTATCCAATCAAGTACTTAATTTTTGTACATAAAAGCGTGTGATTAGCCTACTTTCGATTTTTGTAAAAAAAAAAAAAATGAAAGACTTATGAAATCTACACAGGGCCAAAAATGGTGTGCCTGTCTGTGTGTGAGTGTGTGTACCCCCTATCAATTCAAACACGGTTAATCCGAATTGAACGAAATTTGGTACAGAGATAGCACTAGCAAAGGGCACCTCAGTGTCATGTTTTATATTGCCACCACCTTTACCAAAACGTAATGGCGGCCATTCAAATGGTGAAAATTTAAATTTAAATTACGACCAAACTAATCATCGGATCTTTACCAAATTTGGTAACAACATACCTTCATATGAGACGCGTCTTGTACCTAAACGACAAGGTCATCAGCCGTACCATTTCAGGTTGGCGGCCGTGTGAATTATGCAAACGTTATAATCCATAACATGGGACCCACCAGTTCCGATTATCGAACCGAGAATCGTTTAAACTGTTCTAACGGACGTGGCCCGTTCAAAATTAAAAGTGGTTATTGTAATATTATGGTGCAGAAGTGGCTTTAAAAGGCTGAGCCGTCTCGGTTACAGACAAGATGGCAGCTGATCTCTCGTTCTGACGTATATTTCACTAATTTGAGTACGTTGCATGCAACATAGTCTACATATAGAATTAATATGAACTTCGTATGGAATGAACTTTGTTTGAAATACACTCCATTGAAGAAATCGTATAGTCAAAGTTATTATTTGCTAAGACGTTGTATCGCAATCGATTGAAAACATTGAACTTGGGAGGACATAATTAGGTCTGTGGTTACAGCGTTGGTCTCTCAACCAGCCGGCTGGGGTTCTAATCCTAACAGAGTTGTATTTTTTTTTGCTTTACTTTTTTATATTTATTGTGTTTTGAGTACTGAGGCGTTATACAAATGAGCGTTGTATTGTGCATTTTGCAATAAAAAATATATATTTAATTGAAACAATATTCCCCAATGGATCTGCAGGAGTGACACCTACCATCAACTATTTGAACTACAGTATGCGGGAGCTATCCACTGCCTACTAGATGCGAGCTGCGCTCTATACCGGCCTGTTAGTGAACCCATGCCTGCAGTGTTATTGAAAATGGCCTCTTGTTGCCGATAAAGCGCACTGCGAAGTACAGGCGCGATAAAAAATTAGGTGTTCGGTAGGTCTTCTTCTTCTTCTTCTTCTTCTACCTTATCCGATACGGAGGTTGGCTACCACCATGGCTAACACCTTCTTATCCTGTGCTATCCTGAAGAGTTCCGTGGAAGACAGCCCAAACCACGTTCTTAAATTATCCATCCATCCAAGGTATTCGTCTCCTTCCCGGTCCACGCTGACCTTCAATTTTACCCTGAAGTATAACTTAGAGCAGACGGTATTTTGGATTCCTCATCATGTGTCCCAAGTATTCCAATTTCCTCTTCTTAATTGTGTTTAAGATCTCAGGTTGGCTGCTCGCACGCTGAAGAACCTCGGCATTACTCACATGTTCTGTCCAGGAGATTGTAAGAATCCGCCTGTATATCCACATTTCAAAAGCTCGAATCTTCTTTCCTGTAGCTACGGACAAGGTCCAAGCTTCAACACCATAAAGAAGGGTGGAGACAACATAACACTTCACAATTCTTTTCTTAAGCGTCATACTGAGATCTCGACAGCATAGTAGTTGTTTCATTGTAGGTAAAGTATACTAAATGTGTTTCTCCCAGAGATACGTTTAGACCAACGAAGTTTCAATTATTGTTAGGTCAGTGTTAATATATTGAATTCCTACGTTGTTTGGAGTGTTTGCTAATGAAATTGCAAAATACTGGGGTGGATCACAAACTATTGTTTGAACGCCACTGCTCAAATCCAGTGTGCCAATTTGCATTTCCAATAGGATGAAAATAGGAGGTGATAAGGACAAAGAGTTATAACTATACCCATGCATTTAGGAGAAAGTAGGCTGTATGTTCTTTCCTGAACTTCTTGTTTTGTAATAATATACTGTTTCGTTCAGGTTAGAGCATGTAAATACTTGTTCCCGGCTATTGTTATTGGGAACGATTAATGTTGATCGACTGGAATGCATTCTTTAATTATAAATATCTACTGTACAAACTGCTGTGCCAACCATTGTCGTGATGTAAACAATTAGTTACGTGAAGAACTATACAGCCTATTTTAATATAACCTACTTATGTTAATTGCCTCTATCAACATACAAAATTTCAGTTTGATTGCTGTAATAGATTCGTAGATATTGAGAACCGACTAAATATTTCGGGTGGTCGTCATGTAGAATTTTTATATATGTTGGTCTTAGAGTTATGTATTGTTACATGAATATTATTGTGTAGGTGTAGTATTGAAACTTCAATCCCATGATTAGGACACAAGAAGTGAAAACGAGATTTTAAAATTTCGCACAGCTCCCATCTTGTGGTTATGGAAACAATTGAAAAAATAGATGCCAGTGGATTAACATTTGTACAAGGATTTACTGTACCAAGTGTCCCTGCACTCGGGTGGTTAAATTGCGAGAAACGACCATGTGAATATTAATACTTCGCGTCGCCGCCATGTTGGATTTGTGATCACCAGGTTATTGAAAGTCCTATAGGTGAACTTATGTCCATAGCCCCTATGAACATTTAAAAAAATCAGTTTGATTGCTGTAATAGATTCGTAGATATTGAGATCCATTTAAATATTTCGGATGTTCGCCATGTTGGATTGTTATATGTATATGTATAGGCCATAGAGTCATGTACCATTAAAGGAAAATTATTGCGTAGGTTCATTATTCTAACTTTCACTTCGATCGCATGATTACGATACAAGAAATAAAAACTTAATTTTAAAATTCGCACAGCCGCCATCTTGAGGTTAAGTAAGCTATTGAACTCAATTAGATACCAGTGCATTACAGTGTGTACAAACATTTCCTGTACCAAGTTTCATTGCGTTTGGATCATTAATTTTCAACTTCGCTTGGCCGCCATATTCGTTTCGTAGTTGACCGATTTTTGAAAGTCTTATAGATGAACTTGCAGTAGTGCCCTTTATCTCCGTACAAAATTTCAGGGTGATACCGCTAATAGTTTCAAAGATATAGAATGCCGGTGAAATATTTTGCACAGCCGCCGTCTTGAGGTTATGTAAACAATTGAACGAAGTTAGTTGTCGGTGCATTACAATGTGTATAAACATATACTGTACCTAAGTTTTATTGCGTTTGCTTGGTTAAATCGCGAGAAACGTCAATTTAAAAGTCGCAACTTCGCTTGGCCGCCATGTTCGTTTTGTAGTTACCAGGTTTTCAAAAGTCACATAATTGAACTTCAAGTAGTTCCCTTTATCACTGTAAAATATTCCAGGGTGATATCGGTAATAGTTTCGGGGATATTGAATGCTGGTGGAATATTTCGCACAGCCGCCATGTTGAATTGGTGAGACGTAACAAAATTTGAATGGTACGGTCGGGGTCGTCCGAAATAGTGCTATTAACTTACCGAGTTTCATTGAAATTGCTCCAGCCGTTTAGAAGTTATTAGGGGGGACACACACCATCACACACACCGTCACACACGCACACACAGACACACGAACCACGGACCAAAGGTGATCTCATAAGCCTATTATTTTCATAAATGAAAATAGGCTAAAAATACCAAACTGTACGTGGAACGGCTCGCAATCACCTATCTCAATATTGACTTAAGTAATTTGTAGGGCTTTTTTATAAAAGCAGATAGGGATTATATCGTGCTGACCGACTGGAAATTTCCAATATCAATATTTTATAAAGGCGGATGTCCTAGATATTTCGCCTCTTAAAACAACCACCACCAACAAAACTACAACAAAATAGCAACGGTGGTATTCAATTACCTCTCCGTGCCTGCAATAACATTTAAGCGCTCGAATTAGTTGTCGGAAAGTAATGCTCGCACATTGTGTTCTTCCTGCCTGCCATCTCTTCCCGTGCTGCTTCTTCTTCGCTTTTAATTAAACGCATAATTTCGTCTCAGTCTCGCTGCTGTGCAAAACTAATTTATTGCCAAAGAAGAAATTTATGAATGGCGCATTGTTGTTGAAGTGTTATTACATTAGGTAGGATGATATCCGTTCGTGCATTGTGTAGCAAAAGAAATGATCTTCTCAAGTACTGGGGAAGTGTGTGCTTAAACCCGGAGAAATCTTAACGCTTCAATTGACACTCTTCATGTAATGTTGGCTACGCAGCGACGTTGCCACAATGATGATGATAATGATGGTGATCATTGTTGTTTTAAGGGGCGTAACATCCAGGATATCGGCCCCTAATGGTTTGGGTGACAGTGAAACTGAAAAATGAACTAACTACAGTCATACACACTAGAAGAACAAATGAAGAAAAAACAAGAAGTTCCGTGACGAACTAAAGAGCCTACTTTTCTGAAAATTCAAGATTCATACTAAATGATCAATCTATATGGATCTATCTACAATAATGACGAAATTAAGTTGACGAAATCGAAATTTCTAATTAGTTCGAAATACTGTATACCTCGAATAAAGTAGCCTAATAACGCACTACAGTTGGCAGCCCTGGTGACTGAACGTATTCTTAGTTCCATCTCTTAAGGTACAGAATACAAAATTTGGTTGAAGTCCAATGGAGAGCAGGGACGTTACATGCAGTTAAACATTTGATCTAACAGCGCACATAAAATCATGTTGGCAACAATGTCATGCATGTATTAGTCAGAAATATTCTGATATAATATGATCTATTGTTGTTTCAATTTTGAATACAATCCTTTAGTTAGTATACAAGTTACATGCATTTTCAAATTGGACCTATCAGCAGGCATAGAATCATGTTGGCAGCACTGGCGTATATTAGTTACTCCAAATCTAGATTGCCAGTTAATAGGCTATACGTGTGCAAAGTTTAGAGCTATTGGCTTGCATACTTTCTGATATATTGATATTAGGGTAACAAAAATAGAGACAGCATTTGTTAACAGTTGGCAGCCCTGGTTGCTCTTAAGAATACGTATAGTCATATATGTTATGGTACACATTGCACATACGATATTTGGTTGAAATCCAAATGATAGTATAGAAGTTACATGTATTTAAAGTTGGACCTATCAGCAGGCTTATAATCATTTTCGCAACACTGCCATGTTTGGCCTCCTGGAAATTAAATTGAAATATTATTATCTATACGTGTACCAATTTTGAAATAGCTCCCATTGATACCTTCCAAGATATCCAACATGGAGCTAAAATTTCAATTGCGATTTTTCAGCAGTTGGTAGCACTGACATCATTTTCAAATACGGCATTGAGATATTCAGGAATAGATCTTTACTCCTACCAAATTTTGTATCGATTGCTGCAGCCGTTTAGGAGTTGATAGGGACACACACACACACAGCCAGACAGACAGACATACAGAAGGACAGACAGACAAACAGACAGATACACATTTGCCCGGATCGATCTCATAAGTCTACTTTTTCCTCATTTTTGCAAAATGTGAAAAGTAGGCTAATAATAATACGGGAAATAAAATACTGGAGGAAGAGAAATACCCTCAACTCTCAACGAATGAGAATTGGGGGACTTGGAATGGGGGAGAGCCATGAAAGGCAGATAGGAAAGGGGAAAGAGGAGAGGATCCGCCCCCAAAGGCATTGGAACAAGGGGAAGCACCGGACTCAGCTCAGGCATTTCTCGGAGTCGCCAACTCGCAAACTCACCAGCCGTGAACCCTTGAGGGTGTAGCACTATCCAGGGTGCACCATAAGTGGTGGGGCTACTCGCACGCCCTGCCTCGTTTTGGGCCTTGAACAGAAGGCAGGAGATCTGACCCCTCAAACAAACAAGTAGTTCCGTGAAGAACTAAATAGCCTATTTTCATATATCCTACTCATATTAATTGCCTCTATCAACATACAAATTGTCAGTTTGATTGCTGTAATAGATTCGTAGATATTGAGAACCGTCTAAATATTTTGGATGGTCAACATGTTGGATTTTTAGCCTACTTTCGATTTTTGCAAAAAATGAAAGTAGACTTATGAGATCAACACAGGGCGAAAAAAAGTGTGTCTGTCTGTGTGTGTGTATGTGTGTGTGTGAGTCTGTGTGTGTGTATGTCTGTGTGTGTGTGTGTGCGTGAGTGTGTGTACTCTGAATGTCTGTCCCCCCCTATCAATTCGAACACGGTGAATGCGAATTGAACGAAATTTGGTACAAAGGTAGCACTAGCAAAGGACACCTCAGTGTCATGTTTTATATCGCCGCCATCTTGACGGAAACGTAATGGCGGCCACACAAATGTTCAAAGCTTAAATCAAATTACGACTAACGTAATCATCCGATCTCTACCAAATTTTGCAACGACATACCTTTATGGGGGGAGCATCCTTTGACCAAACCAATAGGTCATCAGCGTAATAGTTTGCGGATGGCGGCCATCTTTGTGTGAAAATCGATTCCCCCTATTAATTCGAACACGGTGCAACCGAATGGAACGAAATTTGGTACAGAGGTAGTACTAACAAAAGGCACCTCAGTGTCATGTTTTATATCGCCGCCATCTTGACGGAAACGTAATGGCGGCCACACAAATGTTCAAAGCTTAAATCAAATTACGATTAACCTAATCATCCGATCTCTACCAAATTTTGCAACAACATACCTTTATGGGGGAGGCATCCTTTGACCAAACCAATAGGTCATCAGCGTAATAGTTTGCGGATGGCGGCCATCTTTGTGTGAAAATCGATTCCCCCTATTAATTCGAACACGGTGCAACCGAATGGAACGAAATTTGGTACGGAGGTAGTACTAACAAAAGGCACCTCAGTGTCATGTTTTATATCGCCGCCATCTTGACGGAAACGTAATGGCGGCCACACAAATGTTCAAAGCTTAAATCAAATTACGATTAACCTAATCATCCGATCTCTACCAAATTTTGCAACTACATACCTTTATGGAGGGAGCATCCTTTGACCAATCTAATAGGTCATTCACCTGATAGTTTGCGGATGGCGGCCATCTTTATGTCAAAATTGATTCCCCCTATTAATTCGAACACGGTGGAACCGAATGGAACGAAATTTGGTACAGAGGTAGCACTAGAAAGGGCACCTCAGTATCATGTTTTATATCGCCGCCATCTTGACTGAAACGTAATGGCGGCCACACGAATGTTCAAAGCTTAAATCAAATTACGATTAACCTTATCATCCGATCTCTACCAAATTTTGCAACTACATACCTTTATGGAGGGAGCATCCTTTGACCAATCTAATAGGTCATTCACCTAATAGTTTGCGGTTGGAGGCCATCTTTATGTCAAAATTGATTCCCCCTATTAATTCGAACACGGTGGAACCGAATGGAACGAAATTTGGTACAGAGGTAGTACTAGCAAAGGGCACCTCAGTGTCATGTTTTATATCGCCGCCATCTTGACTGAAACGTAATGGCGGCCACACGAATGTTCAAAGCTTAAATCAAATTACGATTAACCTAATCATCCGATCTCTACCAAATTTTGCAACTACATACCTTTATGGAGGGAGCATCCTTTGACCAATCTAATAGGTCATTCGCCTAATAGTTTGCGGATGGCGGCCATCTTTGTGTCAGAATCGATTCCCCCTATTAATTCAAACACGCTGAAACCAAATGGAACGAAATTTGGTATAGAGGTAGCACTAGCAAAGGGCACCTCAGTGTCATGTTTTATATCACCGCTATCTTGATGGAAACGTAATCGCGGCCACCCAAATGTTAAAAGATAAAATGTAATTACGACCAACCTAATAATCTAGTCTCTACCTAATTTTGCAACACCATATCTTTATGTGGGAAACATATTCTGACCAAACTGCAAGAACATCAGCCCAATAGTTTGCAGATGGTGGCCAAGTATGTGTGCAAATCGATTCCCCCTATCAATTCAAACACGGTGAAACCGAATTGAACGAAATTTGGTACAGAGGTAGCACTAGCAAAGGGCACCTCATATTCATGTTTAATATCCCTATAGCACGTTGTATTTCAACAAGCTCCTACAACCAACATTCAATCATACTCCTTGAAAAGGACAAAGAGTTATATCAATACCCATGCTTTTAGGAGAAAGTAGGCTATATGTTCTTTACTGAACATCTTGTTATATTATAGGCCTTAGATTTATGTTCTATGAAGATTATTGTGTTGGTGTTTTATTCAAACTTCAATCGCTGGATTAGCACCCAAGAAATAAAAGCGGGATTTTGAAATTTCGATCAGCCGCCATCTTGTGATTATGAAAATAATTTAAATGAATTAGATGCCAGTCTATTAAAATTTGTATAAGCATACACCGTATCAAGTTTCACTGCGCTCGGACGGTTGAAACGCAAGAAACGTCCATTGGAATATTTAAATTTCGCGTCGCCGCCATGTTGGATTTGTGCCCACCAGGTTATTGAACGTCCCATAGGTGAACTTATGCTTATAGCCTCTATACACTTACAAAATTTCAGTTTGATTGCTGTAGTAGATTAATAGCTATTGAGAACCGTCTACATATTTCGGATGGTCGCCATGTTGGATTTTAATATATGTAGGCCATAGAGTTATGTACCATTAGATGATGATTATTGTGTACGTTGTGTACGTTCATTACGCAAATGTTGATTTCGATCGTATGATTAGAACACAAGAAATAAAAACGTAATTTTCGAAATTCACACAGCCGCCATCTTGAGGTTACGTAAGCATTTGAACTAAATTAGTTACCAGTGTATTACAATGTGTATAAACATTTGTTGTACGAAGTTTCATTGCGTTTGGATCATTAAATCGCGAGAAAAGTCTGTTTAAAACTTTCAACTTCGCTTGGCCGCCATGTTCGTTTCGTAGTTAACCGGTATTTGAAAGTCTCATATATGAACTTCCAGTAGTGGCCTTTATCTCCGTACAAAATTTCACGGTGATACCGGTAATAGTTTCAGAGATATAGAATGTAGGTGAAATATTTCGTACAGCCGCCATCTTGAGGTTATGTAAACAATTGAACGAAGTTGGATGTTGGTGCATTACAATGTGTATAAACATATACTGTACCAAGTTTCATTGCGTTTGGTTGGTTAAATCGCGAGAAACGTCTATTTAAAATTTAAAAGTCGTAACTTCGCTTGACCGCCATGTTGGTTTTGTAGTTACCAGGTTTTCAAAAGTCACATAGGTGAACTTCTAGTAGTTTTCTTTATCACCGTACAATATTCCAAGGAAATAGCGGTAATAGTTTCGGAGATATTGAATGCTGGTGAAATATTTCGTACAGCCGCCATTTTGGATTGGTGAGACGTAACAAATTTTGAAGGGCACGGTCGGGGTCACCTGTAATAGTGCTATGAACTTACCGAGTTTCATTGAAATCGTTTCAGCCGTTTAGAGTTATTACGGGGGGACACATAAAAATCCTCTCACACACACGCGCGCACGCACACACAGACACACACACGGACAAGGTGATCTCATAAGCCTATTTTTTTCATAAATGAAAATAGGCTAAAAATGATCAGAAACTAAGAAACAAGGTCAATTAAGGCAGGATATCGAAAACTCCATTGGCCTCGGATACCCTAATACCGTCGGGGTCGGAAGAAGACAAGAGTTGATTAACTAGTCTTCCAATTAAATCCCCCATTTGTGTGAGAAGTGTTTTATTAAGTAAAAAAAATCATTTATTTATTTCAGGCGCTAGGAAATTAATTCTAACTCCCACTTATGTTGACCGACTGAAAGGCTTCTATTAATTGATTAAATCAGGTTTTTTTTTTTTACATCTTGTATTTAATGGTGGAAATTGTATAACACGTGATATAGCTAACTTGTGTTCACTGTGCAATAATACAGAAGAAAGTTTGTCTGTGTCATGTACCTGATTGACGCCTGACTGTTGATAACCACAGCTATGCCCATGCTTTAATTATCAGTGTTGGCCGACCAGTGCGACGCTTCATCACAGCGAGGAAGATAGATATATATTGTATTAGACCACTGTTACAGCATATTATGGATTATTCACTCACAACGTCATCATGGAGTTGGAAATGAATGATACAGAATTTATCTTCCCAACTGAGACCAGAAACTGTAGCGTGTATATGAAACTTCCCTGTTCAGGTAGCCATATTACTGTATATTATAATTTTGTATATTATAATTTTGATTAATTAAATCCAATATTATTATAATCACAGGTATGCATAAACATTACGACTGCTGTAATTAAATTCCATGAAATGAGACAAAGGTGAAAACATAAAATTTAATTCGTTTGGTGCTGTTGGCAAAATGAAACACCAATCCCTTGTTTCTGCTGTGTGTGTGTAACTTATAATTCTGGTGTGGCATTTGTGGATCTATCCGCCGCCTACGATACGGTTAATCATAGAATATTAGTATACAAGTTCTAAAAAATGATTAAAGACATCAAGGTAACCAAGATGATAGCTACTTTCCTGGAAAATCGTCGCTTTTTTGTTGAATATCAAGGACTCCGATGTAGATGGATAAATCAAATCCAGCTAAAACCCAAGTTTGAGCCTTCCATCTACGGCATGTACAGGCCCCTCAGAAGCTCAATGTATCCTGGAAGGGGAGTTAACTGGCACATTGTTTTACACCTAAGTACTTCGGAGTTATGCTAGCGCACATTAACATACAATAAACATTGCCAAAACTTAAAACATAAGATAACTGCTAGAAACAACATCCTACGCAAATTGTCAGAAACCAGTTGGGGAACACAACCACAAACAATCAGAACATCAGCTCTATGCTACTCTGCAGGCGAATATGCCTCCCCGGTTTGGTATAGATCAGCCCATGCGAAGCATATCGACATCGCTCTCAACGAAAATTGTAGGTTCATTACAGGATGCTTAAAACCAACACCTATTGAGAAGATCCAACTTCTAGCTGGTATTGCTCCTGGTGAGATTCATATGGAGGTAGCAGCTAACAAAGAGAGGCTCCAATCATTTACTTCGGAAGCCCATCCCCTCTATGGATACCAACCTGCCACAAGGAGGCTGAAATCTAGGAAGTGTTTTCTCCGCACATCAGTGAAGCTTCAAGGGAAATCAGAGAATGCTAGGATCAAGATGTGGAAAGAAAGAACTAACCACCTTTCCAACTGGATGGAGCCGAAGGAAAGTCTTCCATGTGGACACCAGTTGAAGTGGACAACCTGGAAAGCCCTTAACAGACTCGCTTCGCTCGTTTTATAAACATACTCGTGTCTTAATAATTGCCATTATAGGCTCGTTGCATAATGTACTATTATGTTCGACCATGCCGAAATATAAATACTACACACATCAAAAAAAGTTTTGCATCACCTCGGTTCCCAGATCTCCGGCATATAGACGTTGACTGTGTATATTGTATCCAAGATACAGTCCCTTTGACTGTTCATAGATGTCACTAAAACTGCTCAAAGATGTAAACAACCATGCATGAGCAGGGCCTATTAGACGGAGGGGGTACGACAGCCGATCAGTTCCAGTCATTCCACCAGGACGAAGGTACGCTGCTCATGTTGTCTGTAGTTCTACCATGCCTAGAAGGTCAATACCGCAGTTCGATCGCGTCCGCATTGTTACTTTGTGTCAAGAAGGGCTCTCAACAAGGGAAGTTTCCAGGCGTCTCAGAGTGAACCAAAGCGATGTTGTTCGGACATGGAGGAGGTACAGAGATACAGGAACTGTCGATGACAGGCCTCACTCAGGCCGCCCAAGGGCTACTATTGTAGTGGATGACCGCTACTTACGGATTGCCGCTCGGAGGAACCCTGACAGCAATGCCACCATGTTGAATAATGCGTTTCGTTCAGCCACAGGACGTCGTGTTTCAACTCAAACTGTGCGCAATAGGCTGCATGATGCGCAACTTCACTCCCGACGTCCATGGCGAGGTCCAGCTTTGCAACCCCGACACCATGCAGCGCGGTACAGATGGGCCCAACAACATGCTGAATGGACCCCACGGAATTGGCATCACGTTCTCTTCACCGATGAGTGTCGCATATGCCTTCAACCAGACAATCGTCGGAGACGTGTTTGGAGGCACCCTGGTCAGGCTGAACGTCTTAGACACTGTCCAGCGAGTGCAGCAAGGTGGTGGTTCCCTGATGTTTTGGGGTGGCATTATGTGGGGCCGACGTACGCCACTGGTGGTCATGAAAGGCTCCGAAACGGCTTTACGATACCTGAATGACATCCTCCGACCCATAGTGCAACCATATCGGCAGAATATTGGAGAGGCATTTGTCTTCATGGACGACAATTCTCGACCTCATCGTGCACATCTTGTGAATGCGTTCCTTCAAGATAACGACATCGCTCGACTACAGTGGCCAGCATGTTCGCCAGACATGAACCCTATCGAACATGCCTGGGATATGTTGAAAAGGGCTGTTTATGGACGTCTTGACCCACCAACCACTCTGAGAGATTTACGCCGAATTGTCGTTGAGGAGTGGGACAATTTGGACCAACAGTGTCTTGATGAACTTGTGGATAGTATGCCACGGCGAATACAGGCATGCATCAATGCAAGAGGACGTGCTACTGGGTATTAGAGGTAGTGGTGTGTACTGCAATCTGGACCACAAATGCTGAAAGTCTAGCTGTATGATGGTACAACATGCAATGTGTGGGTCTCATGAGCAATAAAACGAGCTGAAATGTTGTTTGTGTTGATCTCTATTCCCTTTGTATTTAACGGTTCCGGAACTCTTGGAACCGAGGTGATGCAAAACTTTTTTTGATGTGTGTATATGTCAGAAAACTGCATTTAATGAGGCTCATTATAGTTCAAGTTTCATTATGATACAGGTTCTCCACCAATCAGAGCTCAAGATTTTCATTGCGATACAGATGTGTGACCAATTAGGTAAGGATAGCATCGCACCTGTGCTCAACGCACACAAAATCAAACATGTTGGACATGAATTACAGGATTTGACAATGTAAAGAATCTCGGATCAACCATTATATTGCAATCCCAAACACAACGACAAAATCAGCACGCACCTTTACGGTAACAGGAAAATACTATGAAATATGCAAGAAATGTATTATGAATCTACGTTCAGAAGTTTGCAAGACTCCATCCTTCTTTATAAATTACCGACATGGAAAGTGCACCGCCCAAAATGTTGGCTTACATAAACTGGGGAATATGGGAAAAGAAATAGCACTGTACCTTAATCTCCCCAACTCCAATTTGTACACAGGGCATTGCTTGCGTAGGAGTTCGGCGACAATTTTAGTGAATGCTGGTGGTGATATACCAACACTAAAACGTCGTGGAGGATAGAAATCCACCTCTGTGGCCGAATGATACATTGAAGAATTAATCCTAAATAAAATTGAAGTCTCCAACCCAATATGAAACTCAGTGAAAAAAAAAACACACATATTAACATCAAGCCAGCTTTTACTCCCAATATTGCACAACACGGCACATTCCCGCAAATTGACTTCACCAATAGGGGTATCTTATGTGAAACATTTTTTCTAGGTTTATGCCATGTCTTGTGTGGGGTTTGGCCTACGACACCAAGCTGGCTCATCAGCGGGCTCCCCCAGGGGCTCACATCTTGTGGGACGTGGGTTGGCGACCACAGGACCCCAGCCGAGTCCGGCATTGCTTCCACTTGTGCCGGGCTCCTCTCCTCTCCCTTGGTCAACTTTGTTCTTTTCCGACCCCACTGTATTAGGGTATCCGAGGCCTAGGGAGTCTTTCACTTTCCCGCCTTAATTGGCCCTTGTCTCATCTTTCCTGATCCCTCCTTCGAGGGGTCAGACCTCTTGTTATCTTTTCATTATGTTTCCTTTTCTCTTTAAGATTCCCGCACTGTTTTTGTTACTTGGCTCCCCGTGTAACTAAATTCCCTTTAACGATTATTTTTTCATCTACACTACATTTTGTAGGTAATTTTAATCTACGTTGCATTTTGTAAGTTTATTCGATCTGAATTGCATTTCGCGATTGTTTTCAACCTCAATTGCATTTTGTAAAGATTGACAATCTAAATTGCTTTTTAGTAAGTCTTTCAATGTAGGTGCAGGGCATTTTAGTGAGTATTTTGAATTTCAATTGCATTTTGTAAGTATTTTCAACCAAAACCGCATTTCGCAAGAATTTTAAATCTCAATTGCCTTTTGTGTGGTGGGCATTTTGCAAGTATTTTAATTCTCAATTGCATTTTTTGGGTATTTTGAATCTAAATTACATTTTGTAAGCATTTTCAATTTCAATTGCATTTTGTAAGTATTTTGAATTTCAATTGCACTTTGTGAATATTTTGGATTGGAAATGGGATCTTTCAATCTGAATTGCATTGTGTATTTTCAATTTCTATTACATTTTGTAGGTATTTTGATCCTCAATTGCATTTTGTACGTATTTTCTATCTCCTTTGCATTTTGTAAGTATTTCGACTCTGCATTGCATTTAGTAGACTACGTATTTTGAACCTAGCCTACATTTTGTGCGTATTTTTCAATCTATTCCTTTTGTGAATCTTTTCGTTCTAAATTCCCTTTTGTAAGAACATTTTGTGAGTTGTTTCAATCTGAGTTCCTTTTTTTAAGTATTTTCAGTCCAGCTTAATTTTCGTTCTGGTTTCCATTTCATTGTCATTTTCGCTATCACCCAGATCATTAGAGGCCGATAACCTAGATGTTAGGCCCCTTAAAACAACAATTATCATCATCAGCAGCAGCGGCACAAGACACGCATAAACCTAGAAAAATTGCTGAATTTTGATTCCGCATAGTACCTGTGCGCTATCTGTTGGTGCTAGTTCAGGACATCTCTATTGTACAATAAACAATGTTTCAAAGCTTTGGAAACATATGACATTGTCAAGCGCCTGCGCTCTGTTCAGTAAACAACTGGGAACCCAGCGCATGCAACTGGCGTAATCTCGACAGATTTATGATTTATGAATAGCCTATTTATGTTCGAACATAAAATAAAGTTATAATTATCGCCGAATATAAACAGTCGTTTGCAACTCGCCTATAATGGTAATTAAGACAATCGTATGGAAATTATAAAACTCGTTTCGCTTGTTTTATAAACATAGTCGAGTCTTAATTATTGGCACTATAGGCTTGTTGGATACTGTACTATTTATAAAGAAATCCTTGAAAGTTGGGAAGTTCAGAAATTATTTATTATTATTCATATTTTAATTTGATGTTTAACAGCTGAGGAGTGTACATATTCAGGCCGCGGAAGTGCAATTCTGTGTTGGGGCGAGATATTCCCGCCCCCAGCGGTGTGAACTAGCTTGATCATTGTCGTGGACGGCGTCATTGCGGTCTCTGTGCTAATTACCAGGGATATATTGGAGGGGAGCTTATAGCTACTTGTCGTTTACCTAGCACAACATTGCACTTTGGTCATCGTACTGTGTGATACGACTGTGTTTCCCTTGTGGGTTCTGTAGAAGTGCTTTGTTTTGTTTCGCTTTTCAACCATTTTCTCATTATCAGCCGCAGGTACAATATGTCGAGGAAACTTAGCTAATTTCGCGGTAATTGAAATATATCTTTTCTGCAAAGACACTTCGGTGGAATACGGGAGTTCATCTCACCAGTTGCGTTCCGTCAACTATTTAATTTCTCTTTACTGTGAATTTCAAAACGACAAATGCTACCATCTGGTGGTAAAATCGTCAAAACCTGTGTTGTATTTTCATTTCTAAGTATTTATAAAATCACAAATGTTTCGGTGATTAATGTATGAAGTAGTGGTAGTAATGAAGCATATTATTGTACATTTAGACAAGGTGCCGCGGATGTAGCACTACGCACAAAACCTCCCATTAATATTACTCTTCATAAATTCGTCATCACACTGTACGTTTACAGTGGTCGTAGTTTCCGATAATCACGAATGAGAGCTTCAAAATGAGACCATGTTTCCTGCTGTACGTTTATCGTGGGCTGAGAAAACGTTAAGTCAGAAAAACTAGAAGAACTTTTTATTGGGTAGTTGAAAAAATTGAAACTTGAGATTTGCACTACCAATACTTGTGCTTATCACATATAAAAATTGTATTACCCTCAGCCAAGTAGTTTTCCATGTAGGTCTATATAGTTTTAAGTGAGCGGTTGCTAGAAAAGACGTCAAAACACGGACAAATTTTCATACAACCACAAATAAATAAATAATTAATAAACTTAAAAATAATTGGCTTATATAGTCTAACGCAGAATTAAACAAGGAAAATATTGGTGTAAGTCATCTTTCAATAGGTCTGTTGGTTTGGTTGTAATTAAGGCCTAAACTCGAGTATCCATAATAAAAAAATCCGATGGGTGCCACTGGTATATAAAAAACTAAAAAGTTACAAATTCAAATTTCTATGAAAGTGTTAATTGATTTAGACAACACACGCCAGATTAAATTTTAAGAACTGAATATATGTCACTCGTAGCCTATGTCGTAATTTAAATTCTAGTTTTTTTAATTATTCTTTTTTACTCTTTTCCCTTAATTTATCTTATTTACCATCTACACCTTAATATTGTGGATTAAGGTGGGTCTCCCCTACTCTAAGTTTGGCTTATATGCCGAGAGTAAATACCCCCCCCCCCCCCACTCATGGACACATATTGAACAATACTGTATTTTTTCATTTTTCTTGTGCCAGGTCATCCCATTCCTGTCTATCTCCCTTGTTGAAAGCGGCTTGGCGTGTGGCGTAGTCGGTAGCATGCTGAACTCCTATGCCCAAGATCGCGGATCAAACCCGGCCAAAATTGTCGGAATTTTTAAGATCGTTAAAATCCTTCAGCATGGCGTCCTTCGGAGGGGAAGTAAAGCCGGTGGGCTCATGTCATACATTTACGTTCGACCCTGACTATTATATGTCAGAAAACTGTACTATAATGAGGCTCATTATAGCACTATTTTTCATTATGAAACAGTTTCTCCCACCAATCAGAGCTCAAGAAACAGTTGTTTGACCAATTAGATAATTAGATGCGCTGAGTTCCACTGCCTTCTAATTTTAAATTTCACTGCCTGGCCTAGTGTCATAGTAGGGTAATCGAGGAAGCCATGGTCAAATACAAGGCATTCTCTGCGTCTCATGCGCTCTGTTCAGTACATAAAACTGGCGAAATCTCGACAGATATTTATGAACATTTATGTTCGAACATAAAATAGTTATAATAATTATCGTCGAACATAAACTGTCGTATGCAACTCGCCTATTATGGTAATTAAGACACTCGTATGGAAATTATAAAAGTCGCATACGCTCGTTTTATAAACTTACTCGTGTCTTAATTATTGCCTTTATAGGCTCGTTGCATATGTACTATTATGGCACTACAAATGGTAGTGTGTAGCTAAATTTGTAGGTAATTTGGCTAGAAACGCTCTATAAAGTTCCAACTTTCGCCGCTGGGTGTCAGTGACGTCTGGTAGCCAACGTTGGAACTACTTGAAATTAAACTTGCCCATTTGCATTCATCTTCATTCTTTTCATCTCACCCACATGCGACGGTACTTGTAGCTCACCCCGTGGGTGTCCGAATAGAAACAGCTACAAACTCTGGCGAGTCGAACCTGTCGTCGGTCACTCCCGCCTCTAAAAGCCATACGCTAAATAAATAAAATCCCTTGGTGAACTTAAGTTCTGTTCTTACACAGGCGGGATTAGAGAATCCAAGGCCAAGAGCTTCCTCCATTTCCCCGCATTTTATAGTAGGCTATCTCTTAAATCTGATGACGATCTTCATTTGTGTAGGGTCAGAAATAGTTTTGCTTTTCTCTTTCTCTACTTTGGATGGGGGTACGAATAACCAACAATGCCATCTCTGCCTATCGTAAGAACTGTTATAACTGTCAGGTGCGTACCTGTATTTAGGCATGGAAATGAAGTTAAGGCGCATCACAGAAGAGCCAGCAAGAGCAGGAATGATGATAAATTGCAACAAGACCAAGGAAATGCGAGTAAACAGTTTAATAAATACAAACCGGAAGTGCAAAATAAATGGAGAAGAAATTGAAACTGTGAGAGAGTTTCCATAGCTTGGTAGCATCATTGCAGAGGACGGTGGTGCTAGCTCAGATGCTAAGAGCCGCATCAAAAAAGCAAACTTTGCATTTGTTCAATTATATCCGGTTTGGAAAGCTCGCGTCATCTCGACCAGGACAAAACTACGAATCTTTCGTAGTAATGTCAAAGCAGTTCTCCTGTATGGAAGTGAAACTTGGAAAGTTACAACCCCGATCACCAGGAGTCTCCAAGTCCTTTCTAACCGTTGCCTCAGAAGGATTCTACGCATCTATTGGCCAGAAACCATTTCAAATGAGGAACTTCTGAAGAGAACAAACGAAAGGCCAATACATCTAGAAATAAAACGTAGAAAATGGAGTTGGATAGGCCATTATCTGAGAAAGCAGGACGCCATTGAAAAAGAAGCACTTTGTTGGAACCCCCAGGGCACCCGAGGAAGGGGTAGGCCAAGAAATACCTGGAGAAGAAGTGTTGAGGAGGAGAGGAAGGCGACTGGCAAATCCTGGGCATACCTGCAGAGGGTGGCTGGGAGAAGAAATCAGTGGATGAATTTTGTTGCAGCCGTTTGCTCCGAGAGGGGACATAGGAATGGAAGGAAGCTTGTAGTTTAACGTGACTGTTAATCTCGCGATCATGAGCCACGGGACCTCCGTTTTACGTGGAATCCGAACCACAGGACATGGCATTTCACTTCGAAAATCTCACATGCATTGACCGGGAATCGAACCCGGTCCGCCTTGGTGAGTGGCCTACAGCTTGACCGCTGCGCCACCACGCCCCAGGACATAGGAATTAAGTCAAGTAAGTAAGATGCAGTTCTCCATGCCTCCCTGTCCTGAGCCAATCAGATTTATGTACTGTATTGTATTTGATAAACCGGCCACTGTGGTCGAGTGCGCTGGTGCTTCTTTCTCGCTGGCATCAGGAAAGTATGGGTTCAAATCCCACTCCAATCGTCCTGAAAATGGTTTTCGTGGCTTCCCATTATTACCACCAGGCAAATGCCGGAGCGGTTGCTTTCAATAGGTCCACGACCGACCTCCTTCCAAAATCCTTTCCCTGAACCTTCCTTAATTAGACCCCAGTATCGGCACATGCTAAACGGGCCTCAGTCCAATCAACCTAGTTTTGAGGAACACGAAAAATAACTGTGTCTAAGCAATGGACTGAGAACCTTTTAGCGTACGATAAGAAATTGCCTAGCTCAGGCTGTTCCAAATCCACGAGTTTGAGTAAGCGTACACGCGAGTACTCAGCAGTGATGCTCGGAGCACGGTTGGAGAGGGACTGGGGGGGGGGGGGGGGTGATAGCCAATACGTCACTGGGCGAAGGTCATAGTGCAAGTATATGCTTTTTCTGCCAGTCGTGAAGTATCCACCGCGCAGTGACAGCAGCCCCCACAGCAGAGCTGTATTGCATGTTGCTGGTTTACTCGCGCAAGGCGGCGAGTACTCCACTGCTCACAGGCGAGCAACTCAGCTGGAACAGCCTGCTAATATTAGGTATCACACGCGTTTGACTCAATCCCTTTTAACAAAGATGGTACCGGGTGAGTTAGCCGTGGTCGTTACGGCATGACTGCTGGCAGTCGCTCACATCTGGGAGGCGAGGAGGTTTGAATCCCCCCGCCGGCAACCTTGAAGATGGTCTTCTGTGGTTTCCCATCTTCCTTCCAGGCAAATGCCGGGGTTGGTCCCTAACTATAGGCCACATCCGCTACCTTCCAACTCCTCGTCCTTACATCCAACTTTCCTCCCCAACGGAACTTGTAGCTCACCCATTGGGTGTCCGTCTCGAAGCAGCTACAAAACTGGTGAGCCGAACATGTCCTCGGACACTCCCGGCACTAAAAGCCATACGCTATAAAAAAAAACATAGATGGTTGAGGCTATCCTATATCATGCGATTTTCATGCTTAAGTCAGTTTGTCATTTATTGTGACTGAGGTCCGTTTAGGATGTGCCGATTCAGTCAGCGGCCACCTTGGGAATAGGCTTGTCACCATCCCCAGTTGTGTCTGCTTACTAAGTGTGTTCAGCTACCTTACACTGTCCTCGTGACGGTAGAGGAATGATCCCTCGCAGAGTCCGTGGGTGGATCCAAGCTGGGAGGACAAGCGATTAACTTTCTAAAAAAGTATTTACGCACTTAATTACTCACTTATTTACCTAGTGCTTACTTAACTTACTTACTAACGACAGTGGTGGCTACGCTCGCTAAAGCGCAGCGTTAGGTCAAGGCCAAGCTCTCTGCTGACTCGGTAGACGCGTGGGTTCGAACCCCACCGTCGGCCGTCCATGAAATGGTTTTCCGTTGTTTCCCCCATTTTCAACACCATGAAAATGCTGGGAGGGTCTGACGAGCCACGGCCGCTTCCTTTCACATCCTTGCTCAGTTTCATTCATCTTCATCCATTCCATCTCTCATCTCGGTGCGCAGGCGCCTTCGGATGCCGACTGGAAAGACCTGCACACGTCCTCTCAGGAGGCCACACGACAACAAACAAAAACTTACTTGCTTACTCGCTTTCGTACTTATTTACAGTACTTACTTACTCACTTATTCACTTACAAACTCAATCAATCAATGACTGACTTACTTACTTACTTACTTACATTGGGACAAGCCGGCTAAGTCCTTAACTTACTTTCTTTTGTAATCCTATTTCAGACATTTCCTTTGGTTCTAACAACCACTACCACTTCTTCCCCCTCGTATTCTACCTCTTAGTTATGTTGGGGTCATAGAATTTGAAAGATTGACGAGATACCCAGCTGTGCAAATCTGCGATAAAGGGACATTTGTTAGACTCTTACTATTAGGTCTTTGAATTGGTATTATTGAGGCGATCTACTTGACCGGTTGTGGGGGACCACGTGCTGTTGGTGGGGGAAGGGAAAGAGGAGTGGAAAAGAGCTGGCCACCCTACCGCAAGTAAACCTCGACTCATAACCGCCTCTTCGGAGGTTCAAACCAGCCTTTGAGCTGAAAACCTTTGTTTGGACTCGACACGTTCGACGTTCAGCTTGCACTGCCACTGCCAGTGAAACACTTGGAATGCACTTGCGTGACCAAATGTGATACTAGAAGTATTTTATAAAAAGACATCATACGACTTGAAGTGCCATGGATTATTCGCTGTTCAAACATCCGAATACCCTGGCAAGTAAGTAATCGTGAGATTTTGAGGTGGACACATTACCACTGAGGAAGCTATTTTAAGTTGAAAGATGATTTGTTTTAAGGGGTGGAAGTGAGAGGTCATCTGCCCCTCGGAAATACAAATTTAAGTTAATTGAAATTTAAAAGTGCATGTCTAAAAATGAAAAGAGCCTAATATTAATAAAACTAAAAAGAACAAGTTCTTTGAGGAAATCTTTTAAGGTGGGATATATATAATCAAACGAGATCTGACTGCTATTTGCAAACGAGGGATCGTAGGGGTACAATCTACATCTTAGATAGCGAAACTTCAGAGCTCTCAGGGTGTAATTATACTTACACCATGAGAGCACTTACCTTTTTGATCGGCTTCATGGCATCCTAATATCTGAAGGACATAAATTTCAATCTAAGTGGAAATTATTGAATAATTAATTTCAGTTAGCATAGTTTTGAGACAAGATAGTGGCTTTATTTGAACACCTGGGCTGGAGTAGGTTAAACTACTTTACAAGGGAATCTGCAGCTGTGTAGTTCATAATAATTTGCCTGTTTGCAATAAGTTAGGAGAAAGCACAGCTGCAGCGCTGCTCGCTCGGCACTTAGCCGCGCACATCCATTTTCTCCACGAGTCTGTATTGACAGAACTCGGCTGTAAAGCGCTTAATCCTGTTTTACTAACTTGAAACTGATGACAGGCTCTTTAAGATTTACAACATGGTATTTCGTTATGCTCATCTTTCTTCGGCACCAGTTCATTCGCGACAGGCCTCAACAACATTTTGGCTGGCTTTCTCACTCTCTCTCTCTCTCTCTCTCCTTAAGTGTTTTAGAGAGATTAATTGTTTATTTAGGAGCACAAACTCCCATATCTATGTTGTTCTCTGGAGCTGTATTATATGTAAATAAATCTTCTACTACTGCAACGTATCGCCCATACTTTGAAATCCATACATTGAACAAACATCATCATATATATTATTTCAGTAGCATAGATCCCTCATACGGCGCTCACAAGCGACCGATCGTGACAAATGAACATTCAAATGAAAGAGAATAGACATTAGCAGTGACGAATTGCACTATAATTTCAGAAATATCTACAATTTCTTTAAAAACATTACTTTTAAAAATGGACTAAGTGTGCGATTTGCAAATACTGTTTCTGTAGGAAAATACGCTCGATAATTGCTGTCCACTTTATATTTTGGCCGCTGTGACTCCTGTTTCATCTCATTTTAACATTCTGAGGTCTTTCCTTTATCATTTTGCATGGATTTCAGAAAAATTAAATCAAAGGAATGAGTCAAAAACTAAAATCTTATAATTTCATAAATATCGAATAACCGGTGAGTGTTACAGCTAATCTGTCAATCAATGGACTCAGCACACAAATGGCATTAGCAGTGACGAATTGCATTCTAATTTCATAAATATCAATTTTTGTAAGAAGTGTGCGATTTGCAACTACTGTTGCTGTAACATGCTGAAATTATGAGTTGTCGTCTAAAACCTTAAAACTATCAACCTTTCTCCTTAAGTCTCTCATTATAAATCTATTGGGGAGAGTGTGGTTTATGAATATTCGAGATTTCTCGCACGGGTCCGCTGGTAGAAGTAAATTAGAGAAAAATATAAAGTAGGAGTAAAGATTCAAGGAGAAATAATTTCAGCTCTGAGATTTTCTGATGACATTGTCGTCTGAGCCAATTCACCAGATGATTTGAATGAGTTTTTAAATGGCATAGACTCAGTCTTGGAAGAGAGAATTCATGACATGAAAATCCATAAATGTAAAATTAAACATAAAGCAACGCAGCTGAAAGATATTTCGTACCTTATTCAAGTGATTGAAGAAAGAATTCGTATGTTAGGTTATTATAATAATCATAATCTAATTGTACTAAATTCTGTAGCTTACTTTTCGTAAATCATAGAAATGAAAATCCACAGCCTGCTTCCAGTCTCCGACCGGGTCAGGAATGGAATGAATGAAGCCCCCATCTAGCGGCGAGGATAGGAACTGTGCCGGCTGCCGAGGCCTGACGCACTCCTCTGGGGCAATGATTAAATGAATGACAGATGAAATGAAATGATAGTGGAGAGTGTTGCTGGAATGAAATTTTGACAGGGAAAACCGGAGTACCCGGAGAAAAACCTGTCTGCCTCCGTTCTGTCCAGCACAGATCTCACATGGAGTGACCGGGATTTGAACCACGGACCCAGCGGTGAGAGGCCGGTGTGCTGCCGCCTAAGCCACGGAGGCTTCGTAAATCATAGAAGGTAATAAATTTGAAGTTTCTGTAATTAAACTCCCGTGACTAGTTACAGAAATATGCCATCTCGCGGGAGGAGTTTTATTCACCGATACTGAAAGTTATTATTATTCTAGCACAAGACTTCTCAATGCAATGGCGTTGGTGGAGACATAGGTCGTGTCTCAAAAGCTATTTAGGATACATCCTTTTAATAGCCGGGGGAAATTTTTAATGAAAATGACCCGTAGGATATATGAAAATAGGCTATTTAGTTCTTCATGGAACTTTTTCCGTTAATTTTTGTTTATTATTATAATTATAAGCGTTCTTTAATTTTTTGGTTTTATTATCTTTTGGTTTTCTTTTTAGCCTACTTTTCACATTTTGCAAAAATGTGGAAAAAGTAGACTTATGAGATCGATCCGGGAAAATGTGTGTGTCTCTGTCTGTCTCTCTGTCTGTCCTTCTGTCTGTCTGGCTGTGTGTGTGTGTGTGTGTCCCCCTATCAACTCCTAAACGGCTGCAGCAATCAAAACCAAATTTAGTATGAGTAAAGATGTGCACCGGAATATCTCACGTCCATATTTGAAAATGATGTCACTGCTACCAACTGCTGATAAAACGCACTAGAAATTTGAGCTCCATGTTGGATATCTTGCAAGGTATGCATGGGAGCTATTCCAAAATTGGCACACATGTAGATAATACTATTTCAGTTTAATTTCCAGGAGGCCAACCATGACAGTGTTGCCAAAATAATTTTAAGCCTTCTGATAGGTCCAATGTTTAAATGTATACAACTTCTACACTATCAATTGGATTTCAACCAAATTTTGTATGTAATATCTGCACATAAACAGATATGATTGAGCGTATACTTAAGAGCCACCAGGGCTGCCAACTGTTAATAATTGCTCTCTCTATTTAATTTTATTTATCCAAATACCAATATATCAGAAAGTATGCAAGCCAACAGCTTTAAACTATGCACACGTATATTCTGACATTTTAGATTAATTTGGAGTAACTTATATACGTCAGTTCTACCAACATGATTATAAGCCTGCTGATACTACCAATTTTTAAATACATGTTACTTCCATTCTATCAGTTGGATTTCGACCAAATTTCGTATGTGCTATGTGTACCATAACAGATATGACTATAAGTATTGTTAAGAGCAATCAGGGCTGCCAACTGTTAATAAATGCTGTCTATATTTTTTTTTACCCTAATATCAATATATCAGAAAGTATGCAAGCCAACAGCTCTATACTTTGCACACGTTTAGCACCTGACATTCTAGATTAATTTGGAGTATTTAATACAAGGCAGTGCTGCCAACATGATTCTATGCCTGCTGATATGCCCAATTTTAAAATACATGTAATTTCTATACTAACAAATGGATTTCATCCTAAATTGGCACAACAAGATATCATAATATTAGCCTACTTTCGATTTTTGCAAAAAATGAAAGTAGACTTATGAGATCAACACAGGGCGAAAAAAGTGTGTCTGTCTGTGTGTGTGTGAGTCTGTGTGTGTGTGTGTGTGTGTGTATGTGTGTGTGTGAGTCTCTGTGTGTGTGTGTGTGTGTGTGTCTGTGTGTGTGTGAGTGTGTGTACTCTGAATGTCTGTCCCCCCCTATCAATTCGAACACGGTGAAACCGAATTGAACAAAATTTGGTACAGAGGTAGCACTAGTAAAGGACACCTCAGTGTCATACTTTATATCGCCGCCATCTTTACCAAAACAGAATGGCGGCCACTCAAATGTTCAAAACGTAAAATCAAATTACGGCTAAACTAATCATCCGATCTCTACCAAATTTGGTGACAACATACCTTTATATAGGACGCGTCTTTCACCTAAAATTCAAGGTCATCGGCCATGCCATTTCAGGATGGCGGCCGTGTGAATTATGCAACCATTTTAATAAATTGCTTAAGACCCACCAATTCCGATTATCGAGCCTAGGGGGGTTTAAGCTATCCTGAAGGTCGTGATCCATTATTTATTATAATTTAATATTATAATATTATACAGTATGAGTGGCTTAAAAGAGCTGAGCCGTTTGTGTCACACAACAAGATGGCAGCTGTCCTCATGTGCCTGTCTTATATTTCAGTAGTTTTAGTATGTTGTATGTGATATACCGTACTGATACAATAATATAAACTTTGTATGAAATGATCTTTAATGAAGATGTACTGCAGTGAAGAAATCGTTTATTTAAAGTCATTATTTGCCAACAGTTTGTATCTAATATGTCAGTTAAGAACACCTGACGTCATGTATACGGTTAGCTCTGGGCTAGCATGTTCGTCTGACACGCAGTTGACTGGGGATCGAGTACTGCTACAGATAGGTTTTTTTTTCTTGAATTCTTTTACAAATGATGTGCACGAGCTTTTTCCACAGATACTGAATAAAATGTCATTTAGCTCAAAGGAGAGGATAAAGTATACACTCGTATATTAATAAAATCACAGTCCCAGCATCGCACATAAACAGAAGACATTAGAAAAAGGAGAATAGAAGAACTAGATACACGTTGTCATTAACCACAGCCTTCTTAATGCCTCTGTACGGTGCTGTCCTCTTGTGGGTTATGTGGGTAATATTGTTCCAAACATAACGCTGTGTAAATGCCTGAGCTGGCCTCCTGAAGTATGGCAATTTTGTAATACTGGTAGTTCAACTATTAGCCACGATCGCGCTCCGAATACCTTTAAACACTGCCAGCTGGATCGCCTCCCTCTTGGCTACTTTAAACTGCCTACTCATTCAACACCCATAGAACACTGCCATCGTAGTACATTACGATGGCAGTGCATAGGCGTACAAGATAAAGATTAATTCACTGATAGGTCGCAGCACCACCTACTGTGATTGGGGCGGAAGATTCTTAATTTTGCAGGCTGGCTTAATATAGAGATTAACGGACGTGAATGCATTACAATAAGTTAGTAGTTTTGTTATTCAATCATCATAAAGTATATAATATTGATCTTGACACTTACTGGCTTATTATCAATATAAAAGAAAACAAACAATACATTGTGGTTGGGGTGATTGTTTTAGGGATGAGGACAAAGAGTCATAAAGATACCCATACATTTAGGAGAAAGTAGGCTATATGTTCTTTGCTGAACATCTTGTTTCAAATTATTTCTGACCAGCACACACATGGTATTATTGGCAACATGCTTTTACGCGTGCTGATAGATCCAGTGTCTAACTGCATGTAACCTCCATTGGACTTCAACCAAATTTTGTATTCTGTACCTTAAGAGATGGAACTAACAACATATTCAGTCACCAGGGCTGCCAACTGTAGTGCTCTATTAGGCTACATGATACCAGGTATATTTTGAACTAATTAGATATTTCGATATTACCAACTTAATTTCGTCATTATTTTAGATAAGTTCATATACTGTAGAATAATCATTGGCATGAAAAGTAGGCTGTATAGTTCTTCACGGAACTTCTTGTTTATTTAGAAATCCACCTCTAAATTTTAGATTTTATTTCTCATTTTTAGCCTATTTTCATTTATGAAAAAAAAAATAGGCTTATAAGACCACCTTTTGTCCGTGTGTGTATGTGTGTGAATTTCCCCCCTCCTAATAAAATCTCAACAGCCGAAGTGATTTCAATGAAACTCGGTAAGTACGTGCTACTACTTCGTCCGACCGCGAGCGTGCCTTTCAAACCTTAATATTAATATTTACCACCAATGCAAATTTGTCTAAATTTGTATAATTTTATCTTTGTTAAGAGGGGCAGATGGCCTATCTGTTCCTTAAATTAACAATAACTAAATAACTAACTAATCACGTTCATTATTTTAAGTCTCGGGGTAAAGGATGGTGTTTTGTACATTTGGGAACAAGAATATGAAAATGTACTGTTTATAAAGGGTTTCTGTTGCTTAGGGTTGGATTTAGAATATTATGGTGGTATCTGCTTTAACTTTACAGCTTCGCGCTTCCACTATTATTAGGATGTGAGAATAGCGGTTCTTTTGTGGCATTGTTGGACTCTCATCTAATGACTTGTTATTCAGTACTTCCTATAGAGCATCCAGCGTTTAGAAAAGACGGTGGGTCTTATGGGCTTTTACTTTTAACGGAAAACCCCCCTACACTGGTTTTGTTACCTCACCTTTTATCATGAAGGAACTCGGATCATATATATTTTTCGTCATAATAGCTTCCTACAATTATCTGCCAATTGATTACCTTTGTTGTTGCAAACAAGTATCGTTTATATAGTATCGTTTATATTACGTCTTAGTGATTTAAACATTTTCGAGGTTAGCACGCTGGAATGAAGAGCCTCGTCCAGTGCTGCATGATCGCCCCGAGGGGAGCATGTGCTTAGTTCCCCTGGCAAAATAAGTTCTCGAGCACTATCCGTCATTGGTGATATTGTTGTGTGTCTGTTTTATTTTCTGTTCGATTGAATCAGGGCTGCCGACAGTTGGGTTCGAACGCACTATCTCCCGAATGCAAGCTCACAGCTGCGCGCCCCTAACCGCTCGGCTAACTCACTACAATAATACAAATATTAATCTAAACAAAACAACAAGAATAAAATTGAAAGAAACTAAATTATAGCCTAACTAATAACAACAAAAAAGTGATGATCAACAGTATTGATGACGTAAAAATTGTTAACACCGTCAGCATACATCCGAGAAGGAAGGGTTGTGCTCTCGACATCTGTCAATCAGTAATGCGTCATATCACAACGAAATGAATGTCGTTATTGGTTCTCTTCGCGTACGGTATCCTTAATACTGGTCCAATCCGTTAAGACCTGCAAAACTGCTCCTTCCTGTGCGTGTTCTATTTCAGGTAGCTGCTGGGGTTGTGTTGTCTCGCTAACTTATGAAAGCGCAGTACTCGAAGCGGTTGAACATAACGTATGACGTCAGCGCTACCTCTGCCTAGAGTTAGCAACACTGTCGCCATAAGGCTCCATAGTCTTTTCTAAACGCTGGATGCTCTATAGAGCATCGGGAAGTTTGGTTGCAGATTGAATGTGCAAGGATGTGGTGTGACGTTTTAATGGCAGTGATTTTGGTTTAAGCACAACATTTTGGAAATAAAGTAACAACGTCTGTTTTTGAAGATTTGACAAATCAAAGAACTTCATTTATACTCATCAGAAAGTAAACTTTTAAGTGAGAAATTATCTTTCCTTTAAAATGATGGTGCTGTATATTTTCCTTGCATTTACATTTCAAGGTAATGCAAGTAAAATTAAGTTTGTGTTAATTCTTGAAAATATCTAAATGTTAAGTTTTTAAATAAAAGTTTGGTGCTTTTCAGTCGGTCAACATGATATATTTTTTTGCGGCTTCGGTGGCGTAGTTGGTAGCATGCTGAGGTTCAAACCCGGCCAAAGCCGTCGGATTTTTAAGAGCGTTAAAAATCCCTCAGTATGCCTTCCCTCGGAGGGGAAGTAAAGCCGTCGGTCCCATGTCATAGATTTATGGCATGTTAAAGAACTTTCCACTAATTACACCTGTGTGAAACTAAATTGTATAGGTTATGAATGTAAACAACGCTCTTAGGTTGCTACGTTCGTTGCCAAGAGCCGACTGTGGTGGCGTCTAGTAGCTAAGTTCTGAACTAGGCCTAGTAGTCGTTGACGGTGGCTATTGGCGGCCAAAGTAGGAACTATTTGAAAAATTCAAAGTTGCAGTCGTTACGTGAATTAAAAACAAAATAACAAGCAAACAAAAAACAGATACACATACTAATACAGTCATCACAATTAACACCGCTTATCTGACAGATTCTACTCACACCCAAAGTACTCGGGGCTACAAGACCGCGTTGTCGCAGCCCCTAAACTAAGGAACCAACCAACCAACATGATTTTACCCAATTGAGATGGGTTATTCCCTCATCCTGAAAAAAAAAATAGATGAGATTAATAAATTTATATTTATTACATTAGATGAATACATTTATAGCCCCTCTCATTTAGGTACAATCATGTTGACCAACTGAAAAGCACCAAACTTTTGTTTACTAAGGAAACACTGAAAACACCATAATGTTACGTGGTGTTCTTGTTTTGGCTGGCGTGTAGCTGGCAGTTGTAAAGATGAAGGAAGCTATTTTTACACCACCCTGTAGTTTCTGAATGTGTTCTTTGTGTCTGGCTTGCGTAGCATTAGCGTTCCTTTACATTCCTATCAGCAGAACTGGGCAATAAGGAAACATAGTGACCTACTATTTGCATTATTTATGAGGTCAAATGATTGCAGGCACTGCTGGTGTGAATGGTCTCACAGAAACCACGAGCGATTTATTGTGGAGAACAGTGGAAGCATTCAAATGGACTGCGAATTCATGGATTTCTGGTCGGCTGTGACCCAGAAATATTCTAAGCATTGTGAATCACCCCGAGTAGTGCACCAGTTTCTTCTGGGAATTAATGCCACGACTCCACTTGCTCTCTTTTGTCACAGGGTATATAAATAAGCGAGCCTTCTTTTAAGGGACTAAGAAATGTCCTATCTTACCCAAGCTAGTTTCCAACTTTGTATTTAACGTTTTCTCAGAAACAATAAACAGGAACGAATCGCACGTTTTCAGGGATGTTCTTCAAGACTCGCTCCTCAGTTTGACACAGACGTTTCGAAAATAAATGCGTTTTTGAATTTTCATGCATCTGTTTAAAATTGCATAATTTTAACAGCACTTTCGTCAGCACTGACATCTGGCAATGTTAAAATAAAGTAAAAGTTGTAAATCAGACGTGTTAAAATATCTTTCTTCTTCAAGTACCGTGTTCGGTCCCCCGAACGTTGGTGATCATCATGGAAAAGGCGCCTCTGTCCACCGCAAGCCGGAACCATTCTTCAACAGATCGAATCTGTGGCAACTCCTTGATATTCTGATGCCAATACATCTGTATCTGCCACGCCCTCGTCGAAGCAACTGATATTTTTGGCCTCTGAGTGCATGACCCAAATAGGCAGTTTATCGATACTTATTGGTAGACAAAATTTAAGTATCTGGGCTCTACGATAACTGCTGAAGGTTGTCTCACCGAGTAGGTCAACGTAAGAATTAATGCTGCGTGGATGAAGTGGCGAACAACGACAGGTGTCATGTGCGATCGCCAGATGAAAGACCTCCTAAAATCGAAGATTTACCGCACTGTCATTCGTCCCGTGGCGCTTTATAGTACCGAATGTTGGCCGATCACGAAGGAAGCAGAACGTCGGCTAAGTGTAATGGAGACCAAGATGCTTAGATGGACAGCAGGCATTACTAGGTTGGATCACATCCCCAATGAAAGAATAAGGTAACGATTTGGTATCGCGGCTATCAATAACAAAATGCGTGAGGGTCGTCTGCGATGGTTTGGGGATGTGCTACGGTCAGGAGCGGACACCATTGCAAAACAGGGCTACACACTGGAGGTCGCCGGGAAAAGACCAAAGGGGCGACCGAGACAACGTTGGGCCGATACACTGCACAGGGATCTGAAAAGTGTCAACCTACATCCGGACATGGCCCATGACAGAGTAAAGTGGAGACAGCGGATTCAAATAGCGGACCCTGCCACGAGGAGGGACAAACGCTTAAGAAGAAGAAGAAGAAGAAGAAGAAGAAGAAAAGCTGAAGATCACATTTTGCTCTTCTGAGGACATATCTGTTAGTAACTCTATCAGTCCAATTTATTTTAAGCATTCGTCTATGAATCCACATTTCGAAGGTCTCTAATCGTCTCATGGTGTTGACCTCCAAAGTCCAAACTTCCAAACTAGACAAGAGTGTCGACCAGACATAGATTCGAGCCAATCTTTGTCGGAGCTTCAGATTTAAGTTGGCATTGTTGAAGCAAGAGGACATTTTCCTATACGGTATACACTGCGTGCCATTTCAATGCGACTTCTGATTTCCACGTCTGGATTTAAATCGCCAGTGATGGTACTCCCTGGTGAACTCGCTCGACATGAAGAACTCTGATGTTCAAAGCAGCCTGGTCATGAATTTGACGACTAGAAACGTATAACATTTAACACTACAACGGCCAAAAGTAATGGGAAGGAACGGAATATAATGTTAATACAGTGAGATTATTTTGCTGGAGCGGCGACAAAGGCCAGCCCAGGCGCGCGCACGTCTTCCGCCAGCCAACCGAGGTCGGGCCGCAGATAGAAAAAATAACTTCAACCTAACGAGGCGAGCTTACCAGGGTCACTAAACTTTCATCAACGAGGATGTGAAGTGTCAGCACACAGATAAGAAGGTAACGTAAACAGCTTCCTGCAAGATTTAATTAAAGAGCACAGATGTTTTTTTTTAATATTTTTTATTTCTTGGGAATCTGGATAACATCACGTCACCAGTTAAAGGTTAGAACTTATCTGTTCACAGAAGATGCTGAACATATTCTCCTTCATCTGACAGACAGTAACTTTGGAATTTACATCGTTACATTATGTAGCTTCTCCTGCACCCCCCCCCCCCCCCCCCCCGCGTGTTTACTGCGACTAATCGAAGCACGGACCTAAGCCCGTTTGATGTTTAATTGTGGGGTAATTTAAAATACAAAGTGTATGGATCAATTACCTGTACTCTAGTGGAGCTGGAGAACAATTTAAGGCAGGAAATTACGTGTAAACGCTAATTTATTTACACGGTACAACGCCTGTCTGTCAGCTGAAGGAGAACATTTTCAGCATCTTCTGTGAAAAGGTTTTTCTTTAATCATGATTTGCTGGTGAATTTATCATTAATTAATGTAGACTACTCTGTTACGGTGTCTACCTGCGCGCAACCTTCGGGCCGAGTTCGGTTGGCTGGCGAGTTGCTCCTCCGCGAGTCCTCAAAACGGCAGCAATATGGCGAGGTATCGACTCGAAATAACTGGGTTCCTGACTCCCAACATTCAGCTGGGCGGTAATCCGCCTCACAGTAGCCCTTCGAACGCCCCGTATGGTTCTGCTGAGGCGACGTGATGTCCGTTCGTTAAACACCTGTGGTCGCCCCTTGCGGTGATTAACGTGGATGGTAACATTATCTCTGCGATATTGAAGATCCACCATCGACACTGTTGACCGCGGAAACCCGAATTCGCTTGTAATCTCCGAAATGCTATGACCCATGCGCCGTGATCATCCACGTTAAAAGTCGGCTAACTCACGATGTGTTGCCATCCATACTACATTCGTGTGGGAGACTGCTCTGCTACCCCGCAGCTAGCTGCAACGCTCAGGAGTCATACACGGCACATTCTCTCATGGGACTACCATTCCCGTGACTTTTGGCCACTCAGCGTATAAGGAGGAAGTAGGATACACCTAAAATCTGCTTGCCACGGTGGGTGAGTGGTTATCGTGTCGGACTACCAACCCCAAGCTTTCAGGTTCGCTCCTGGCCATGCTAAGTGATTTTTGAAAGGCGACAAGAATCACGACAAGCATGCCATACGTTGTTGGCATGTTAAATAACCCATTTGAATTCAGTACGCCGTGTTCATAATGGCAAAATTAATCTCGAGATTTTCCGCCAACACAAAAAGTTCCTCCATTCTCTACTAGATAGCGCTATTGTGTCAAGGAGCTTAGACTTTCATAGTGCTCCAAGGAACAACAAATTTCGACATGCAAGCTGCCCTTTGGGCGTCAAATAAAAAAGCTTGCACCCGAGGCCATACGTTATTATTATTAATAATAAATAATAATCTTAGCTTTCAATGTTGAAAAGTAGCGAAGAAAAAGTGAATCCAATACTTGGTAACGTAAAAACTCAGTTCATAATAAATTCCAAATAAAGCTAAACTGTTTAAAACATGCTGTTCTTCTATCCCTAATCCCGTTTCTACGGGATCGGAGATGAGGTGAGATGAGTGGCGAGTGTTTCATGGCTGGATGCCCTTCCTGGCGCCAACTTCACGATTAGAATCAATGAGCAGTGAAATCAGTCATGGTTAATGTTGTTAGTTCATTGTAAGGGCTTGGGTCACCTAGGTCATCAACCCCGAGTAGTTGGGTTGCGAGTCGGAAGACAGTGGCCGTGGCCTATTGGAAGGTATGCTTGGAATTAAAATGGGGAACTAAGGAAATCAATTTCAACGACAACTGACGGTGGGGTCCGAATTTACTCGTCTACCGAGTCGGGATAGCGTAGTTACCGCGGTAACCGCTAGAGTCGTGTGATTGTTGTTGTTGTTGTTGTTATTATTTTTAGCCTATTTTTCTCATTTTGCAAACATGAGGAAAAAGTAGACCAATGAGACCGATCTGGGTAAATGTGTCTATGTCTGTCTGTCTGTCTGTTTGTGTCCCCTATCAACTCCTAAACGGCTACAGCTATCAAAACCAAATTTGGTAAGAATATAGATCTATACCTGAATATCTCACGGCCATATTTGAAATGGTCGTCAGTGCTGCCAGCTGCTGAAACATCGCAATAGAAATTTGAGCTCTATGTTGGATATCTCAGAAGTTATGCATGGTAACTATTCCAAAATTGGAACTCATATAGATAATAACATTCTAGATTAATTTTCAGAAGTCCATACATGCCAGTGTTGTCAACATGATTCTAAGCCTGCCGATAAGTCCAATTTCTAAATGCATGTAACTTCTATACTATCGATTGGATTTCAACCAAATATCGTATGTACTATGTGTACTACAACAGATATGACTGTGCATATTCTAAGGAGCCACCAGGACTGCCAACTGTAGTAAGTTACTCTATTAGGCTACACTATTTCAGGTGTATTTCAAACTGAAGTACTTAGAAATGTTAGTATTACCAACTTGATTTCGTCATTATTCTAGATTGGCATTGATCTTAATTTTAAGAAAAGTGGGCTCTTTAGTTTGTCACGGAACTACTTGTTTTATAACGCTATGCCCAACTAAGGCGCGCGATTGTACCTATTTAACAGGTGATTTTGAATTAGCATTCTTCTCGACCCCGTCTGCCTCATTGGGTAGTGGCTAGCAATCTTGACTGTCATCACGGAGGCCCGGGTTCGATTTCCGGATCTGCCAAGAAATTAATTTCTGGTCTGAGGGCTGGAACGGGGTACACTCAGCCTCGTGAGGCAAAACTGAGAAAGACTGATTCGATTCCTACCTCAGATATCCTGGAAGTGGTTTTCCGTAGTTTCCCACACCAATGTCGGGATGACTCCTAAGTGAGGGCCACTGCCGTTTCCTACCCAAACACTACATCAATTACAAATACAGGGTATTTCATATAAAGTAAGAACGGCAAGCGGCAAATTTTTTTATTCGTTGCTGCGGTGGCCTTGGCCGAGCTTTTGGCGCGCCATGGCCCCCTGCTGTACTATTGAAAGCGCGCGCATAGTACATACGAGGGCTGGTTTTCTTTTAGTTTCGATGGACTGCATAAAAATAACAGATTGACATACCAAACTGACTTTACTACTAAATGTTTGCTTGTTTTATTCTTATGTCTGAACATATTTGCCAAAACGATTGAAATATTTGTCGTATCGTTACACCAGCTTTCCAATGCCCTCGGCAAAATATTCTGCCGCCACTGAGGAGGGTACGTCTGGACAGTCTCCTGAAGTTTTTCCTTTTCATTCACGACCACGCAGAACCGACCTTACGATAGACTTTTTACAAAGAATTCAAGTGTGAAGTTTTGGACCATATTCCGTTTAGTCCAAACCAGCACTGAATGATTTTCACCTTTTTCGAGAATTGAAGGTATGGTCAGAAAGGAAAAAAACTTCAGGAGACTGTCCTGACGTACCAACCTCAGTGGCGACAGAATATTTTGCCGAGGGCAGCCCTTGTATGTACTATGCGCGTGCTTTCAATAGTTCAGCAGGGGACCATGACGCGCCACAAGCTCGGCCAAGGCCACCGCAGCAACGAATAACAAAACTGCCGCTTGCCGTTCTTACTTTATATGAAAGACCCTGTATACAGTAGTACAGACATCACAGTGACACAGGTTATCAGACAAACTCTACACACACCAAAGTACACGGGGCTACACGACCACGATGTCGCAATGCCCATAACACAATAATCAACAACAACAACTCTTCTCTACCGAAAATCTCTTCATTATCTCACTATACTTTTTGTTCCTTTCTTCTTCCCATGCAGTGGTGGCTTTCATCCGGAGGTTTTGCAGCAAAATTATCTTTGTTCACCAACGTTCTGTCATTTTCAATTTCTATCATCCAGTTATTCCTTGACTTTTAATGAGGCGGCGTGATTCGTTGAATATGTCCATACAATTGAAGGGCACAGGGAAAGAAGGGGCTAAGTCACAATTTTATAATGTTCAGTAAATTGCTTTTAAAGAGTTTCTCTGTTTACCATTTTTTTTCTTAAGTTCTATCAAAATAATTTTAAAACCATTAGAACTTATATCTGGAGTGAAAAAAGAACATTAGGTCCTACGTGGTTAGGAAGATCAACGTATGACCCCCCTTCTTTTCCAATGCTCTGTTTCTAGTTTCCCCGTATACTTGTATCTAACTCATTGTTTCCAAAACCACCTTAGGTATTGTTTAGGACCAAGAAGGAACCTCTCTTTCACATAAAAATAAACAAATCTAATAACGTGGACTTAGCTATTTCCCGGTACCCTTCAATTTTAATCGTCTCTTCCTAATAATGTTTGATAATTTCTCGGAATGTTGGTAGGCTATAACTCGAGAGACCTCCTTTTCATCCGCACTTCCTCTACGCACACTGTTTCAAAGTTTTCTGAGGATTTTCCTTTTTTCCTAAAATTTTAGCTGTTATTATTATTATTATTATTATTATGTCCGACTCCATGGCTAATTGGTTAGCGGTTAGGGTTCCGGGTTTGATTCCCGGCCGGGCCATTAAGTTTCTAATCTCCTGGGGTTAATTCCCGTGGCTGGGTGTATGTGACGTCTTCATCATCACCTCAACCTCATAACGACGCGTAAGTCGCTCACGGGCGTCAGCTAGAAATACCTGCACTTGGCCTCTCAGTAAGCCACACGAAAGAAAATATCATTATTATTGGTATTATTATACGCGTTTGTAAAACCACGGACAAACATTTCAATGATGGCCAATCATGTAATTGCAAGCCTCTTGCCTTCTGCATCAGACACAACACTACCGCCAAAAGTGTGGATGCTGATAAAAACTATGCAAGTTTTCAATATGTATTCATTCACAGCGTGTGTAATGGAAATGGGACAGCGCCGAGGGGGTGACAAGATGGGGTTCTTAATTGCTTTGATTGGCCTTATTACACTCACGTCTGCAGCGGCAATCAACTCGCTGATGAACTTCCGAGTATGAATGTATGATTTCCGATTACCTTCTCGTTCAATTTAGTTGGTGACTCGCCCCTGTTTTACTATTCATATCTTACTGCCATATCGTGTGCTGCGTGGCCACTGGCCATATATTTCTGGCGAGAATCCCTGTGGGAACAAGTGGGATAATTAGCGTTTGCTGACCATTTCCCCTGCGTACAGGTTCTTTCTATGGTCTTGTTTAACCGGTTGTATGGTGAGTCTGGATAATACCGTCTTCCGTTATCGCAGTTTCTCTCAAGAGACTCACAACTTAGCCAGAAAATAGCAATTATCGTATGACCTCTTCTGTCTGTCGGTGATGAGGTCATCCTGGTGATCTGCTCTCCAAAGCCGATGTTCCATTTGCACTTCCACGCAGCAGAGAATACGTTACTAGGGGACCATGCATCCTCGCCATCACCGGTTTCGTCCAAATGTATGGTATATGCAGAGTTTTACCCGAAATGAAATTGACAGGCCTGATGGCCTCACTGCCATCGGGAGAGCGTGGGTTCGAATCCCACCTCGGCCGTCCTGAAAATGGTTTTCGTAGTTTCCCATTTTCACCACCAGGCAAATGCCGGGACGGTTCCTTTCAATAGGTCCACGGCCGATTTCCTTTCATAATCCCTTCCCTGACCCGTCCTGAAAAGAAAAGTACATGGCCATTGGCTGCATTAATCAAATTATACAATGTTATTTGAATTATTATTCATCCCAAAATATAACAAAATATAATGTAATATTATTATACTGCACAATTCATAATCTGCGATAATCAGCTCGTTGTAGGCTACTTGAGGGTGTGTGCAATTCTGTTCTGATGGGGTGCGTGGCCAGAAACCTGAAATATGCCACCATCCCGTCATTTGCCAGAGTGACTGTGGTAAACCCAGGGGGAAAATCAAACTCAGGATTTCCGATCACTAGCTACCCATTTCTGCCATGGGACGTGTCTTTAAACCGCTTGTCTACGTTGATGACTCAGTCGTCACCATAAGTGTTCAGTATTAAAATTGTAGCTTCCTTGGTAGGGTGTCCGACTCGTGATCCCAAGATCACAGGTTCGAATCCTGGCCAATGAAGTCAGATTTTTGAAGAACTAATAGAAGTCCTTACGATGTCGGCTTGTAAAAGACTTCTGGAAGCACAATTGGTGACTACAAGCCAAATTTCATATTGCTACTGGTAATTAGTTTTAGGGGTTTGGAACATCTTGGTCATCAGCCCCGTGTACTTGGGTGTGTTTTCTATTTGTCTCATAACCTGTGTTTCCGCGGTGATTGTACTGTAACAGTAGTTATTAGGGCCGGGAATGGGGTAACTGTCCCCACGTACTATCCCGACATTTTTCTGAAGGGAGTGTGGAGAAACCCGAGGAAAAGCCATAGTCAGAAAAGCCACTTTTAGATCAACACGATCTAAGCTTATTAATGTTAACCGCCCATGATAATTGGGCTCCCGTCTACGTTTTAACAAACTGAAAATATACCCTAATATAGAATCAACACGAGAAGCGTGAACATGCGTCCTAACAGAAATTGAACCGCTTCTACCATTGACTTTCTTTCGATATGAAATAAAGGAATTCCTCGATTCTATGCATTATACAGCACGGCTGAGGCTCACTTGACACGAAACTGCCTTTGGCAAGCAACACCCACGAGTTCCGCACTCTCCTGTCGACTGTGCACAAGCCACGTCGCGTCGTAGGGTGTCGTGTCATAACGCGTACTGGGGCAATATATCAAGTGTGCAGAGGGTAAACCATTAACAAGATACGCTGAACACTGCAATGTCACACGAACAGAACTCTTGGAATATACCACCATCAACACTGCTGAGAGAGTGATTTTAATCCCTTATACTGTAGACTTGCTGTTTTTGTTATATCAGCGTTACTGCATTCCCAAAACACTTCTCGTTTTTATTTTAAACTCCTAGATACCTCATTATACACACCACTCTTATCACAAACTAAATATAGTTTTATCATCAGTGTTTGAGCTAGTTTGGTTGAGGGTAGCGTGTCTGCCTCTCATCAGGAGGCCCCAGGTTTGATTCCCGGCTCCGTCAAGGATTTCACTAGAAGGAATCGACCTCGTGGCGTAGTGGCTAGCTTTGTTAACTGTCACTGCGGACGTCTGGGTTACATTACTGACTCGGCCAAGAAGTGTAATTCTGGGGGTTGGAACGTTGTGCACTCAACCTCGTGAGAAGAGGTGGGTTTAATTCTCGCCTCAGCGTTCCTACTTTAGATGTGGTGTTCGGTGTTTTCCCCACTTCTGCCCCAGGTAAATGCTGGGAAGGTGCCTAAATTAATGTCTCGGTCGCCTCCTACCCAAACTCTAGTTCCAATTACTAACACACATACTAGTACAGCCATCACACAGGCACAGGTCGCAGGTATATTCCACACACGTGCAAATGCAAATGCACGTGGCTACACGACTACAATGTCGCAATGCCCTTTCATGAATCAACAACAACACAAACATCACTGGAAACAGGAAGTTTACTGAATAATTGTTTAGAACGTATTCAAGGCCACAGTTTTATTTGTCCGGCTTTTGAATTGTAATTGGAAGAAATTCGCGCGGTTCAATTTTGTGAAAGTGAAGACATAGGCTGTAAAATCACAAATTCATTCAACAAACAGGGTACGGTATCAAAATAGCCGTCAGAACAAACAAAATAACCGGCACGCATCTTCCAAAACTATTATTTAAATAAACAAGACCCGCATTCAAAATCAGGCTTATGCTCAATAATATGCCATGGAAGAGAGTGTCAAGCTACTGTAATTACATAGGACAAACCGGCAGAAGATTGCACACACGATACTAGGAACACAGACATATGATAAAATGCGGGACACATTTGGCCGTATGAGAACTCGTGTACGAGGCGGGACATACATTTACCAACATAGAAATAGACTTTAAATATCATACCTCATGAAACGAAAGGGAGAGCTCTTGACATAAAGGAAGCAATTGAGATACACCTAGCTAAAAATAACAACCCCAATAACTTAAACGAACACACGTTCATGAAGAATTCACCTCTCTTTACGCTACTAGAAAATATCCCCTATAAGAAACTGGAAACAACGTAAAGTTTTAGCCAGGCTAGATAAGTGAGGGTGGGTGGAAATTTTATTGGAATATGATGTACATGTACCATATCTTCAGTAAAACAAAAGCCGACATCACGACAGTATTAAAGAGCTCAAGACGTACCCAATAGACCGGTTATAGAGGGCTGTTTAGCGTAAGTGTGGTGGGAATGCAGATTGGTTTTGTGTTGTATACCCAGAATACAGTAACAAACACCATGTCAGGACATGTTTAGACCTGGTCATCACAGATATATGTTACAAGAAAAACGAATATACACAAGAAGGAATCCAAGACCGGACAATGGAGGGGAGGGAAATAACGAGGGGGCAACCATGCACAAGGAAATTTCCTTTCAGTTCAGTTCAGTGAATAGTGAAGGAAACTGAACGAGAAAGGATCCCGTATTTAGTGACTACATCGCCCAAGTTACCAGCTAAGCTCTTTAATGCATCTTCAAGTTGCAAGCACAATTTTCTAACCATTACATATTATCACACAAAACAAGCAAACTTGAAGGTCAATATCCAATAACAATATAATTACAACACCACATAAAACTAACAAATTCTGTTTGCAATAAACTTCTGTATCTAAAATATTGTTTTTATGGTAAATATCTTCACCCACATATTCGTAGGCATAGATTTAATATCTTGAGTGTAAGGGATCTGATGATTATCGCTTGGCGATCAATACTAGTAAACCGAGTAAATTTATGAACCTCATGTTATATTTTTTCAGGTTTATGGACTAACATCCATTATAATTCGGGTACAATCTTGTTGACCAACTGAAAAGCATTTACATTTCGTTTACTAAGGCAACACTGAAAATGGCTTCCAACACGATAACTACTTCTAATGTTACGAGGATTAGTTTATCCCGCCAATGGACTCGGACTCAGTATGAAGTACACGCTAGACGACTGGCGGTCTTGGAGTTGCAGGGTATAACATTATGTTCATGCAAGGGCCTTTAATTCATATAATTAATTGAACCTCTGCAATCGTTAAGACGGCTAAATAAAAATCCAACTTCTTTGAAAACCTAACCTGGGTATACACTAAAAATATAAACGCTAGCGAATCCTGCGCGGTGCAAGTACTATTTCAATCTCGTAACCTTTCGCTAACTGACGTTGATTGATTGATGTTTCACTTTATCGGACTCAACAACCAGGTCATATCCCCTTGCTTTAGATGAAAGAATTCTGGCTCACAGAAAGATGCGTGTATCAAGAAGAAGAAGAAGAAGAAGAGAGGAGATAGTACATGCCAATTTGCAAATTTTAAGATATCGTTGCCCACAGGAAACAATAGCGTCAAGGTTGACAAACCTTAACCAAGTTAAGGACCTCCGGATTTTCCTATATTGCCCAAGTTAGTTTCAACCTTTTTATTGAACATTTTCTAAGAAACTATTAACAGGAACGAATCAATTCTTTTCAGGAATATTCTGCTTGCCACGGTGGGCGAGTGGTTATCGTGTCGGATTACTAACCCCCCCCCCCAAGCTTGCAGGTTCGCTCCTGGCCATGCTAAGTGATTTTTGAAAGGCGGCAAAAATGACGACACGCATGTCTAACAAAGTTGGCATGTTAAAGAACCCATTTGAATTCAGTAGGCCGTGTTCAGAAGGGCAAAATTCATCTCGGGATTTTCCGCCAACACAAAGTTCCTCATTTCTCTACTAGAATGCGCTATAAAGTCAAGGTGCTTAGATATCTAACCTCCTTGACTTTCATAGTGCTTCAAGGAGCAACGAAATTTGACATGCAAGCTGCCCTCTGGGTGCAAATAACAAAGCTTGCAACCGGCACCCGACGCCATACGATATCATTATTATTATGATTTGGAATGTTCTTCAAGACTCTCTCCTTATTATGACGTAGACATTTTGAAAATAATATTTTTGAATTTGTTACAATTGCATATTTTTAACAGCACTTTCTTGGAGATTTCCATCTGGAAAAATTAAACTAAAGTAAATTTTGAAAACAGGCGTGTTTAAATATAACACATTTAAGAGGAATTACATCTAAAATGTTCAGCTTTGTATGTTGCTAAGTTCCGGAAACAGGAGAAAATTTTCATCTAGAAAAATATTTCAGCGAGAAATTGGAATCGAGGATTTTTCTGAATTTAGCCATGTTAATTTATGAAACAATAGGCTTATGAGATCACCTTTTGTCCGTGTGTGTGTGTGTTTGCGTATGTGCGTCTCCTATCTCTCTCCTAATAATGTCTAAACGGCTAGAGCGATTCCAATGAAACTCGGTAAGGTCATAGCACCAATTTTTGCTGTCCCAGACCGTGCCCTTCAAATTTTATTACGTCTCACCAATCCAACATGGCAGCTGTGCGAATTATTTCATCGGCATTCTATATCTCGGAAACTATAACCGATATCACCCTGAAATTCTGTACGGTGATAAAGGGCACTACTATAAATTCATCTATGTAACTGTCAAAAACCAAGAACAAAACGATCATGGCGGCTAAGTGAAGTTGAAACATTTAAATAGACTTTTCTCGCGTTTTAACCATCTGAGCACAGTGAAACATGGTGCAGTAAATGTCTATAGACATTTTAATGCACTGGCATCTAATTTTGTTCAATTGTTCACATAACTTCAAGATGGTGGCTGTGCGCATATTTAAAATTAAGTTTTTATTCCTTGTGTATTAATCAAGCGATCGAAGTGAAAGTTTGAATAATGAACCTACGAAATAATTTTCATTTAATAGTACATAACTCTATAGCCTATATATAACAATCCAACTTGACGACCATCCGAAATATTTAGACGGTTCTCGATATCTACGAATCTACTACAGCAATCAAACTGAAATTTGGTATTTTGATTGAGGCAATTATCATAAGTAGGATATATGAACATAGGCTGTATAGTTCTTCACAGGACTACTCGTTGGAACATGGCATTAACATAGGGTTCTTCTTCCATTTGAAGAACTAGCATTTATTTTGCTGTTATTTCATGTCCCTTTGCCATTGCCTCTAACGCAGCTTCTTTCTTAAAAGTGTTTATCGATCGTATAATAAAAATAGAAATGCACGTTTGTGGGTTTACTAATGGGACACACGATTGTGGGAAAGTAGCATCAGGAATGAGATATGAAGAAAATGTATGTACTGTTAGAAAGCTAAAAGTCTGTTGATTAATATGGTGGAAAATAAATTAGGAAAAATGTTGAAGCGTTATTCCAGAGTAATCAAAGAGAGAAAGGGGCATTGTCAAGAGTCCTTTTTCAACAAAGACCCATAGGAGGATTACATTTGACGTTATGTCTTTCTTAAGTCCTGATAGATGTCATACAGACACACTGCCTGATGACCAAGGTGTCCTTAGTTCCTAAATGAGGCAAAACACACATAATCCCCATTTTCGTTTCTCGAGTACTGTTGCTCGTGTATACAGGTACACGAGAAAGATCACCACGTTGCCAAGAGCCCTTCAGGTTAATTATAATATTAGTGATGATAATAATAATAATAATATTTAAGTATCTTGATGAATGAATAGAGCCTAACATGTCTGTAAAAGAAGCCTTTGTGTCATGCATCAATAAACTTGAAATGGCCTATCATCTAACAATAAATGTCTTTAACTAAAGATCTAACTTACATCCTTGAATGCAAAAAGCCAACATTACTGCACTGTCATCCAGCCAGAAGCTTTATATGCAGCGGAATATCTTGATATAAACAAGAAAGGGATGATGGAGAAATTGGAAACGAAGGAAAATCTTAGGTCCGGTTAAGGAGAATGGTGAGTTTAGAAGATGGCATAACCAGGATTTCTACACACATGTGGAGAAAATTACTGACGCGATGCGGAAAACACGTTTTAAGTTTTATGGGCACGTGGCACGAATGACGTCAACACTATTAACCTATCTCATCGTCACTTTTCTCCAAGAGAAAAATGCAAAGGGAGCTTGGTTCAGTGAGATACAAAACGATCTGCTCGAGATTGGGATCTCATATGAAGATATCCAGGAGCGTGACCAGCTTAATAGAAAACTCTTCGAACATCGAAGTTTCCAATTAACGCCGACGCTGAAAACTGGAAAGGCGTGGGCAAAGGATAGAAAGGATCAACACCGTCTACGAATGAAGGAATACTGTACTAATTTTAAAGTTAAAAGGAAACAGTTGAAAAGATAACATGGCATTGTTTTTTGTTATTATTTCTACAATCTCTCTACAATATCCGATTGTATGTAGTTAAAAATACCATTTATAGTACTCTGATTAGAAGCAAATTAAGATATGTATAGCAGCTTGGGGAAATCAAAACACAACTTTAATTAATAAATTTCAAGGTAGCCAAAAAAGGTTCTTTAAATATTTCACTGGTATACATTATGTTAATGTTAAAGAGTTGTTTCAAATTACTGTACTGAATCTCTACTACCATGATGAAAGATTCAGGCATAAGGTATCTCACAACATATAAACAAGAGCCATAACAAGTACTAAGTATGTAAAACCTTTATGTATAAATAGCTATGGTTTCAAGAGACTAAATTATATTATACCAACACTACTTATTGAACTACCACCTGGATTGTCGAACATGAACAGCAAACAACTAGCTATACATCGCATTAAGAACTATTACCTAAATAAACATTAACTCATAACAGAAACTTATTATAACTACTTGTGCTACATTAATATAAGGTGCGTTCAAAAAGTAACGAGCCGGAGGCTGGAATGCGCAAACCGGTGACGACATCGGCTAATCGTGGCGTGTGTAACGAGGTGTGGTTCCGACCAGAGCGTGGAAGGTCACAGCCCGTTGCTAGAGGGCACGCTTGCTCGTCACGTGCCGATACAAAGCGAGCAGCAGCATGCATCATTCGTCCGACGCTGCCAGTCGCATTGCAAACTGTGACATGGAGGCGTCAACCGAAGAGCAAAGAGCTGTTGTTCGGTTTGACAGTGGAAGGAGTAGGGGGAACGGACATTCATCGCCGAATGTCACAAGTGTACGGCGAACACTGCATGTCCCTTGCAAGGGTCAAGGCGTGGCACAAGCACTTCAGGGAAGGACGGGTGTCGTTAGCCGATGATGCCCTGTCTGGGTCGCCCCACTGCATTACCAATGACAACGTCCAGCTGGTTGATGTACTCATTGCCCAAGACCGCCGAGTGACAGTGAACGCCATAGCCGCCGTGGTCGCTCCACGACAATGCCCGACCTCATACGGCCAATACAGTCGCGGCACTCCTGCAGAAATTCAAATGGGAGGTTCTCGGCCACCCTCCATACAGTCCAGACCTCTCTCCCTGTGATTACGCCATGTTTGGTCCCCTGAAAAGGGCTCTGCGGGGCCAACGATTCACCTCGGACGCCGACGTCCAGCTGTACGTGCGGAACTGGTTCACATCGCAGCCCAGGGAATTTTATGAGACAGCCATTCGCTGCCTCGTGTCACAGTGGGACAAGTGCCTCAACAGTCAGGGCCAATACTTCTACCATACAGGTACTGGTTTCTGTAATTATGCCTCCGGCTCGTTACTTTTTGAACGCACCTTATATTTTTCTCATTATCACCTAACATGTTATATCAAATTATATATATAAAATTTAAAAAAAAAACATAAAAACAAAACAAAATTTAAAAAGAAATCAATAATTATGATTAAAATATGAAAATCCACAGCCTGCTTCCAGTCGACCGACTGCGTCAGATAATGGAATGAATGAAGCCCCCATATACCGGCGAGTATAGGAACTGTGCCAGTTGCCGAAGCCTGTCGCACTCCCCTGGGGCAATGATTAAATGAATGACAGATGAAATGAAATGAGAGTGGAGCGCGTTGCTGGAATGAAATTGTGAGAGGGAAAAAAACGGAGTACTTGGCGAAAAACCTGTCTGCCTGCGCGTTGTCCACCTCAAATCTCTTTAGGAGTGACCGGGATTTGAACCATGGACCCAGCGGTGAGAGGTCGGTGTGCTGCCACATAAGCCACGTAGGCTCTCATGATTTAAATATATATATTTTTTTTAATGAAAAAGAAAACATATTTTTTGCATGCACTCTTGTATTAAAATACAATCTGTATATATGTTGTAAATAATAATTAATATATCTCACATAATATGATCTGTACTGGATTTGCCGTCAGATTCGTGAGACATATCACAATTAATGTAATATCAATAGTATTTAATAAATAAATTACATTATTATTATTATTATCATTATTATTAGAAGTTGCTGTAATATTGGTGATAATGAGTTAATGACTAAGGGTTGGGACAGGAATGAGATACCATCGTTGAAGTAGATTGAGCTGCCAAGGCATGTCAGCAACAAAGGAACTAATATAAAAAGCTTGCTCTGAATGGAGAACCTGTGATTGACAGCGATATCATAAAAATTCTCTAGCTTGAGTGGCTCGCTGCTGGGGATCGAGAATGTTTTTGATGGAATGTTGGCAGAAGAAAATAGGAGATGCATGAAAGGAAACTCTTCAAGAATGTAGTTGGTTATCAAACCGAAAGCATCCCCTCAACTCTGAATTTCTGTACGTTATTATTCCTATCCCTGCGGGCTCGGAGATAAGTCTCCTTATGACATTGGTTTTCACGACCCGATGCCCTTCCTGACGCCAACCTCATCAGATGAGTTAATCGCTGATGTAGTCTAATAAATGAAACAGGGCAAGGAACTCTAGGTGGCTGCCGTGGCCTATTAGAAGATACATTTCTGTATGGTGGCCACTACTGGAAAATCTGGAAATCCTGGAAAACTCCTGGATTTTTATTAGGTCTGGAAAACTCCTGGAAAATGACAAAAAATTTGAAAACTCCTGGAAAATAGCCACTGTTAATTAATTATAAAAATCTTTCCATCTTAAATCATACTCCCGCTGTGGTTTTGGGTGAGCACTCTATCGTTAACGAAAGAAATTTCCTCAGGCTACCTGTTTCTGTGCGGGAGAACATGCGATAGTATTTTTGTATAACATATTGAGTATTGACAACTTCACCGCAATAAAATAGCAGGCGGCATTCTTTTTTAAGCGGATATTTCAGTCACAAAGGCTTTTTTACAACAACAATTAAATAATTTGTGTGTAGGCATGCGTATCAATAACGCAATCACCACTAATTTTTGTCCACATCTGTATATTTATTTATTTATTTATTGGTGCCTTTATTGTGGCGAAGTTAGGGCTCTAGGCCCTCTCTTACACTTAACCACACACAGTGCAACTTACATGAATACTCACATATGTTATTCTTAACCTACCAAACTTAAATACTAGGAAAACCTTAAATACTAGAATAAAATAAAATAAAATAAAAATTAAATTAAATTAAATTGGCGACTGCGTGATATTAGCTAAGCTATACAATTTAAATGACATACATTTTTAACAAAATTATACTATGGTCATTCACTCACACATTCATACACAAATTGTTCTAGTTGGCCTACGAATTCAAGAGGAAATCTTTACATGCACGTTTGAAAGTTGTAAGGGATGTACAATTTCTGACGTCACGAGGACAATTATTCCAAATTCTAGTTCCCGACACGAGGAAAGAGTTGCTGAAGGCAGAAGAATGATGTAGAGGAATTGCAATTATAGATCCAGATCGCGTGTGACGATCATGAAAGGAAGAAAGAAAACGAAAATTACAAGAGAGATAGTGAGGAGTACTTTCATTGAGAAGTCGATAGATGAGGGTACATATGTGCAGGTTCCTTTGTTGTTCTACTTTTAGCCAGGAAAGTAGATCATAAAAAGGAGACACATGTGAGGAAAATTTCAAGGAGAAAATAAACCTAATGCAGGAATTTAAAGCTCTCTGAAGTTTCTTGTTTTGTTCACCGGTAGCATCTACTAATACAACATCACAGTAGTTAAATATAGGGAGAATCAAGGTTTGGACGAGTTTTATTTTCAAGTTACGGGGTAGAACGGACTGGTGAATCTTAAGTGGATGAAGTGACGAGTAAACTTTCCTGCATGTATTAGTAACGTGCCCATCCCAATTCAAAGTTTCATTTAGTGTGACTCCAAGACTTTTTACCGATTTAGAGAACGGGATAGCAACACCATTTAGTTGAATTAAAGAAGGAAAGGAAGGAAGCTTGTAGTTTAACGTGACCGTTAATCTCGAGATCATGAGCCACGGGACCTCCTTTTTACGTGGAATCCGAACCACAGGACATGGCATTTCACATCGAAAATCTCACATGCATTGACCGGGAATCGAACCCGGACCGCCTTGGTGAGAGGCATTCAGCTAGACCGCTGAGCCACCACGCCCCCCTTGAATTAAAGAAAGCGGTCTACTGTGTAAATGGAAAAGCAATTTAGTCTGCCCTATTACGATAGCTTGTGTTTTAATTGGGTTGATGGCAAGAGAATTTTCAGTTGCATAGCGGCTGATCCTCTTTAGATTTAGATTCATATTTTCAATTGCCGCATCTATGTCGTTTACTTTTGTGTGTCAATATATCTGAAGGTCATCAGCATATAGATGGTAATTGCAGTTTTCCAATTTTGAAGAGATGTCGTTCAGATATAGAATGAATATAAGGGGGCCGAGAATTGAACCCTGAGGTACGGAACACAACTGCTTTATTTTGGTCTTGAAGTAGGCAACCGATAAAGCGCCCCCTCCCCCCCCCCCTCCCCCCGGACTCGCACTTATAAGTCTAGAAAAATTAGAATTACTCCTGGGAAATTCCTGGAAAGCTTCTGGAAAATGGTTGACTGATTTGAGTGGCCACCATGTTTCTGGCATTGAAAAATTAAAAGCTTTGAGAGCCATTTACTGGCTTTAACTCCGGAATCTTTATAAAAGGGGCAAAATACCTCGCTGTTCCGCCACTTAAAACAACAATAAGTAACTAACTAGCGGCTTCGGTGACGTAGTTGGTAGCATGCTGAACTGCTGTGCCCAAGATAGCGGGTTCTAATCCGGCCGAAGTCGTCCGATTTTTTAAGAGCGTTAAACATCCTTCAGTATGCCTTCCTTCGGAGGGGAAGTAAAGCCGGCGATCCCATGTCATAGATTTATGGCATGTAAAAGATCCTTCCACTGACTAAACTTGTGTGCAGCTAAATTGTTAGGTTAGATTTCGTCGGAACGCTCTATCAAAGTTCGAACGTTCACCACTAGGTATCATTGATATCTGGTAGCGAAAGTTGGAACTACTTTAAATTGAACGGAACTTGTGGCTCACCCTAGGGGTGTCCTCTGGAAGCAGCTACAGACTCAGGGGAGCCGAACATGTCGTCGGGACACTCCCGGCACTAAATGCCATACGATAAATAAATAAATAAATAAATAAATAAATAAATAAATAAATAAATTAATAAATAATAGTAACTAATATTTATAAATAAAGTAGGCTTTCTGTCAGAATATTTAGAAGGATGGAAGGAAGATTCTAGTTGTGATTATGGTTTATTTCAAGGATGGATAATTTTATACCATCAACATTTTACATCGTACACCAATCTGTTAACAACATCGTAACATCATAACTGACAAGTATGTTTGATCTGAACATTTTAAGGTTAGCTCTCATCAATGTGATACAGACTGCCCTATCCATTACGGTTGATTTATAGTCATACTACATCCGATAATATTAAACCGCACTTAAGGATTGTGATATAACTGGAAGGTACGTCATATAACATCGACGTCCGATTCACTATAATCGAACCATATTTATTTACAGGCAGTCTTTTAAGGTACATTTATGTTCGACCCTGACTATTATATGTCAGAAAACGGTACTATAATGCGGCTCATTATAACAGTATTTTTCATTATGAAATAGTTTCTCCCACCAATCAGAGCTCAAGAAACAGTTGTTTGTACAATTAGATAATAAGATGCGCTGATTTCCACGGCCTTCTAATTTAAATTTCACTGCCTGGCTTAGTGTCATAGTAGGGTAATCGAGGAGGCCATGGTCAAATACAAGGCATTCTCTGCGTCTCATGCGCTCTGTTCAGTACATAATAGTACTGGCGAAATCTCGACAGATATTTATGAATATTTATGTTCGAACATAAAATAGTTATAATAATTATCGTCGAACATAAACAGTCGTATGCAACTCGCCTATAATGGCAATAATTAAGACACGAGTATATTTATAAAACGAGTGTAGCGAATTTTATAATTTCCATACGAGTGTCTTAATTACCATTATAGGCGAGTTGCATAATGTACTATTATATTCATTCTATTCTTATTTATTCGTATGTTTTCTAAATCTTTTTATTTAAATTTCTAACAGTGGTTTGTAACGATATATATTTTCTATTTTATCTTTGTAAACATAGTTTTAAGATTATCTTAATTCAATCTACGCTGACGATGGTGTCATTGAACACCGAAACATGTACGTACAAGGTGGTTTTAATAACACAGTACAATCAGTCAACACGGATAATAATTATTACCATTGTCATCATGGTTAATGTTTACGCATTTAGTGATACTGAGCAACGAGACATCCATTTTACGTGGAATCCGAACCACTGGACATGGCATTTCACTTCGAAAATCTCACATGCACTGACCGGGAATCGAAACTAATCCACATTGGTGAGAGGCCAACAGCTTGACCGCTGTGCCACCACGCCCCTGAGAATATTTTGATTATTGACTCAAGATTTGTATTTATCCTGGAAGAAATGTGGTGGTTGTTGTTTTAGTTCATTATTCTACAGTGTATGAACCTATCTAGAAAAATGACGAAATTAAGTTGGTAATATCGATTTGTGTAATTAGTTCGAAATATACCTGGTATAATGTAGCCTAATAGAGCATTACAGTTGGCATCCCTGGTGACAGAATATATTCTTAGTTCCATCTTTAAGGTACAGAAGTCCAATGGACGTTACATGCAGTTAGACATTGGATCTAACAGCACGCGTAAAAGCATGTTGGCAACAATATCATGCGTGTGCTGGTCAGAAATAGTCTAATCTGAAATATTATATCTTGTTGTGCAAATTTTGGACGAAATCCATTTGTTAGTACAGAAGTTACATGTATTTTAAAATTGGACCTATCAGCAGGCTTAGAATCATGTTGGCAGCAATGACTTATATTAATTACTCCAAATTAATCTAGAATGGCAGGTGCTATACGTGGGCAAAGTATAGGGCTGTTGGCTTGCATACTTCCTGAATATATTGATATTAGGTTTTAAAAAAATATAGACAGCATTTATTAACAGTTGGCAGCCCTGATTTCTCTTAAGAATACTTATAGTCATATCTGTTATGTTACACATAGCACATACAAAATTTGGTTGAAATCCAACTGATAGTATAGAAGTTGCATGCATTTAAAAATTGGCCCTATCAGCAGGCTTAGAATCATGTTGGTAGAACTGAAGTATATAAGTTACTCCAAAACTAATCTAAAATGTCAGGTACTATACGTGTGCATAGTTTAAAGCTGTCGGCTTGCATACTTTGTGATATATTGGTATTTGGATAAAAGAATAGTGAGAGCAATTATTAACAGTTGGCAGCCCTGGTGGCTCTTAACAATACGCTCAGTCATATATGTTTATGTACACATATTACATACAAAATTTTGTTGAAATCCAATTGAAAGTGTAGAAGTCATAGGCATTTAAAATTGGACCTATCGGAAGGCTTAACATTATTTTGGCAACACTGTCATGTATGGCCTCCTGGAAATTAAACTGAAATAGTTTTAACTACATGTGAGCCAATTTTGGAATAGCTCCCATGCATTCCTTCCAAGATATCCAACATGGAACTCAAATTTCTAGTGCGTATTTTCAGCAGTTGGTAGCACTGACATCATTTTCAAATATGGACGTGAGATATTCCGGTATACATCTTTACTCATACTAAATTTGGTTTCGATTCCTGCAGCCGTTTAGGAGTTGATAGGGGGGGGGGGAAATCACACACACAGCCAGACAGACAGAAGGACGGACAGACACATACACATTTTCCCTGATCGATCTCATAAGTCTACTTTTCCTCATTTTTGCAAAATGTGAAAAGTAGGCTAAAAATCAACTCATTTTACGCTCTACGCTGCTTTCCAGCCGCGCTAACTGAAGGCGCGTCCCAAAGCCACCGGGCGGCGGGACATAGGGGTATAAAATTAGCAGAAGTCTTACCTTCTTCAAAGAATACAGGGTCATCGAAAAATAATGCCTAGATTTTAAATAATTGGTACAAAAATATATTACAGGAAAGTAATGGTTTTAGCCTTAAAATGTGGGAAAAGGTAACATTTTTTTTTTTCATACCTCAGTAAGTTTATTAATTGGGTATCGCGTACCACGCGAAGGTAGTGAGGCAGAGCCCCACCTTGCATAAAAAGGACACGCTCTCCAGTGTGTTGTCTGATATCTTCTATTTGAGCGAACACAAACTGTTCAAGCATGTCGAGGTAAATTAGGCTTGTAATTGTTTCTTCAGCGAAAAAGAGAGGTCCACTAACTTGGTCATAAAGTAACCCGCACCACACATTAGACGTCGGCAGAGCATTGTTGCCTTAGTAATCGAAATTTGATGTTTTTCAGTCAGTTAACACGATTGTACCCAATTGTAAAGGGTTATTCCCTAATCCAGAAAACATTTTTACATGAAATTAATAAATACACTTGGATGACCAGTTTCGATCGTCAAGTGTTCATCATCAGATCCATTACACTTAGGCTTTTAAATCTATGTCTAGCAGTATGGGTGAAAATATTTACAATATGTAAACTTATTTCGTTGCAGTAGTAGTTAAAATAATGCAACTGAACAATATTTGTTAGTTATAACGTAAGTGATGTTTTGTTACGATACTGAAAGTAGTGATTGATCTCCAAATTCCCTTGTTTAGTGTGAATATGTGATTGTTGTTAAATGGTCAGTTCAGATTGTATCGTGCAGGCTACTTAGCTGGTTGAGCCATACGCGGTCTGGGTGATAATAACCTATCACAATTGAGTACCATCGTGTTGACCGACTGGATAGAATCAAATTTCGTTTATGTTTTAATTTGTGATGTTAATTTTTATTCTTCCTTTGATGTATATGATTTAGTTTTATGAAGTGTCTTTCTCCGAGCTGTCTTGTGTGATTATGGTGCTGTTCGCTCAATGCATTTGGGTGTTTACCAATTTAATATGCCTTGTTCCATAACATTGTCATTTCTGTCTTCCAGGTACGTATGCTGGAATACATTCTTCCCTGGGATGCGCATTTGTTTCTGTACAACGACTCTGTCGTCATATCAAGTAAGTAGAGTAACAATATTAACCATAGCAGATTTTCTTTGAAGCGCAAGGATTGAAAATCAGACTACAACTATGGTCCATGCCCGAAGGAAGCTCATTCTCAACTCTTGATGAAAGGACTGAAACTAAAGAGCGCGCTATATTGTCGGCGACAAAATCTCAACAGCTTTGCTTTGACTTATTCGCGTACTTGGGAAGATGTCGTGCCGGTTGCGACCCACCAATTTGCCATCGTGCCACTAGCGACCCAAGAACTGATGCATCGGTGGAATCGGGGTATTTCTAACACATCTCTCCCTGCTAAAATTCCACCTAGGTTAGGTTAGGCGGCGTAAAAATTGAAGAGATTATTTCCAAAATGACGTAAATCCAAAATTGACGGTTTTTCAGTTTTTTTCTTTCATAACCAAGTTTATAGGTTCTCTCAACGTTAGCAAAGGTTTTAAGTCGCAATACTTCGTATATCCCATATTAACAGAGATCTAGGAACTAAGTTTATTTACAAGGTGATGTAACTCCAACGTGTATTTATTTCCAATGTCTCTTATATCCATGTTGACCAATCTGATGACTCTCTGGACATCACGTGATAAATTAAGGCCATGGCTAACTTTGAAGAATATGTAGAGCATCAGTTTGTGTTTGTTGTGTTTCAACCATTTAAATGTTCATAAATGTCACTCAAAGCGTATGTCAATATACGATTTATTTCCAAAACGTAATAACTCCAACTTACAGGAGACGATTACCACCATTGACAGTGTCAGGATGTGCATAAAAGCAATGAATGAAATTACATTATATTCGTAATCATATCTGAATGTAATTATACGAAGAAACAAAAACGCGATTTCTGAAGTTCATGGAATTACCGGTACGTCACTTCGGAAATAAGATCTTCAATTCTTCTCTCGAACAATGAGTCGCATGGGGCACTGTGAGCTACTTGCAGGGTCGCTACAGCCATTATTTTTACTGGGTCGCATCCGGCACGGTCGCACTCGGCACGTAATCCTTGGGAAATAGTCAGATATAAATGTGAGTCATTTATTCAAATAACTTTAGAGCATGGTTTCTCTTATAGCGATGATACATAGAAACGTTAAGGTTGGGAACGACACCACCATCGGGGCTCAAGGTGTGATGCTGTCAGTCAGCGCAACTTTCCGGGTTATACTCTCACTACAGATTCTTTAGTTTTCTTCATCTGCGAAATCCTATATGGGTTCACGAGAGGTAACTACTGCAGGCTGATTTCTGGCATGGTCGATGGGTTTTACGCAACTCGTTGACCGGTAAATGAGGACTCGTCGCCCGAGCCATGTGTTGCGTACTGCCGGTTGTCAGCGACAAATAAATTGAGTAAGTAAAAGAAAAATAGAAAGAAAAGTAAGTGTATTTGCTAAATGTGCGATACTCAAATTTCATTGTCGGTGATGTCATTAACTTGACGCAGTTCGTCTTCAGAACGAGCTGGTCACACGTGACTCGTAATTAATCTGTCTTTGAAAACTCCAACAAAACTGTCTTATATTTAGAGCCCTGTGCGGATAAACAAAAGTTATCCGCAACCGCCCCGCATCCGCATGACTGTTATCCGCTTCCACCCCGCAACCACACGACTTTTATCCGTATCCGAACGTTTGCTATCAAAATTCGCTGACATTACAATAATATTTTAAATTTGTTAGATAAAATATTAAAGCAACACATTTAGACTTTTAAGGAGAAATTCGTTCCCCATGGCTATGTGTGAATCTCAAGACAATGTTGACTGAGTTTTGTCCTTCTGAGTAACGCCAAGTGAAACACCGGGTGGTTACTTAGTCGTTGGATACACCCACGCAGGTATAAAGGACTATTTTCTTTTTGGCAAAAGTCAACACTAATTGAGGGTATTTCCATGACTGGCTTCTCTCACTTCTCTATTATTCTCATACAATACAAGCGAAAGCAAATAGGGAAATAGTAAGAAACGTGAAAGACGCTCATCTTAGCAAAAACTAAAATTATTAAGAAAACAAGAAGTTCCGTGACGAACTAAAGAGCCCACTTAATCTAGAGTGTCAGGTGCTATACGTGTGCAAAGTATAGAGCTGTTGGCTTGCATACTTTCTGATATATTGATATTAGGGTAAAAATGTATAGACAGCATTTATTAACAGTTGGCAGCCCTGATTGCTCTTAAGAATACTTATAGTCATATCTGTTATGTTACTCATAGCGCATACGAAATTTGGTTGAAATCCAACTGATAGTATAGAAGTTACATGTAATTAAAAATTGGTCCTATCAGCAGGCTTATAATCATGTTGGTAGAACTGAAGTATATAAGTTACTCCTAAATTAATCTAAAATGTCAGGTACTATACGTGTGCATAGTTTAAAGCTGTCGGCTTGCATACTTTCTGATATATTGGTATTTGGATAAAAGAATAGAGAGAGCAATTTTTAACAGTTGGCAGCCCTGGTGGCTCATAAGAATACGCTCAGTCATATCTGTTTATGTACGCATATTACATACAAAATTTGGTTGACATCCAATTGATGCTGTAGAAGTTATAGGTATTTAAAAATTGGACCTATCAGAAGGCTTAAAATTAATTTGGCAACACTGTCATGTATGGCCTCCTGGAAATTAAACTGAAATAGTGTTATCTACATGCGTGCCAATTTTGGAATAGCTCCCATGTCTACTTTCCAAGATATTCAACATGGAGCTCAAATTTCTAGTGCGTTTTTTCAGCAGTTGGTAGCACTGACATCATTTTCAAATTTGGACGTGAGATATTTCGGTATACATCTTTACTCATACTAAATTTGGTTTCGATTTCTGCAGCCGTTTAGGAGTTGATAGGGGGGGGGGGAGGACACACACACACACACACAGCCAGACAGAAGGACAGACAGACACACATTTTCCCGGATCAATCTCATAAGTCTACTTTTTGCTCATTTTTGCAAAATGTGAAAAGTAGGCTAAAAATCCCGTTCAATATTGCATTCTAAAAACTATCCGCAAATTTACTCTAAATATTATCCGCAGCGTATCCGCTATCCGCACAGCCATGCAAACTATATCCGCACGGTGAAAAATTTTGCGGAATCGTATCCGCGCATGGCTTTAAATTATTCACGTGTCGAATGTGGTGTTTCAAACAGAAGATGGATTTGACCCCAGTCTGCTGAGCAATACGAGGAGGACGTTCAAAGCTAGCATGGAATACTTCCATCTTTTTCTATACAGCGAGGTCCTTCTCTATAGAACGGAACCTCGCAAGCGCCGTGTGGCGGCTGAGCTACTGTGTATTGCAGCGTGTCGAGCAAGGCACTGGTGCTAGCAGCAGCGTAGCGCCCAACTAGTTTAACACAATTATACTTTTAACATATTTAATAACCATTTCTCACATGAATATCACAGTAGTTGCTGGAAATGCTGTCCTTCATTTTCTAAACACACATTGCACCAACGTAGGGAGTTTTAGTAAACTCGCTGTAATTCATCCTCACTGATATTTCGTATTGGTGCAGTTATTTCGTTCTCGAGAGCCTCGAAAGTACGCGAATTGTTTCTGTATACCTTTTCCTTGAGGTTCCCCCTCAAGTAAAAATCGCACGACGCTGATACATACGAACCCAGTTACTGTAAGACCAAGAAGATAAGTTTCCACTAGGAAAATTCGATGTTTTGCTCTATACCTAACCATGTTCATGGGATATGAGATAGCCTACAGTACTTCAACACGAGTCTTAATTATCTCAACTAAGGTATCTTGTCAGCTACATATGTAATAAATGCTATGACAGCAGCCGGGGTCTCCCGACCTGCGGTTCTATAATCGCTAGATGCTGGTCATCTGGCCGTAACTCATCGCTCTCTACACGTCACACGGCCCAGGTGAAGTTCTGTTCTATAGAGAAGGACCTCACTCTATAAGAAGTCGGCGTTCAAACTGCGGTTTCTTGTGAAAAATGACCCAGCTTTTGCTTTTACTTAATCTAGTTATCATTTCTGAATCTGTGTGGAATTCGAACAGCTGGGATTTTATGGGGAAATTTTCTTCACGCGTACGCTACACTAAGCTTTCTTTTAACAAAACAATCGTACAGGGTAAATATCTCAGAGTTCATTCCAATTCTAATTTGACAAAATATGGCAAGAATGTAATATTGAAAAGCTGGTAGTTTAACGTGACCGTTAATCTCGCGACCATACAATGTAAAAATAATCGATCTCAATATATTTCGTGGCTTTGCGACTTCGTGGTCATTTAGCGCCGTATCAATAAGAATGTAAGTGTTTCTGGTTCTACCTAGTTAAAACGCTCGATAACACTCGCAGCACAGCCAACACAAACGAATTTCTCCTTCGGGCTGAACTACACAAGAGGTCTTTGAGTGATGCATTCTGACACTGCCGGAAATACCCGGCACGCGGCTGGGGCGGTGAGCCCTCGACTCCCGGCCAGCGCACAGCGTCATACTCGTCGAACATGCCAAAAATCAGCCTGTAGATGAGAGATGTGGTGTCGACTGTACCACAGATTATTCGCGTGTTTTGGTTCCAAGTAACATGTAAGCCGTTCAACCAGGTTTAAAAAATAAATAAATAAACAAGGTCGTGTATCATTCATAATATACTCAGCATTTATGTAACCATTGCCTATTTAAATCAAAATATTATACTTTCTGTTTTGGCAGTGTAAAATAACGACAAACTAGACAGCGTGTTAAAATAATGTCGGTATTGGGAATTACCATTTGATACGGGAACGGGTGGTGGAAGAATTGACATTTGACGAACAACTGATCGTAGGCGTCGCAGTCCATTAGTCGATAATTGGATACTGAAGCCGACAATTTCCGATTGAGCGATCAAATGATTGCGTGCATGGCGCTGCATGACGATTGTTCCTTTCCCAGAGCACTAAATCGCGATTTATGATGATGATGATAATTGTTGTTTTAAGGGGCCTAACATCTAGGTTCTTCTTCTGTGGTGTTCAATCCGAAGATTGGTTTGTAGCAGCTTTCCATGAACTCCGGTCTGTGGCTTGTCCAAGTAATTATCACAACCTTTGTCGTGAATGATTTGTTTTATGTATCCCAGCCGTGGTCTACCTCTACAGTTCTTTCCTTCTACATTGCCCTCCAGTATTGTGTGCAGAAGACTTTCATGCCTCAAGATATGTCCAATCCAATTGTCTCTTCGGTGAGTAAGCATATTCCATAAACATGGCTTCTCTCCAATCCTCTTCAGCGTTTCTTCATTACTGATTTTGTCCACCCATGGAATTTTTAGTATTTTCCTGTAGCACCACATTTCAAAGGCTACTATTCGTTTCTTATCAGCCAAGCTGAGAGTCCAGGTTTCACTACCATACAACAGTACGCTTCACACATATATCTTCACAAGACGTTTCCTGAGGCTCATACTAATGTTTTTGCATGTAAAGAGCTTTCCTTTCTTGTTGAATGCTATTTTGGCTTGGTTGATGCGGCTGACTATTTCTCTTCTACTTCTTCCATCTGCTGTTATTTTGCTACCAAGGTAAGTGAACTCCTGTACATTTGTCAGCTGTTCTCCATTTAAAGTACAACGAGGAGGTTCATACTGCCGGCTACAGAGAAGAACTTTGGTTTTCATTTTGTTGATCTTCATGTTATATTTGTTAAAGGTGGATTCCATTTCTGCTAATGCATAATTCAGATCATCTTAGTTTTCTGCCAGCACTGCGATATCATCCGCAAAGCGAAGCATGGTAATTCTTTCTCCTTGAATCTTGAGACCTCCAGTCATTGGCAAATTATCATTTACTTCATCTATTGCTTTTTGGATGTATGCATTAAAAAGAATTGGTGAGAGCGATCAACCTTGCCAAACTCCTTGCTTAATGTTGGCCTCTGTTGTGGAATCTCCACATCGTATAACGGCTATCTCGTCTCCATACAATTTCCAAATTGTCCTCCTGTCCTTGTACTTAACACCCAGTTCTTTCAACACCATGAATAGTCTATTCCACTCAACCTTATCAAATGCCTTCTCCAGGTCTACGAAAGCAATGAATGTATCAAGATCTTTTCTTAGTCGTTTCTCTATAATCATTCTTAAAGCTAGGATTGCTTCTCGAGTCCCTCTACCCTTCCTGAATCCAAATTGATCTTCTGTCAACGCCAACTCTACCTTTCCTTCAATGCGTTTCAAGATAATGCTGGTGAGTATTTTAGAAGCATGGGTTACAAGGCATAATGTGCGATATTGGTCACATCTATTAGCAGATGATTTCATTGGAATGGGCGCTATGCCACATTTCCTAAAGTCCGATGGGATATGTCCCGTGTTATACATTTCACAAATCAGATCAAATAGGGCTTTCTTCACATTGTCTCCAGTGGCTTTTATCAGCTCTGCTGGTATATCATCAACCCCGGATGCCTTTCCGTTTTTCAGCCTTTCAATTGCTTGATTAAATTCATCCAGGAGTATTTCATCTCCCTCTTCTTCTTTATCTACTAGCTCTTCATTTTCTAGTATTTCGCAAGGTGTATGTTTTCCTCCATATAAATTCTCTATGTATTCTTTCCATCTAGGTTATCGGCCCCAATAAATCACGATTTAAACCAACATTACATTTATACAGGGTGACATTTAAGCACCTTTGGAGAATGATGGGTCGTGTAGGAGACTGGTATAAAAGTAATTTGAGATAGGGAACTTGGGGTCGGAGCGGCCTCCTTAACCCCTAAAATAAGGCTTGATTCAGACCCTCCACCCTGTAAGTTAGGCAACTGATCCAAGCCTCTATTACCTTTCTCAATCCCTCTTGGCAAGATTCATTTCACCATGTGGCACTTGCGTAATTGATAGCGTTGTGGTGCGAAAGACCGGTAGTCCACATGGTGAAATGAATCTTGCCAAGAGTTAAATAAGTCCTATAAGTCCCGGTCGATTCCTTCGAATTTATTGCCTACTTCCATTCATCCTAATGCATTTCATCTCTTTTTAACATACTGTAGCAGGCCTTCAAATGTATGGTTTGAGGTTCAACGACATTTGTTACCGGCAGTGCTACAACATGCGACAATTCGTCCTTATGTTTTGTACAGCAGTGTAATATTATGATTAAATGGGCCGGGACACCAAGAGCCAGCTGATGAGCCAGCTTGGTGTCCTAGGCGAAACCCCACACAAGACACGGCACAAATCTAGAAAAATTCCTGAGTTTTAATTCACTGGCCGTGAAAGCCAATATACCAAAATACATCTGTTTTTCATTATGACAATATAGATCAGCTATATAAAAGTTCTTGAATGGTACTTTCGAACAGGAATTAAAGTTTTGACTACCATTACATACACATAGGCTACTCAGAATGGGAATTGTAGCTCCAGGAAAGGAATATAACAGCTTAAATTCAACACACAGGAAGCTGCCATGGTTTGATCGGGTTTCTCTGTGTTCAAACAGATCAGTATGAGGTTTATGCATGGGGCTTTACACTATAGGGCTGCATATTAACAATCAATTTCATCTGTGTTTAGACCTACCGGGCCTTGACATCTTCCCAGTATTTCTTGAGTTCATCGATCAGTGCCTATTGTTATTAGTAACTCTCTACTTAGTATAAAAAAGTCCCCGATTCTTGGACGTAAAGGGTAATCTCGAGAACCAACGGATGGATTTTGATGCGGTTTTCACTATTCTGTAAAGGATTTCTCGAGGAAGGTTTCTCTTGAAAGACATTCATTTATGACCAAAGGAAGCCGAGCAGTAACAATTTCAGTGAATCGAATCTACGAAAAACCCGCCGTCCGTGCGCCTGTTAAGCTTACGCTGGGTAAACCGTAATATATATATATATATAGGCCCTTCTGTACTGTGTGTGTCAGAATTGTTCAGCATGAAAAGCTCTACTGAAATGTTCGCGACAGCATATCTGTGTCTTTAATACATCGCCCACAATAAGTGTTTTTACGTTTTCATTTCTTACAACAATCTCCATTCAGTGGAAATTTAAATCACTAGCTCGCGAGCAAACCTATCCCCCCAGCTTCGGCCAGCATCAAACTGTCGAGTCGTGTCGAGTTAAGACTTCAGAGAAGAGTATATGTGTTTGGAGTTCTATTGTTCACCTCGGCTTTTCTGAATTGCGCTTGGGACCTGGTGTCCTTGCGCCTTTTAAGCTTACCTTGGGTAAAGCGGTAAGATACCGGGCGAAGCCGGGGCGGGTTGCTAGTTTTAAAATATAAATTACATGTACAAACAGTATTTTTGTATATTGATATAGGTCATCAGGAATTCGATTGAGTTCGGTTGGCTGTGGCGGCAAAATGGTCAGCTCCTATTGTCTCATTTACGATTCGATAACAAGCAGTCATCTATAGGGCTTGGATTTTAGGTGCTAAAACCAGGAAAATATTTATTTTTTATGCATTAAAAATACCTGATATGTGACAAAAAAGTAAAAATATTAACTTATAATTTCGTCTTCTTCTTCTTCTTCTTCTTCTTCTTCTTCCAGGCGTTGTTCCCAGTTATTTTTTGGGGTCCGCCACTCTGCAGCTCGCTCTCCATTTGTTGCGATTTGCTGCATCTGTAGGACGAAGACCTACGATGCGCATATCGTCGTGCAGGGTATTCATCCAACGCCTTTTTGGTCGTCCTGGAGGTCTTTGTCCATCAGGCTCGAAAGCAAGTGACTTGCTTACAATGGACTCTGTATTTGCTCGGGCTACATGTCCGTACCAACGCAACCGAGTCTCCCTCATTTTGGCTGGAATAGGGGCAATTCCAAGAGTATTGCGGACGTCTTCGTTCTTAATATGATCCAGCCGTGTAATTCCCAAGGACCATCTTAGCATCCGCATCTCCATTGAGTGCAAAGCTTGTTCATGTTTCTTTGTATTAGGCCAGCATTCAGCTCCATACAAAGCAACAGGGCGGACGACTGATTGATCGATCTTAGTTTTGAGGCGCAAAGGGATCTTGCGGTCACAGAGGACGCCTGTGACCTGGCGCCACTTCATCCATGCAGCATTCACTCTTGCACGGGCATCCGAGACTGTATCACCATCAGGTCTCACAACGGAGCCAAGGTATCGGAGATGTGAAGCTTTTGGTAGTGGAGTGCCATCCACTATGATGGTCCCATCTGTCTGGGAACCACATTCAAGATACTCAGTTTTAGTGAGGTTGAGCCGTAGTCCAAATTCACAGAGCCTCGCATTCCAGAGGTTGACCAATTGCTCTAGATCATTACGGGTCTCGCTTATAATTTAGTTTATCAATGTCAGTACTCACGAATGCAATTTATGCTATGCCTCACTGACTGCTGAAGCATTACAATACACAACGAGATACATCTTCAGGTTTTCCATCACAACATACCTACGATTATCGCGAAACACTTATTCTGAAGGCGCAAAACTGCGGCAATACGTTTCTTGCCCTTGAGGTATGGTGTAACTAGAGATCGCTGTTCAGCCTTGATTGCTTCCCCACATGTTTGGCAGAACAGAACGCCCCCATCAGAAGTAAAATTATCTTTAAATTCTGCAACAGACGATAACTTGTAGTTGATTTTACATTAGGCATCGTAGAACTGCCTTACACTTCACTGTGCCAGAAATGAACTGGTTCCTGGTAGCTGGGGGAGGGGAAGGTCTAGCACGTGGTGCAATATGGCTATGGACAAGGAAATCCCCAGCTTCCACAGTGAGTGGCACGGAGCGACAAGATAAGAAAAACACAGCTGCAAGCTGACATACGCTCTGCATGAAGATTAGATAGCTCACAGGTTCTTCCCCGTTAAAGCAACACAGAACAAGAATGCAATGAACTGAAAGATGATGTTAAAAAATGTAAATATTATGTCTCTGTATGTGCTAATAAGTGAAAAGCAGGAATTTATGTATTTATAGAAAAAATGCTTAAATATGTATTTACATTTAAAAAAATATTTGCCTAAAAATCCTAGCCGTAGTCATCTATCTTAATTACAGCAACGACCAATGATACAGGACTGGATCTAGTGCTCTAACAGTTTGTTTATGTTGCGACTCTTACACACAGTCTCATGAATTAAATAACCCTTGCGGCGTATTCGTGTCTAAATTAGGGAATTTTAATTCTATGACCTCCATGATTTCTGACTCGCATTAGCGAGATTAATGAGGGCCAGCTGTTAGCAATGGGTTCACTTCATGTGAATTAGCATGACCATCCTATACAAGTCACAACAATTCATGTACAAGAGCTATTGTGTTATTAACAAGCTTTCTTTGACCGTCATGTTTTCGAAATGTCACACTCATAAAGCTTTGGATTTACATTTTACAGCGTTGTCTAGCGGGATCCTACAAGCAAAAATTGTTTTATTTTTTGAGTAAGATTTGAAAACGACACCACTGCAGCAATTCGTATCAGAACCGTATGATCTCCGGGCAGGCGTACATAGCCACTTACACCAAGATGAGTATCCATTTCCATGTGGCGGTGGCGAGGTTGCTGATTGGAGACCTCAAGAACAGTCGAGATGACAGTGATCTCACCAGCCGTGAACCCTTAAGGGTGTAGCGCTATCCAGAGTGTGGCTACTTACACCCGCCTCCTTTAGGATCTTGAGCAAAAGGCAGGAGATATCATGAAAACAAAAGCAAGAGGTCTGACCTCTCGAAGAATGAAGGTATCAAGAAAGATGAAACAAGTGCCAATTAAGGCGGAAAATTGAAAGACACCCAAGGCCTCGTATACCCTCTTACCTTCGGGGTCGGAAGAGAACTAAAGTTGACCACGGGAGATCGACAGGAAATATAACACAAAGAAACCCGGCACAAGTGGAAGCAATGCCAGACCCGTGGTCGCTAACTCACGCCCCTGGGAGATTCCCTTGTGAGCTTTTAATCTAATGACACAGCAATCACTACTGCCGGCAATAAGTAAGATCTATGACCAGGAAGGAATGGGATGCATCTTCCTAGGTCTGTTGCACTCATGACGCAACTGAGATCCACCAGCTAGTTCCTGGACACTAGCCACGCTCTTGTGCCTAAATGAGGTAACAACATTGGAGACGGTTCGTCTGTCGAGAACTGCGACACGCATATTATTCATGAGATGACTCATGATAGTTGAGTCAGTGAAATAATTAAGTCTCGACCTCGGGCTCTTGAGTGTGGGGAACAACCGATGGAGGTTTCCTTTTCACTATGATAGAAGCCAGACTCCGCTCCTAATTTCAGTTAACTACTATCAGTTCCATAACGAATACAGGCGAGGACAAATCAATTCTGCAGTCTATTCATACGAGGAAGTTCCAAAATGTTCGGCGATGTCAAAGGATTGAATTGTGGTGGGAAAATGGAACTGTGAAATCAATTCCAACCATCTGCGTTTCTTTTGGGAGAGGTAACTTATAGGGTGAGAGTCCAAGAGTTTCAAAACACCATTATACCTAATTTGAACCCATCACCCACCAGCAGGTTTTGATCTGCCACGTAACGTGGTTTGCCCTTAACAAGGTACGAGCCAATCATGGGCGGTGAGGCTCGTTGCTGTATAAAGTGGGGAATGAAAACATCACCCAACTGTGACTGTGGATCGCCGCGACAGACCATCCGTCATATTGTTGCCGAGTCTTGTGACAGGGCATAGGCTACTTGAGACCGCTGGAAGATCCTGTGCGAGTCTTTGCAAAGGCTATAGAATGGCTGGACAATCTAGATTTATCAGGTACTCAGTTGATTGTTTTCAAGGTGTGCATTGTTTGTACTATGTTATAGCCTACATTTTTGCGTACTTTGCCAAATAATAATAATAATAATAATAAAATAACGGACACCATTCGCAAAAGAAGACTCTCCTTTTATGGCCATTTAACACGAATGAACTCTGGAAGATCGTCCAATCGAATCTGTGCCTACTTTGTGGGAAAGAAAACCAAAGGGATCTGGTTTACAGAGGTGAAAAGAGACCTACAAGGACTGGGGATATCACATGAGGACATCTTGGAACGTGACTCTTTCAAGAAGAAACTTGGGGAGATACAGAGTTTTCAGCCAAAACCTATATTGAAAACCGGCAAGAAGTGGACCGAAGAACGGAAGGAAACTCACCGAAGAAGAATGCGCGAATACTGGGCCGATGTGAAAGAAAGAGGGAAAAGGCAGTTGAAATAACGTGGTCCATAGACGACCGAAACGATTATAAAATAATAATAATAATAATAATAATAATAATAATAATAATGATAATAATTTGTTAAGAGGCTCCACCACGTCCATAGTATTTACCTTTTTCTCGGAAACTATCAATAGGAATTAATTGAATTTTTCAGGGATGTTCCTTGAGGATTTCTCCTTACTTCAACTCTGTTTTTTTTTCAATATTTTTTTAACAATTAGGGAATGAAAACATCACCCAACTGTGACTGTGGATCGTCGAGACAGACCATATTAAGAGCATTTTCATGAACATGTCCATCTGTCATTTTAGTTCTGTCGCTAACGCAATTAAAAAAAAGTTCCATAAACCCCTATTTAAACAATCGCTATAGTACATCATGCAACAAGCGTTTCATGGCAATAATTAAGACACGGGTTTTATAAGTTTCATACGAGTGCCTCAATTACCATTATAGGCTATTTGTATACGACTGTTTATGTTCGACGATAATGATACCTTTATTTTATGTTCGAACATAAATATTCATAAATATCTGTCGATATTCCGCCAGTTGCGTTTACTGAACAAAGCACATGTGTTGGGTTCCCAGTTGCGTTTACTGAACAGAGCGCATGGATGGGTTATTGATTGTCCGTGTATCAAAGACCTTGACAATGTTATGTCTATATATCACCACCAGCATTCACTATAATCGTTGCCGAACTCCTACGAAAGCAATGCCCTGTGTACAAATTGGTGTTGGGGAGATTAAGGTACAGTGTTATTTCTTTTCCCCAATTCCTCAGTTTATGTATAGGCCTACCAACATTTTGGACGGTGCGCTTTCCATGTCGGTAATTTATAAAGAGAGGTGGAGTGTTGGAAACTTCTGGACGTAGATTCATAAATTTCTTGCATATTTCAGAGGATTTTCCTGTTACCGTAAAGGCTCGTGCTGATTATATCTTTGTGTTTGGTATTCTAACTACAATGGTTGATCCTATATAATTTACACGGTGGTGTTAGTTCAATGTTGACACTTGTGTCAGACGTGTTAGATTTTGAAAACAGGTGCGTTTAGCGCAGGTGCGATGCTATCCTTACCTAATTGGTCAAACAGGTGTATCGTAGTGAAAATCTTGAGCTCTGATTGGTGGAGAACCTGTATCATAATGAAACTTGAACTATAATGAGCCCCATTAAGATGCAGTTTCCTGGCATATAATATTTACATGTATATTAAGGAATGGTCGAACATTAATGTATATTTAAATGTCACTCGATATAGTTGCTGTTGATTCTTTAGGGGCTTTGCGATGGCGTATTCATGTGGCCCCATATACTTGGGTGTTTGTAGAATGTGTCTGTTAACCTGTGTCTCTGTGATGTCTGGACTAGTGTGTGGATTTGTTATTGAGGAAAGATTTGGGTAGGAAGCGGCCGTGGCCATAAGTTAGTTACTATCCCGACATTTGCTTGGTGTCCATGTGGGAAAGCCTGAAGGACGAGTGTAACCCGTTCCAACCCTCAGGCTAAAATTAAATTTCTTGAATCGAACCCGGGCATCCGTGGTAACATCCAAGAATGCTAGCCAGTACACAACGAAGAGGACTGTTACTAGATATAGCATTAGAACTGAGAAGTAGGTGAAGTGGACTGTTCGCCTGCACTGACGCAGTGTCTTAGTCATGCCTCTGCAGTGCAGTAATGCGATGCCAGGTCTTGGAGACAACTCGGGGACGTAATGAGATACATGATATAACCCAGACTATTTAAATTCCTTCGATGTTGGTTTCCTACTGTAATGCTGCCAATTATGTATTTTAAATATATTCAAGTTCAATTGATTAATGTGGATTAAACTGATTGGAATTGAAAATAATATGACGTAAGCTAACTGTTCAGCAAACGATAAAGTGCAAGAATGAAGATTAATTATAGCCTAATTAAACACGGGGCAACACAAAAAAACAAAGAATCTACAACTAATTATCTAAATGCATACCATTGGTATTTAATAAATGAAATAAATGAATACTTACACCGTAGTTAATAATAATTAAATTGATGTAAATTAATAAACAAGTAGTTCCGTGAAGAACTATACAGCCTATTTTCATGTATCCTACTCATGTTAATTGCCACTATCAACATACAAAATTTCAGTTTGGTTGCTGTAATAGATTCGTAGATATTGAGATCCATCTAAATATTTCGGATGGTCGGCATGTTGGATTGTTATATGTATAGGCCATAGGGTCATGTACCATTAAAGGAAAGTTATTGTGTAGGTTCATTATTCAAACTTTCACTTCGATCGCATGATTACGACACAAGAAATAAAAACTTTATTTCAAAATTCACACAGCCGCCATCTTGTGGTTATGTAAAAAATGAACTAAATTAGATACCAGTGCATTACAATGTGTATAAACATTTGCTGTACCAAGTTTCATTGCATTTGGATCATTAAATCGCGAGGAAGGTCTATTTAAAATTTTCAACTTCGCTTGGCCGCCATATTCGGTTTGTAGTTAACCGGTTTTTGAAAGTTTTATAGATGAACTTCCAGTAGTGCCCTTTATCTCCGTACAAAATTTCAGGGTGATACCGCTAATAGTTTAGAGATATAGAATGTGGTGAAATATTTCGCACAGCCGACATCTTGAGGTTATGTAAACAATTGAACGAAGTTAGATGTCGGTGCATTACAATGTGTATAAACATGTACTTTACCAATTTTCATTGTGTTTGGTTGGTTAAATCGCGAGAAACGTCTATTTAAAAGTTGAAACTTCTCTTGGCCGCCATGTTGGTTTTGTAGTTACCAGGTTTTGAAACGTCACATCGGTGAACTTCTAGTAGTTTCCTTTATCACCGTAAACTATTCCAGGGTGATATCGGTAATAGTTTCGGAGATTTTGAATTCTGGTGAAATATTTCGCATAGCCGCCATGTTGGATTGGTGAGACGTAACAAAATTTGAAGGGCAAGGTGTCGGGGTCGTCCAAAATAGTGCTATGAGCAAACCGAGTTTCATTGAAATCTGTCCAGCCGTTTAGAATTTATTAGGGGGGTGGGGAGACACACACCATCACACACACACGCACACACAGACAGACACACTGACAAAAGGTGATCTCATAAGCCTATTACTTTCATAAATGAAAATAGGCTAATAAAATGTATCAATTTTGGCATTATTATGACCTCCTTCAGCGTTGTTTCTATGAGGAACTCGAGTAATTGCGATCAAAGCTTTGTTGTTTAATACTTCAGCAACACCGCTGAAGAAGGCTATAATATGGCCGAAACTTGCACAGTTACCAGCAGTTAGCTATGCACTTGCCCATCCCCCTCCTCCTGCATACTACTACAGCGAAAACATTTGCCACGCTAAGTGTTGTAGGATTAGTGAGTTTTTCGGGTACAAGTATGGTATCCGGGCGTGGCTCATACAGCTATGTTCGAAATTGTTGCTAAATATTTTCACTGCAGGTAAATATGTTCAAGGCTGCTAGCACGAATGCCCACAGATTAGCACAAAACTGCATCCATGTGTTTTGCATTGGTTTTCTTCCAGCGTTATTATTAGCTTGATACTGTAACTAGTTCATCGATCACATTGTCACTAGCAGTGAAAGAAACGTACGTTTTGCATAAGACTCCCGATTGAAGGAGACAGTCACTTGGTTAAAAAAAAAGCTCTCACAGAGTTAAACTGCGACTTCGCGGAAACTCATGGTAACTGTTTTCTGGGACAGCTACGAGTAAGGAGTCTTACTCATTGCATGCCAAGAAGCACCACCATAAATGCTGATGTCCGCTGTGCAATCTAAGAAGTCTTCGTCGGACTATTCAGAACCGCCGCAGAGGCATAGTCAAGACTTGGCAGTGAATTTTCATCTGTTTCCGAAAATGAAGGAGCAACTCGCAAAGAAAAACAACAAGTGACATCAGCTGCGAGTGGCGTAAGATGTGACCAAGAAAGACGTCCTTTGCGTATAGACACCTGTAAATTTGAAAATCCTACAGTTTCCAAATGTCACTACTCGAACCATCTTCTGAAGGTGTTGGAAAAAAATAATGGTGGTGTGTGTGTGTGTGTCGGGGGGGGGGGGGGGGGGGGGGGGGGGGCTTTACTCCATTGTCCTCTCCTTGGGCTCACCTGTTGTTCTAATGATGTGTGAGCCCATTTCACTGTAGGCTATTTGTTTCTGTTATTGGGGCAGGAAGTTAGAAGCTGCCGGAGAATGTGAGCTCTTAATAGATATGGCTGACTTCTATATTATATTTTGTTGTACTTTAGTGACTAATATATTAAGGTACCAACGTCTATGTTCAGCGAACTCAGTCATAAATCTTTTGTCATGTAATGGAATCTTGTATGTGCTGTGCTTGATCTCACATTATGCGATGTTCTTTCTTCTTGTGCCCTCATAAAAGTGCAGTTTGGCAGAGAAGATAGCTCTTCAGCTGTGTCTCCGTCCGCAGCGTGGGTGGGAACACGGCACGCTATGGGAGAGCAAATTGAAAGGGGGAGTGGCTTGAAAAACTCCGCAGAACAAAACCCAACTCCTAAATTAGTTTCTGTACCTTCCGCCCTTTCTCTGTCGCAAAGCTTCGAGAAGCATCTTCACCCGCTAATGCCATGTGTTTGACCCGAGTTCCGTCTACGGAGAACCCTTTTATAATTCAGCTGTTGCACCATCTATGGTTACAAAATCAGCGTGTTCTTTCAAATCCTTTAGGGTCAGATGGCTCAGATGTTCCGCCTCTACAAACTACAATCATCGTCATCATTAAACAGCAATCATCATCGTTAAGTAGGAAAAATGTAGTGTAGCCTATATCACATGTTTGTATCGCGTTAATGGCTCAGCACACATTACAAGTTGAGAGTCAAAATGTACCTGGATAATGTTGCGTCCGAGTATTTTTGTTGTTCCCTCAGGAGTTCACAACTCGTTATATTTGGGTTGGCAACCATGTGTCCCTAGCTGAGTCCAGCGTAGCTTCCACTTACAGTAGAACCCCTTTCGTACGCCCTCGATTGATCGTTCGCTCCGACTCGCTACCCGTCGCGCCAGGTACTAGCTGTTATCGTTTGTCCGTTTTAGTGCTCCGTCATCTCTTGTATCGTTTCTGTCGTCCGTGTTTCGTACAATACATGCTGCACTGTGAGTTTTTAGTTCTTACTGTTCGTTGGTTTTATGACATTGTTCTTCTGTGTTCGTTACAGTACGATACAGTAATTTGTCTACTGTAGATTGCGTGTACTGTACACTTGTGAGTGTTTTTTAAACATGTCAGGGGGGAAACATAAACACGTTACTCGTTCATTAAATGAAAAATTAGCAGTGCTACGAAGACTGGACACAGAAGAATCACTCAAAAAAATGCCAAGGAACTCAATGTACTGTAGGCGTTACGGCAGTAAACGACTGGATAAGGAATCGGAAAGACATCGAATCATGTATAGTGACGATAGACGATGAAAACGCTCTTAAGAGTCGCAAAACATTGAAAGAGCCTAAACTTGAACTGATTGACAACGCATTGTGGATGTCGCCACAAACAACAAAGAAGGAAAGGAACCCCGATGGTTTATTTTAATGTAATACCGTATTGTTCTGTACTTTCTGATAATCCAACCTTTTTTGCGTCCCAAAGGTGACGGATTACAGGGGTTGTATTGTAGTCTAGTTGGTAGATCTCCAGTGTTGCACAGTTCCACGCTGTTCTGTCCAGTCTTGCTGCTTGTTCTCAGTGGCTACGGTGGAGAGTTGACAACGCTGTGCCTCGAGTTGGGAAAGCCCTGGCTGCCCGCTGACATATAATGTTAACATAGCCGCCCAGCGAGCCGGTCGTTAATGAGGAGAGTGAGAGAACTATAACATGACTCGGCCAGTCTCACCTCTGGTTTGCATCGAAGAGCTGTGTTGTGTAAGGTCGTCTGTTGTATGGACGAAGGTAGTGTTATTGACCTCAAGGTGCTCGCAGCACTGTTCGCCTGTGCCATTAACCTCCCCCACATATACTGTACCCTCACCGCCTAACCTCATTACACCCCCATCCCCCGTCCTCTCTTCCAGCCCTGCACGAACAAGCATGACGGTAGCCCATACTACAGTATACCACCAACATCATATGTCGAAAGCGTTTGTTACCTTGTGTGCTCGTAGATGTATGTCGGCTACCTTCGAAAGTTATTAGCTCCCAAGTGCTTTGAAACCTGTGCATGGAGAAATTACGTGGCATCAAACGCCATTGCTATGTGGGTGGAGAGGAAGCACATCAAAGTGTAGACGACGAAATAAAACGGTGTTTGACGTCTGTGCATTGAATGCTAGTCACCGAGGGGTTGGTAGTCCTGTGAGCTCTTGTGTCCCCCGTGGTAACTCTTTGATCTTAATTGCCAGCCACAAGTAGAATCGCCATCGGACTGTTTGTTATCTGGAACAAGCAGCTCCCTCTAGGGAGACAACTCAAGTAAGGCGATGTGCGAATTGGGTTAAGGGAAACGACATTAAGCTTCTGAGTTTGACTTCTACTACTGAAGCCATTTTTGTCCCAGGGGAATCTTGACCGACAGGCAGATAATATGGTAGTAACATGCCGTATTTACCCTTGTAACCCCACAACGTTGAATAACTCGTACTCATCATGTCGAGTTATTCCATGTAGTCATAATAATAATAATAATAATAATTCAGGAAATATGGTACTGATATGGTCCTGGTCAGGCATTCGAGCTAAAGGACATAAAGGAGAAGCTGGTATTCAGAAAGGTGTAAGGCAAGGCTGCAACTTATCACCCATACTTTTCAATCTTTACATTGAACAAGCAATGAAGGAAATTGGAAAAAAAAAAGTGGGAGTGAAGATTCAAGGAGAAATAATTTCAACTTTGAGATTTCCCGATGACATCGTCATCTTGTCCGACACGCCTGAGGATTTGAATGAGGTTTTAAATGGTATGGACTCCGTCTTGAGGAAATAATTCATGTTGAAAATTAATAAATGTAAAACAAAAATATTGGAATGCAGCCGAAATAAATCAGAAACAATTGAGAAACAATTTCTTCTTAGTAAGTGTTATATTATTTTTATATATTTTTCCGTTCTGTTTTCTAGTTTTTGTTTCTCATTTGAATTTCTTCTTTTTAGATCTCTATTCCACGCTGTTTTTTATCAAGACTTATATTTTTCATGTTTTATTACTTAACACATTATGTAACAGATCTGGGTTTTTAAGTTTTTTTAAAATTAAATGTATGAGCTTTTGGACGAAGAAAATTTTTAGAATTTTTGATAACATCCTCTGTTATGGCAAATTTATGTTCTTGCACATTTTCATGCCCCAAATTACTCTGAGGAAGTCCACAATGTGACTGAAACCGGTACGATATTAAAGTACAATATATATTGACTTATCGTTATATACTAGTACATTATGCAACGAGCCTATAATGGCTATAATTAAGACACGAGTATTTTTTATAAAACGAGCGTATGCGAGTTTTATAATTTCCATACGAGTGTCTTAATTACCATTATAGGCGAGTTGCATACGACTGTTTATGTTCGACGATAATTATAATTTTACTATATGTTTTAACATAAATATTCATAAATATCTGTTGAGAGTCAGCCACAAGAATTTTGTTATCGGAAAGCGAGCGCGAGACATCTCTCTGTCTTTCAAGATCTTTGAACGACCGACGCATGCGCTCTGTGTGCTTGCAATGCCATATGCAAGCCATATGTTTACATTTGCCGTCCCTCAGTAATATTGTCACCGGAGTCGTTTGAATGCGCTGTGTAGAAATTAGTGTTGGTGATTTTAAGGTACAGTGCTATTTCTTGTTTCATATTCGCCAGTTTATTTACGCGAACATATGGACGGTGCGTATTCCATGTCGGTAATTTATTATAGTTCGATGTTGTGTTTACGTCCGACATTTTGGATTTTGAGCGCATGCGCGAAGGTATCGTTACCTAATTGGTCAATGAACGAGCTCTGATTGGCTGGAGAAACTGTATCATAATGAAAATAAGTGTTATAATGACCATCATTATGACACTGTTTTCTGACACATAATAGTGAGGGTCGAACGTAATAGTACATTATGCAACGAGCCTATAATGGCAATAATTAAGACACGAATATGTTTATAAAACGAGCGTATGCTAGTTTTATAATTTCCATACGAGTGTCTTAATTAACATTATGGGCGAGTTGCATACCGAAAAATGGCTTCAAACCCCATAATGCTGGAATGTTCAGTTCTTGTGTGTGTCCCATGATGAATGAGTTGGAGGCAATGAGGTATAACATGGAAACAAAGCATTTCCGGACTCATGTTCTTATAACATAATTTCTTCGTCTACGTGTGAGGAATGTGTCCTGCAATTTGCTCCGTACATATTTGTGACACCCTTTAATCACATGTAATATATAATATCTTAATCACATGTTATTTTTTGCGTATATCAGTGATTGTAATCATATCGTGTCGACCGACTGAGTGTTACATTATGAGCCATTTACGAGATTAATTGGGCTCTATCAGCACGGATAGTTTCTCCGTGGAGAAATAAATAATATCACGAAATAATCGATGCCACGAAATAACCGAGGTTTACCCTATATCAAGGGTTTGATCAACCTTAAAGCTCGGTCTGTTTTTCCTTCTGTTGAAAGAGACATGTAAACGAATTCTCTCAACTCAAAAGCAAACACTTCGATCTGAGTGGTGCACATCGAAAGCCTTCGATGAACTATTTCCAAGTGGTGCAGAAGTGGTCTTCTTGTAAAGGCTTCTTCTGTTCGCGATCATTTTATTTCCGGGAGTGGAAAGGAGTTGAATATGCATAGAACAGACGTTCGCAAATTGTTTTTAACTCCCTTTAAGCTGTTTCTTGAATTTTCCTTTGTAGTTCGCTTCCGGGATTGTACTTTTACTCTCTTTTACTTTCTCATAGAATCTCTTTTAAAACCTTTTACGATGTCCCTTCTGTAGTAGAGTTGACAATGTGCTATAAACGTAACATTATAAAGTTGATGGTTGTTTAAAGAATATAGGTACTGTCAATTGGATAATGCCGTATTCTAGTTGCATAATGCTGTAACCTAAAGCGTTAAATCATGCTTTACAACTGCAATGTTTAACATACTGTACTACAGTTACTACAGAAATCTAGGTAATTAATTTTCTACATTTCTAGGTTTTACTTCTTATTTTTTATTCTTAAAAATACTACACCAATCAACACAAATCTCCCCCAGGGGCTCACATCTCGTGGGACATGGGTTGGTGACCTCGGGAACCCAGCTGAGTCCGGCATTGCTTCCACTTACTTGTGACGGGCTCCTCTCCATCTCCTTTCCTGTAGTCAACTAGTTTCTTTTCCGACCCCGACGGTATTATGGTATTCGAGGCCTATTGAGTCTCTTCCTTTTCCGCCTTAATTGGTCCTTCTCTCATCTTTTCTGATCCCTCATTCTTCCAGTGATCAGCCTGCTTTTTCTTTACATTATATTTCCTTTTCTCTTTAAGATTCCCGATTTTTTTCCCCTGTGAATTGGCTCCCCTTGTATCTAAATTACATTTTTTGAGTAATATATATTTATTATTTTTGAGTAATGAATCTCCACCACAGTTTGTAAGTATTTTCAATCTGTGCTCAATTTTGTAAGTTTTTTCACTCTAAATAGCATTTTGTAAGCATTTTCGATCTGTACTCCATTTTGTAAGTATTTTCACTCTAAATAGCATTTTGTAAGTATTTTGAATCGCGGGCTGACATATTGTGAATATTTTGAGTTTCATTTGCATTTTGTGAGTATTTTGAATCTGATTGGTTAGCATTTTCAATTGCATTTTTTAAGTATTTTCAATCTAAATTGCATTTTGTAAGTATTTTCAATCTACATTGCATTTTGTAAGTATTTTCAATTTCAATTGCATTTTGTAAGTATTTTGAATCTAAATTGTATTTTGTAAGTATTTTCAATCTACATTGCATTTTGTAAGTATTTTCAATTTCAATTGCATTTTGTAAGTATTTTGAATCTAAATTGCATTTTGTAAGTATTTTGAATCTAAATTGCATTTTGTAAGTATTTTCAATCTACATTGCATTTTGTAAGTGTTTTCAATTTCAATTGCATTTTGTAAGTATTTTGAATCTAAATTGTATTTTGTGAGTATTTCGAATCTACATCGCATTTTGTATTTTGAACCTAAACTACATTTTGTGCGTATTTTTCAATCTAAATTACTTTTGGGAGTATTTTCCATCTAAATTACCTTTTGTAAGTATTTCCACTCTACATTTTATGAGTCGTTTCAATCTAAGTTGCATTTTGTTAGGTTTTTTTTCAGTCTAATTTATTTTTTCGTTATGGTTTCCATTCAATTGTCATTTTCGCTATCACCCAGACCATTAGGGGCCGATAACCTGGATGTTAGGCCCCTTAAAACAACAATTATCATCATCATTTTTCTACTTATAGGCCTATTTGACAATATGAATTTGTATAATTATTAGTAGCTCATTAAAATGGAACTCGGGAATGTTTCTAGTTTTTTTCACTGGCCGTGAAACCCAATATAGACTACTATCATTAAAATGAAGTTCTAAAATGTAAAATTCTGATGTTGCAGACATCAAAAAGCTCAAAAAACACGTTGCCAATGTTATATGGTATTTTTGAATGTAGTGCTTCAGGTATGAAATGAGGCTGTCTGAAGCTTAATGCGTTAAATACGTAGGTGCCAACCAATTACGAAAAAGGAACGTCGTAGCACATCTACAATGCATATAAAATGCAATAATTGATGACTCGGTTTGAGCTAAAACCTTTGATGTGTTGTCATAAAGTATTTGTTCAGATAACCTCAGAAAATATTAGATGCTCAACAATTGAATAGTTGTTTCTTAATTTGTATTGATTGGCGTATTATTTTAAAGAATTATACCGAGTGGTTCACCAGCCCCTTATTATGTAGTTTAATGAAACCCTACTAATATTACATTTCTACCAATGGTCGATTTTCCTCTGCACTCTACCTGTGTGACAGCAATATAATGAAAACACGAGTCTAGCTAAGAAGAAACGACCTTACACATTTCCCCGCCAAATACTAAGGACCATTCTACTATCATGTGACTTATTTCTATTTGAAAGAACACTCGCACACGTATTACGATCGAATCAATAGGTTGCGCCACGTAATCGGTAACAGTGGGAAGTTAAATCGACACCATAAATCATGATTGAAGACTTTGACATGGATATTAACGTTTGGGGTGGGATGGCCACAGCAACTAGTACACGTGCAGCACGCGGTATCTACGTTGCATTGGTGGCTGAATCGGTTTAAGTCTGGCCGGACATAGTGGACGAGAACGGGTAAAATGGTGCTTCGAATCAAGTGGTAGGCATACTATTTTGAACGACAGCCCGTGCTCCATTTTAGCGGGGATGTAACTAAAAAGTCACATTGCCACATTTATTCACTTACGATGTACAGTATTTATGTGAAGAGTACGTCGAATGTTGCTAATACGATCGAATTAGCAGGTTATGCCACGTGACCTATAATGGTAGAAAGTTAAAAAATCTGACATGGATATTAACATAACATATCGAAATCTCGCTCTGGAGAACCGGGTTTGATTCGCATTGTTTTGTTCTATACCTAACCATGTTCACGTGATACGAGGTAGGCTTTAGTACTTTACAGCAAGTCTTAACTATCACAAATAAGGTATCTTGCCAACTGCGTATGTAATAAATACTATAACAGCATTCAGGGCTTCACGGCGCGCTGTTGTAATCGGCGCATGCCATGAATGTGACGGCGAGTCATTGCGACGTGTCGGCGGCGGGAGGGCCCTCATTGTAATAAAACGTTTGATCATTCGTATGCTCTTTCTTGAAGTTATATTGACAGGCTATCGTATCGTGTCTTGTGGTGTTATCTCCCCGTCTGTGTCACAACCTTGATTAGCTTAGTATTATGGTCTGAGGACTCGATCGAGATTCGCTCAGCCTCGAGAGACCAACTGATAAGTTGCGTTCGATTTCCATGTCGGCCCGCTCCTAGTTGAGGCAAATGTCAGGATGGAACTTACTTCCCAGTTCTAGCCCAATTACAAGTGCACTTTCACACAGCCAAAATACGCGAGACTGATGGTCAAAATGAATGAACTCTTAACATGTTGATGAACTCAAAACATGTTTGTTGTTTACTTGGAATATTATAATGGAAACACATTTGCCATTGATAGCACAAATGTTTGTAGATATCCATAGTGATAGATGAATTAAAAGTTTAAATTATACGTCAAACAATGGAAATCAAAATCCACAGCCTCCTTCCAGTCGACCGACCGGGTCAGGGAATGGAATGAATGAAGCCCCCATCTAGCGGCGAGGATATGAACTGTGCCGGCTGCCGAAGCCTGTCGCACTCCCCACGCCAATCAATACTTAACACAAATATATCTATTATATACTGTACATGTTTCGACGTAACATTGAGGTCTTCTTTATTCTTAATTGATTTCATTTTAATTGAGCTGAAGGAGACCTCAATGTCAGGTCGAAACATGTACAGTATATAATAGATAACAAAAGTTTGGTGCTTTTCAGTCGGTCAACACGAATGTACCCAAAAGAGCTGGGTTATGCCCTAATCCTGAAATAAATTACATGAGATTAATAAATCCACTAGGATGACCACTTTCGATCGCCAAGAGATCATCATCAAATCCATTACACTTAGGTTATAGAATCTATGTTTGAAAATACAGGCGAAAATATTTACAATATGTACAACAATCTAAATGAACACACGTCACGTTCTTGGAGAGCTCACCCCTCTTCACGCTACTAAGAAACACACCCTGTCGGAAACAAGACACAACTTAGCGATACAGCCAAGCTAGATAAAGGGGGCGGGGGGGGGGGGATTAGGGGTTTTTAATAGGTAAATGTTATCTGGATGAGATGTACGATGTACTTTTCTTCTGCAATAAACCAAGGCCGGTATTCGCGGAGGTATTAAAGGTGCCGGGACGTCCTCATAAGACCGGGCAGCGCATAGTTTGAATGGCTCATGGTTCACGAGTGGCGAGGAATGTTCCACGGTCTTTGATAGTAGACCCACCTCATTCAATAACATACATCTTATCGAGGTTGGCAACACCCCACATAAACACATCGCACTGACTCCGCACAGCACACAAGAACATGGGAGAGAAAAGGGAAAAACCAGTGTCGTTGAGATAACAGTCCATCTCAGTCGACCACACCTGGAGTAACAGTGAACACGAAAACTGCTCGTAGCTCCAGCAAGGAAGACAACCAGATACGGAGTAGCCTGTAATATTACAGTTTAACCATAGTTGATTTTTACAACCATATAATCACTCCAAATTACAAACTCCGGATATCTATCACCATTTAGCATCTCACCTAACATCATATATACTGCATTTAGCATACACCGACAGTTGCAGTACCAATACTGCAACTAAATAATTGCACATATTGTAAATATTTTCACCTGTATTTTCAAACATAGATTCTATAGCCTAAGTGTAATGGATCTGATGATGATCGCTTGACGATCGAAACTGGTCATCCTAGTGTATTTATTAATCTCATGTAATTTATTTCACGATTAGGGCATAACCCAGCACTTTTGGGTACATTCGTGTTGACCGACTGAAAAGCACTAAATTCTTGTTTACTAAGGCAACACTGAAAAAATGGCTTCAAACCCCACAATGTATATAATAGATATATTTGTGTAAGTATTGATTGGCGTTCAATTTAAACTTTTAATATTATATTGCGTTGTGGTGACAGAAGTAAATAGTATTCCTACTCGCTGAATGTAGGCTTTATTTAAATTTAATGTAGGGAACTGCAACTACTTTGTGTTAAACTTGGTGCCTGTGTTACAGAGTATGCTGTTAGGCTGTGGGCTTGAGGGTCCCAGGTTCATAGCCGTGCTCTAACACGCGGTTTGATTAATTACTGTGGGGCGTGGATGGGCTGTCCGGGGGGTGGGAGTTACAGGGGAGGAGTGATGTCTCCGTTATATTCAATGTCATCCATCCACAGTATGAGAAACAACATTGGGCGGGGAAAATGGCGTAACTAGGGGGCGGGTCAGGGTAATCAATCCCTCCAGAGCCGAATCTTAAAACAAAAACCCCCGATTCTTGGATGTAACGGGTAATCTCGAGAACCACTGGATTGAATTTTGATGCGGTTTTCACCGTTATGAAAATAATTTCTCGAGGAAGGTTTCTGTTGAAAACCATTCATTTATGACCAAGGGAAGCCGAGCCATAATGATTTCAGTAAATCTAATCCACCTACCGTCCGTGCGCCTTTTAAGCTTACGCTGGGTAAACCGTCAAAAATATCTATATACTATGAGTGTAAAAATTGTTCGGGATGAAAAGTTCTACAAAAACGTCCGCGACAGCATATCTCTATATTTAATCCATCGCCCAATATAGACTAAGTGTTTTTACGTTTTCATTTCTTCGAACAATCTCCATTCAGTGGAAATTTTAATTTCTAACATCGGAGCAAGTTTACGAGTTAGCGAATAGTTTCAAAAACCTCCCGTATGCGTTCATATACCATTCATCCGATTGCAATGAAACGTTGGTGAGTTGTTGTGTACACTCCTGCGAAGGTTTCCGACTAAGTAAATCCATATTAAAATATATAGCGCACGAGTAAATTCAACAAATGAGTGACAGCGCGCAAATCGTGAAGTCCCTTATACATCCATATACCATTCATCTAATTGCGATGAAACTTTGGTGAGTTGTTGAACACGCTCCCACGAATGTTTCTGAGATAGTAAATCCATTTTACAATAGTTTAAAGGCAGTTAACGGAAAATGAAGAAAGTATTGTGTATCCAAAAGCACTTCAACAAAGTTACAATGCCAACACTTTCTATTTTATTATTATATAACTGTGCCTTGAGTCGTCACTGTCATCCCATGTACGGCTGACACACCATAGATCGGCAGGCAGGAGGGCTAACTTCCCCAGTATTTGGGTCTTCTTCCAAGCCTCTTGGAATACTAAGAGTAAAAGACCTGTCCCAGTGGCAACGCAGCATTTCCCCACGTGCTAGCTTTGACAGACGTCAGCGTTCATCACATGAATTCATTACAGACCCAAGTACACGGGGTTGATTATCAATGACGCTCCTAGCCCGTAATACGAATTAACGATCAACAACAACAACAGCACTACGTGAAAGATCGTGCCACTACCGTGTCTCTTTCGAGTGCTGTAAGCCTGACCTACTCTGGCGGGGCTTGAGAGTTCTTGACCCGCGGACGATGACGTGCCCTTGTCATCATTTATAATGAGTGGGAGTTGACCTAGTGCATGGTGCGCTTACGTAAGACGAGTAGGAGCGCCTTGCGCTTCCGGTGATCAGCGAGGGAGTGCACTGTGATTCATTCACGTATTGTTTCTGTCTCATGGCATGAAAAATCTCTACTTAGTATTCTTGGATGTCACGGGTAATCTCGAGAACCACTGGATGGATTTTGGTGCGGTTTTCACTATTCTGTAAAGGATATCTTGAGGAAGGTTTCTGTAGAAAATAATTTTTGATCAAGGGAAGCCAAGCAGTACCGGTAACGATTTCTGTGAAAAAGTGGGGGAAAAAATCTGGCGTCCGTGCGCTTTTTAAGCTTACGCTGGGCAAACCGTTAAAAATATCTATATACTATCAGTGTAAGAATTGTTCAGCATGAAAAGTTCTACAGAACAAGTCCGCGAGAGCATATCTCTATCTTCAATACATCGCCCACTATAAGTGTTTATACGTTTTCATTTCTTCCAACAATCTTCATTCAATTACTGAGGCGTCAGTTTACGAGCTGGCTTGGGGTGTGCCTATCACCCCAGTTACAGCCTAGTTAGCGGGCGAGCTTAATTACCCCAGATACAGCCAGGAGCAAATCGCAACTCGATTTTTCTTCATTTTGCATGTGAACTTTTCGTTCCGCAACATGCACAGTCAAGTTAAGATTGGACGGAAGGGGCTTTTGTGTTTCATGCACCTCGCCATTCTTAAATTACGTCTGACAGGAATTCGTTGCACATGCATCTCCATGATAATATGATTAATAGTCCAGTTAGTGATTTTAACCCATCATGCCGAGACGTAAAACGGATATAGGTCGTAGTTCATTGACAAAAAAAAAAAACTTATCACGCAATGCTTTCATAACTGTTCCCGGGCGAAGTACAGTATGTTTCTCACGTTTCCAGCAGTAACTGGATGTCCTGATGATTGCGCGGATCGTCTGCCTCATGTTCCCGACCACTCACCTACTGTTATATTTCATTCATTCAACTTTATAATTAAACTTTTTATTTTCAAAATTGATGTAGGTAAACGGTTTACATCACCTGATCTACATAATAGTAATCCACTCAGAACATTGCACACCATTCCAGAGCAGGTTAAACACATCCTGAGATTTCTTTCTATGTTGATCAAGCAAACTCTTCACACTTCCCGTGAAACTAATATATGTGGTGAAAAAAGTACGGTGATTGGTGCGATATCTCATCGGAAACAATGACCAAGTGCGAGCGCATGCACACACTTAGCGGGAGTGCTCATGGCTCTCGAGATAAACTCGCTGCGGGCAGTCAAACGTATTCAGTCAGTGTCAGTTTTGCGATTCGGTGGAGCAACGAGTAAACATTAAGTTCTGTTAAAAATTTGCGAAACCGGTGTCGGAGACACTTGCAATGTGGATAAAAGTGTATGGGACGTAGGCAGTGGAAGGAAAATGTGATTACGAATGATTGAAACGCTTTCGTGACTGGAAGGAAACTACTGAGAGGAGCCACGTTTCTATTGGCCGTTGACAAACAGAACCCCAGATATGATCGAGCAGGTGCGACATCGTGGACTTATAGTCAGCCCGGTACAGTGTATCGTGCATACCAAAAACATCAAGTCAGTCACTACGTGGTTCACTCACTGAACGCATTATTTCTATATTTGTGGTATTGCTCAGTTAAAAATAAACGCAAAGCCATGTAAAAATGTCGGCAGTACAAAGTGTACAACAAGCTTGCCACGGTGGGTGAGTGGTTATAGTGTCGGATTACTAACCTCAAGGTTGCAGGTTCACTACTGGCCGTGGTAAGTGATTTTTGAAAGGCGGCAAAAATTACGACACGCATGTCATACGATGTTGGCATGTCAAAGAACCCATTTGAATTCAATAGGCCGTGTTCATAATGTCAATAAAATCTCGGTATTTTCCGCCAACTCAAAGTTCCTCATTTCTCTACTAGAAAGCGCTATAGTGCTTCAAGGAACAAAAAAATCGACATGCAAGCTACCCTCTGGGTGTCAAATAACAAACTTTCTCGTGTGTACCGACTCTTTGAGTTCGTCGCAGTCAATTGCTACATGTTTCCCGCAACACCCCCTAGTGCAGCGAATCCACGACCTACTAGCCGGGCTGTGCCACTCTGACACTAGAATCACCTTTCCAAGCCATATGGGAATTGCGGGAAATGGGTTAGCGGATCGAAGTGCAAAAGAGGCGGTATCACTACCACCTCGACCAACGGAGGTACCCGCTAGAGATATTCGCTCTCAGTTACGCCTACAAGTTCTGGCATTTTGGGAGAGTCAGTGGCTAGCTGACCCACTGCCCAGTAAACTGAGAGCGATCAAGGGAACTACTCGCGTGTGGCGGAGCTCTTTCCGGTCACGGAGAGAGTCCGTCATTTTGTGTAGACTAAGGATAGGTCATACAAGATCCACCCACTCGTACTAACGAGAAGAGAAGACCCCACCACTTTGTACCTGTGGAGCCATTTTCACCGTGGCCTACATTTTAACCGAGTGTGTGGATCTCGCTGACTTACGAAGAAACCTTGGTTTGCAGATGACACTCAAACTTATATTAGCCGATGACGCGGTGGCTGCTGATCGCGTTATCCGCTTTATAAGTAAGAGTGGGTTAGGGCCAGCAATCTAAATGACTCAACGACTTGTTCGTTTTTGAATGATATTTTTTTTGTTTTTTCGTAATTTTTGTTTATTTTTATAATTTTTATTTTTATTTATTTTGTTTTGTTTTGGTTTTATTAATTTTTGGGCTTTTTTAATTTAGGTGTCCACTTCCAAATTTTAAATACAATCCCAAATTTGTATTCTTTAATCTGTGTTAGGAGGGGCAGATGACCTCGTAGTTCCTCCCCTTAAAACAACAATAACTAACTGCACCCGGCACCCGAGGCTATACGATATTATTATTACAGGGTACAATACACACTTGAAGCCGGATATGAACAACGAGCACCATGCTGGGGTTAGCAGCAACTGATGCCAATATGTAGATTAAGGCTCTTATGGCCCGGAATATTATTACAATTATTCCTACTTTGGGGATATTGCCGTGTGAAAAAAAAAACGAACCTTCCAGTAGTCGCATATGATGCGTAACATGTGACATGTTATCCTTCTATGTTTCTGACGGGAGCGCAAATCCCTTGTTAACAGTGAACTCTGTAGGTCATTGAAATAACTACTTGTAAAACTCCAGTGCCAAATCCTGACCGGTGCGCATGCGCGAAGTACGTCGTGGTACCAATGATTTATTGTAGGAACAAATGTTTGGTGCTTTTCAGTCGGTCAACACGAATGAACCCAAATAGAGCTGGGTTATGCCCTAATCCTGAAATAAATTACACGAGATTAATAAATACACTAGGGATGACCAGTTTCGATCGTCAAGCGATCATCATCAGATCCATTACACTTAGGCTATAACATCTATGTTTGTGAATACAGGTGAAAAATATATACAATATGTAAAATTATTTAGTTGCAGTGTTGGTAATGCAACTGTCGGTGTATGCTGAATGTAGTATATCTAATGTTAGGTGAACTTCTAAAATAGTGATAAAAATCCGGAATTTGTCTGTTTGGGGTGATTATATGGTTATACAAAATCAACTATGGTTATACTGTAATAATACAGGCTGATACTTATCCGGTTGTCTCCCTAACTGGAACTTCAAGCTGTTTCTTGTTCACTCTGGCACCAGTTATGGTCGACTAACCCGGGTGTTAACAATGTTATTGTAGGAATATCTTTAATGGGCCCTCCAAACCTCGAAGTAAACCGTATGCGATATAAATTCCACAGACAAAGTATAAAGATTTAAGAAATCATAATTGTTTTCAGCAAATATGATATAATGAATATTTTCACACCAAAGAACGACAACTTGAAGATGATTTATTGTATGAATATCTTAAATGGGGTCTCCAAACCTTGAACTAAACTGTATGCGATATACATTCCCCATAGCCACATGGCCTACAGTACGTCGTTGTACCGATCTCCGTCATCACGCGCGGTCATTGTTTCCGTCCCATGCACTTCCGTCCCTTTTCCAAAATCACTCCCACAAAAATGTCCAGCTACCGAGTGGAAAGATGTTACACATCAATCAAATTTCTAGACGCTTCGAGAGGATCCTTGCCTCCCTTTTCAATAGAATTAAAACAATGTCGCCAAGGAATGTGTATCAATCAGCTCACAAAAAAAAATACAGGAAAATTCCTCTGTTCGTCACCAGAGAGCAGCAGCCAGAAGCTACTGTATGGACCTTGGTAGAAAAACGCGCCATATTAATTAGAACGGCGGAAAGAGAAGGAAAAGGGAGCGGAGGATAAAATTGAGACTCCTCGAGGAAAGAGTATGTCCAAATAAGGAGAAATGGCGGGCGGGGGTGCGGGGTGGATAGAAGGAAACAGAAATAAAAGGGGACGTGTATCTGTACGGTACCCAACGTCATACAGGCCTCGGTGAAAAAACAGATGGAAACTCCTCCAATGACGAACAATATATATTTTGTTTTAAACGTTTAAAATTATACGCCAAATCAATACATAAACAAATATATATTTTATATATTGGTACATGTTCCAACCTACAACGGGGTCATCCTCAGCCTAAAAAGAAAACCAGTTACGAATTGAAAACTAAAATAGCATATGTGACTAAAATCTAAATTAAAATGAAAAATTAATGGTAATAATTGTAATAAATAAAATATAGTAATAAAATGGATATCCTTACACATGTAGTATTAATTAAATAAATATAAGATTGGTCTCTTTACAGTAATTTTAAAAAAGTAGTTAGAAAATAAGAACCATTAACGGTGAGTGTAAAAATGTTAAGCTTTAAATAATTTTGTGGTGTTTGAAGCCATATTTTTAGTGTTGCCTTAGTAAACAAGAGTTTAGTGCTTTTCAGTCGGTCAACACGAATGTACCCAAAAGAGATGGGTTATGCCCTAATCCTGAAATAAATTACATGAGATTAATAAAACACTAGGATGACCAGTTTCGATCGTCAAGCGATCATCATCAGATCCATTACACTTAGGCTACAAAATCGATGTTTGAAATACAGGTGAAAATATTTACAATATGTACAATTATTTAGTTGCAGTATTGGTACTGCAACTGTCAGTGTATGCTAAATGCAGTATATATGTTAGGTGAAATGCTAAATGGTGATAGCTATCCGTAGATTGTACTTTAGAGAGATTATATGGTTGTAAACTATGGTTAAACTATAAAATTTTAGGCTAACTACTTATCTGATTGTCTTCCGTACAACAGCTACTCGCAGTTTTCGTGCTCACTGGAACTCACTGTGCGGTCGACTGTGCGCTCCGCTTGACGATCGAAACTGATCATCCTAGTGTTTTATTAATCTCATGTAATTTATTTCAGGATTAGGGCATAACCCATCTCTTTTGGGTACATTCGTGTTGACCGACTGAAAAGCACTAAACTCTTGTTTAAATAATTTATCAAAATATCAAATATACACAAAATAATTTAGAAAATCAATAAAAAATTCTGTTCGGCGCTTGAGTTAAATAAGTTGAATCCTCTTCAATACGGAGTTTATTAACAATTTTGAATAGGGGCCAACCAGTATTACTATGACATGAATATATTTAGGTCAGGAATATACAGTCAGCGCATGCGCACAGCCGAGTACTCCGCTCCCTGTCGCAGCTTGAAGAACTTCTCCTGGAGCACAGACAATACTATAGGATTTATTATTTTTATTTTACGGACGGGGGTGGGGCAAGAATATCGTATGACAGCGTTTCTGCGACGATGACTCCTAAATATACTTTTGCTGACAATTTCCAGAATCTTAAAGAACTTTGCCGATTTATTTTATGATATTTTAGCTTTCTGTTGCCATTCCCCGGATATTTTAGTCCCACAAGTACAACTTCTCGTATTTGATGGTTCATTCGTCCTGATATACTTCTATCACTTTCCTCGTTAACAAGCGGCGACTCAAACGTTAAGCAGTAGCACGCGCCGACAATAAGCATTGTTTGTTGCTGACCAATAGCTGACGGTGTAACGCTTCTCACTCTCATACTTCCACAGCCAAATGCAACGTTTCTGTCACACTTGGCAGACCAACTGTATGGCCCACAACCTTAACTGAATGAATAGTAATATCATATAAATTACCAGGCAGGGTGCCAGTCTTAAGATTGGATCCTAAGGACAAAATCATAAATAATAATAATAATAATAATTGATCCGTACAATTTTATAGACAGATCACGAAGGTACGCAATAGTGTAAAGACTGCCATCTATCGTCAAAAACTTTAACCTAACATCATGTTTTGCGCTATTGAAACGCCCCTCGCAAGGAGAATCAGATCGGAACTTAAGGAACGCAGTATGTCCCAAGAATGGATCTTCTAATTATTACCGAAGAGAGAAAAAAGAGATCAGAAGTCATGATGAGAGAAGATGAAAACGGAATGTATTGTATGTGTTTTGTAACGTGGTTAAAATTCGTCTGGTTGCTTTCGAAACGTCTTGATCGTGTCGTCGTGTTGCTGTTGGTTACTAAAGGCTATTAGGCCTATCTAAGAAGAAGCAAAGCCGTTATTTAATTGATGATGATGTATTTGTAGCAGGGAGCTTATGATCTTCTGGGAACGTCTCGAGGCAAAGATAAGTGGTATATATATATATATTTTTTAAGTATCATCCAGACATGAATTTAAGAAGAAATGTGTTACTAAATACATATTCCCCAATTTCAGTGTTAGCATACCCCGAGATCTTTCGGCATTAAAACTAGATTGGAAATCGTTATTGTTGTAGGTTATATTGTCTTGTTGGTTCATGTTCCTCGACTTTTATATTGACGTACTATGATGAGGGATCACGTTGTTTTTTTTTTAAATAGGGTTAATGTTTAAGAGATCCTCGTTGTTTTGTTGTTCTTGTTGTAATTGGTATTATGTGTTATTTACTCTGCGTATGTCATCGCAGTTTAGCTGAATAATTAAATTATTAGGGGGATGCGACGTGACTTTGAGCATTTGCTTATTTTCTTTAATGAGATGAAGTATGACGATGAAGGACGAATATGATGATTATTTAGTGTTAATGTTTTGTCTTAATTTGTGTTGGGTAAATGAGTTAGGGCATCGTCATCCTCCTGGTTATTTCTTTATAAGCTTTCTTTATTATTTTGTGGGTGGGAAAATATTATTGTTAATTGGGGTTCTGAACTGGATATGGGATCGTAATTGTTTTCTTGCTTTGTTTTATCCAGTCGGAAACAACGTGCGATCTCACTAGTTATTAAATGAGGTATATCGATTATTTTTGCGGATGGCGATGTGTGTATTTGTTACATGTGCCCGGGACTGTGATAAATGCTCATTTTACTTCTAGTAAGATAACCGAATCTCATACTTCGTCCGAAAGTAGATGAAGTCAGTTGTTGTTTAGTTGGGAGGGGGGGGGGGTTGTTCGTTTATCTTCTAGTCGAGTTTTGGGTTGTTCCTGTCTAGGGTTGTGTATGTCTGACTAGTCTTATTATTTTGTTCATTGGTCATGTTATGAAGTTGAATGATGTTGTACGTAGTGGAATGATTTGACGTGTGGTCGTTGTTTCTCTGAGGTGGTCGTGTTTTGTGAGGCATACTTTGATTTATTTTAAAGGGGTGTTTGTTCAATGGTTGTACGGCTTCATAAACTTTTTAGAATATTTCTTCTGATTACTTTCGGTAATCAGCCTGTGGTGGGACGAATGTATTATTTTATTATGTGAATTAGCTTTTCCCCTTGATATGATTCTAGTCAATTTCGATACGATCTCCAATCTAGCAAGTGTTAGGCTTCTCTCCTTCAAGATTCCTTTCCTTTTGATAGTTCTTTTTGTGTGTGTTTTAATATTTTTATGGTTTTATCTTTTTTAACATGTATACCTTTATTACAGCCCCATCATCCCTCATTACTCCATTTCATGCGCACCTCGTTTCCCCTTTGTAATGTCTTGTTTAAGTTTTTATTAAATTACAACCTTTACTCTAAAAGTGTAGTCATTCATAGTTAGTTCTCCATACGTCAAATCATTCCACTACATACAACTTCATTCAACTTCATAACACGAACAATGAACTAAATAATAAAGACTAGTCAGACATACACAACCTTAAAGACTGGAACAACCCAAAACTCGACTAGAAGATAAACGAACAACACCCCCCCCCCCCCCCCAACTAAACAACTGACTTCATCTACTTTCTGAATAAAACTTCTTTTCGGCCGAAGTATGAGATTCGGTTATCTTACTAGAAGTAAAATGAGCATTTATCACAGTCCCGGGCACATGTAACAAATACACACGTCACCACCCGAAAGAATAATCGATATACCGCATTTAATAACTAGTGAGATCGCACGTTGTTTCTGACTGTATAAAACAAAACAAGAAAACAATTACAACGATCCCATATCCAGTTCAGAACCCCAATTAACAATAACATTTTCCCTCCCACAAAATAATAACGAAAGCTTATAAAGAAATAACCAGGAGGATGTTGATGCCCTAACTCATTTACCCAACACAAATTAACACAAAACACTAACACTAAATAATCATCATATTCGTCCTTCATCGTCATACTTCATCTCATTAAAGAAAATAAGCAAATGCCCAAAGTCACGTCGCTTCCTCCTAATAATTTAATTATTCAGCTAAACTGCGATGACATACGCAGAGTAAATAACACATAATACCAATTACAACAAAACAACGAGGATCTCTTAAACATTAATCCTTTTAAAAAACAACGTGATCCCTCATCATAGTACGTCAATATAAAAGTGGAGGAACATGAACCAACAAGACAATATAACCTAAAACAATAACGATCTCCAATCTAGCTTTAATGCCGAAAGATCTCGGGGTATGCTAACACTGAAAATGGGAAATATGTATTTAGTAACACATTTCTTCTTAAATTCATGTCTGGATGATACTTTAAAAAAAAAATATATATACCACTTATCTTTGCCTCGAGACGTTCCCAGAAGATCATAAGCTCCCTGCTACAAATACATCATCATCAATTAAATAACGGCTTTGCGTCTTCTTAGATAGGCCTAATAGCCTTTAGTAACCAACAGCAACACGACGACACGATCAAGACGTTTTGAAAGCAACCAGACGAATTTTAACCACGTTACAAAACACATACAATACATTCCGTTTTCATCTTCTCTCATCATGACTTCTGATCTCTTTTTTCTCTCTTCGGTAATAATTAGAAGATCCATTCTTGGGACATACTGCGTTCCTTAAGTTCCGATCTGATTCTCCTTGCGAGAGGCGTTTCAATAGCGCAAAACATGATGTTAGGTTAAAGTTTTTGACGATAGATGGCAGTCTTTACAATATTGCGTACCTTCGTGATCCGTCTATAAAATAGTAACGGATCAATAATAATATAAAGAGCGCATCCAAGAAGCTCTTTCTCAAATTGTGTTTAGGGGGTCGACGGCACACTATCACTCAATATCTCTGATAAGGAAAGTAAACACTAAACACATAATTTATTAAAATTATCCCCAATTTTGTTAAATATAAAATTTGATTTAAAAGAAATGGAAGTGATTGATAAAGATATTATAAGACTAATTAAAAGAAGTGCCGACTAGATATTGTTGCTACGAGTATCTCACAAGACGTATACTTATGTATTTTCCGATGACCGCATTGATGCTATGTATTTCCCCCGGAATGTGTTGGTTGCTACAGCTTACAATTTGTAATCCAAGATGATGTCTTTGATATTGAGATCAAGTCTCAGGTAGACCCCAAGGCACCGGACTCCCTCATACAAGACACCGAGAAAGCCAGCTCCAAGAAATTTATTTATAGCTCGACCTGGCGTTTGGTTATTTTCATTTACCAAGGAGTCGCTTTATATTCAGTGTTCTTCTCTTCTTTAAGGCAAAATATTGGTGGTTGTCATTTGAAATGGTTCTTGACCATTAGCATGCTTGCTCTATTTCCCCACATGGTCTTCAGTCGCTGCCGGCTCGCATGTCAGGTGTCCAGTGTTGCACGGCCTCCCTCCGTCCCAGGGGTGGGACGTGGATTGGCGAGCACGGGACCCCAGCTGAGTCTGACAATGCTTCCACTTATTTGTGCGGGGCTCCTCTCCGACTTCTTTCCTGTCGACCTCTCTTGGTCAACCCTTGTTATTTTCCGACCCCGACGGTATTAGGGTATCTGAGGCCTTGGGAGTCTCTCCCTTTCCCGCCTTAATTGGCCCTTGTCTCATCTTTCCTGATACCCTCCTTTGAGCCTTATTTTGCTTTTCATGTTATCTCCTGCCTTCTGCTCAAGGCCCTCAAGGAAAGAGGGTGTATGTAGCCCCACCACTTCTGGTGCACCCTGGATATTGCTACACCCTCAGGGGCTCACGGCTGGTGAGTTTGGGAGTTGGCGATCTCGAGGGATTCCTGAGCTGGATCCGTCTTTTCCTCTTTTTCTACCGCCTTTGGGGCGGGCCCTCTACTATTTCCCTTTCCTTTCTGCCCTTCATGGTTCTCCTTCCTTCCAAGTCCCTCAATCCTCATTCTTCGAGTGTTGATGGCATTTATTTTCTTCCTATCCTCATTTGCCTTATCCTTTATTTCTTTACCATTTCTTCTTCTAGTATGTAAGTCTGTAGTTAGTATTAGTTATAGTTTTCATTCTCATCTCATCTTTCACTATCACCCAAACCATTAGGGGCCGATAACCTAGATGTTAGGCCCCTTAAGGGGAGTATGAATGGCCTATCCCGCTAATGTTAATTTTGCTAATTTCATGACCCATTTTCTCACGAACTACTTCATGCAAAGTAGTGAAACTTTTGCAGATTATTTATACATGCTTTATGTACTTACTCCTCTAGTTTGATTGGCATACACATTCTAGGAGTTGGGATAGAATGTTTTTCTCCGTTTATTTTTTACACCTTTTTTTGGTCAAATTTTTGTGCATTTTTCTTCAAACATACAAGCTATCTCTACCATTCTAGAGGTATGGTATTAAAAGGGTATTCTACACGAACAGTGAAAAAATCAAGAGCATATCTACTATGGAACCGGAGATAACGGGTCATTTGTCTGAAAGAACTTAGTTTTTCACAAATTGCAATTAAAAATTAATTTAGATTGTACCTCACTTTTCAATGGAAACAACGGCTACAGTACAATGCGCCGGCGGTGTAGTCTCCATCATCTCCTACATTGTCCGAGTGCATCCTCTTCTTCCTCCTGGGAGATCTTGCATCATTGGACACTTTTTGGGCCAGTAGCTCTGCCTTGTCGACTCGCTCCTTGTCCAGTTCCTTCAGTATGGCTGGTGTATTCCAACCAGTCTTCACTCTCAGCTCCTCCAAGGCTTTCAGTCTACCAGTATTGCCATAATTAAAAGTGATGGCAGCAGCATACACACCAAGTTTCATTGTATGGTACCCCACAAATACATTTTTAGGTACTCTTAACAACACTACATTGTTGAATGACACATTCACGTTTTGTGTTTTCCCTGTAGGTCTGGATTTGCCAAATCTCTATTAACTCGCTTTATGGCCAACATAACAGCCTCAGGTATAGAGGTCTTGTGGGTAAACTTATGTAAAATACCAGCTGCAGCAGCTTTTTTTTGTGTTTACACCACTCGCCGGAACAATGTTTCTTTTTCGAGGAGGAACTTGAAGGTGTAGCAATGTTTAGAGCTGACGTACTAGGTGAACTTTCATTCCTATCCTCATTCACAACCTCGTTTACACCTGGATAAGTTCTGTAGTACCAATTTGCTTTGTTATTTACTTTCTTGCTTGCTCCTGTCGATTAGATGTACTCACGATCAATAACACAAAAAATGAAAAAAATTGCACGTTATACCAAGAATATCGCACGCACAACGTAAACAATAAACACAACTGTTATGCCAGTCCCACTAACTTATGTAGCTAAACTTCCTCTAGAATTGAAATCAAACCACAGGATTCTAGACTTTATGGTTCTTGAGATATGAAGTGTTTACTGAAAAATGGTACATGAAATCCTGAAAATACCCTCTGCAACTATTTTAATTAAATTAAATTTAGAATATTTCTAATCAAGCAAATTTAATAAATCATACTCCAAATTAATCAGCAAATTCCAAATAATATTTTGGCATCAAAGTAAAAATTCCAACTTTTTCAACAAAATGGCCCTTAAAGCAACAATTAATTCATCATCATCATCAGTGTTGCATGCAGTTCTGTCCAGTCTCGCTGCTTGCTCTCATTGACTACAGTGGTGAGTTAAGAACGTTGTACCTCAAGCTTGGGAAAGCCCTGACTCCCCGCAGACATGGAATGTAAACATAGCCGCCAAGCTGAATTTCAAAAGCGAACCGGCCGCTAATGAGGAAAGCGAGAGAACTATAGCTTTGTGTGTTGTGATCAACTCTCGGTAGAACAGACGCTATAAATCAGCTATAGGAGCAACGATGAATTCCGGACGATAAATATAACTTTGACACCTTGCCGGTAAGCCGATTGTGGGCGGGGTGCGGTAAGCTGCTAAACCCAACTCTAATTACTGAAGGGCACCCTTTTATACCCGTAATCCCGCGTCGCTAATGATACAACAACATTTCTAGCGACCACAAAATGAACTAGGCTTTGTTTCAGCGGTCTTTCTGTATTTGACATGACGTGCGTTAGAGATCAGTGAATGCGCTTCTGTTATAATTACCGTAGATCCGATGTCGGTGGTACAATGCATTCTCGACGTGGCTACGGAGTAAATATACATGCAGGCTAGATGTTATCCTTCCTAATGTATGTATTATTATATCCGCTTTAATGCATTGAGTGAAAATGAAAATCCACAGCCTGCTTCCAGTCTCCGACCGGGTCAGGAATATAATGAATGAAGCCCCCATCTAGCGGCGAGGATATGAACTGTGCCGGCTGCCGAAGCCTGACGCACTCCTCTGGGGCAATGATTAAATGAATGACAGATGAAATGAAATGATAGGGGAGAGTGTTGCTGGAATGAAATTTGACAGGGAAAACCGGAGTAACCGGAGAAAAACCTGTCTGCCTCCGTTTTGTCCAGCACAGATCTCACATGGAGTGACCGGGATTTGAACCACGGACCCAGCGGTGAGAGGCCGGCGTGCTGCCGCCTAAGCCACGGAGGCTTACATTATGCCAGGTAGCCTATATTTCGAACTAATTAGAAATTTCGATATTACCAACTTTATGTCGTCATTATTCTAGATAGGTCCATATAGATTAATCATTGGTATGAATCTTAAATTTTAAGAAAAATAGGCTCTTTGGTTCGTCACGAAACTTCTTTTTTTTTTCTTTACCAATTTGTGCGTTTTAATCTCCTACCAGAATTTTAACATGATGTTTTGGAATTCTTGCTGTAGTCTCTTCAAGACGTTCACAGAATGCATCCATCCACTTTCTGTGGGTCCATTTGGTTGTAGTTGTTTTCAGGTGCATGTCCATTGATTAATGTATAGGCTTTATGTCGTGAGTTGATTGAAAATAGTGAAATTCTTTCCTAGGGAGATTTAAAGATTAAGATTGAATTTGTAATGTTGGTTCTAACTACTAATCCAGTACCAAATTGTAATGGTGCGTGGGGAAGAGCGATGGCTGGTTTACCCTTGTAAATTCTATGATGTCCTGATTCAAAGTGGTTTTCATCACTGTGTCTAGTTTCTTGAAGTGCTAAAATTTGGATGTCACATTTGCCCAATACATCTTTTAGTTCTTTAACTTGCTAATTTTGAGAAGTGTGTCGACATTCAAGTACCTACCAAGAAAACTTTTGGACTTCGGGCGAAGAGATTTGGGAAGCTCCAATACATTCCCGCATGATGATTTCGGTCCCCAAGGATCCGATGACCGAGATAACCTAAAGTGTCTACTAGGCCCTGGGGTAGTTGCTTCGCTCATAAACGGCATCATGCTGATAAGTTGAAATTATGTGGGAAATTGGTCATGATCAACCTCAGTGTTGACTCAGGATGTTTTCTGGCTGACATTTTAAGGCCATGGGCCAACTCTCCTCTTTGCTTCGGGCTTGGGACCGGTTACAGTAACCACTGAGCTACTCAATCCACCCAGTAGGTACTGCAGGCGGAGTGATTATTATTATTATGTACCCTTGGATAATAGCATGTAGACAAGATTCGAGGTTCGGGGTCGTAATGGATTCTTGTGAATGTGACTCAGAGATTTTATGCTATCTAAAATAACTTCCAGGGTTCATAAGGTCAACTAATTATTAAAAAGCCAAGAAAAACAACAGGATCTACAAACAAATGAAATTTAATAACTGAATCAAGCATAAAACACTTAACAATAAACCACCCTTAAAATTAGTTCACTCGCACGTGAACCGATCTGACACTGACTAGCCTGACGTACCATGATAACACGGCGTGACAGCTGTCAAACAAGCGTTGTGACTGCAATGTCACTTAATTCAATGTAACAAAAGATACGGATCACAAGATCCCAAAATGACAAACAAAAAATAATAGTACAAGAATTTAATATGTATGAGCGACACGCGTTTTAAGACTAGTTCAAGTAATGAGCACTTTGACGGGCGCTCGTTTCCGACCAAACAGTCGGTTCGGTAACGAACTCCGTACTGCGAAGATGAATTACGGAAATGTGGGAACAACAATTACATACTTAAATACACTACTGACCTGCTCTAATCTTAGATTACTACAACCAAATACACGTGCGTATTATTTAAATAAGGGCTGCGGAAATTACCGTCTTATATCTCAAACACTAGGAAAGCATAACGTGACACGAACAAGTTTGGCCGGTTGCCAAATTATATTTACAATGAATACAATGGCCTTGGAATAAGAGCCAACAACAACAAATACAAATTTTTAAATTCACATCGGAAAATTTGGCGTTCAAACAAAGAACAAAGAAGTCGTAGTCATGATAAAAACCTTCGGATCCACAACATGGCAACTCCCCAAATTAAACCAAATAAAATAACCTTAACTCATCAGGCTTTAAAGCTAACATTAACGTGTCATAACAGAGCTGAAGACAGCCGGGTCTGTTATCGCATATCTGAGTAAGTGGCTGATTCATTCCCCCGTCGTAGTAATGTGTGTCACGCTAAATATAGATTCTGGCCCACAGCCAGCGTCCTGCGACCTTTGCCTATCGTCACCTGTTAAACGCGTAAATACAAAATATCACATTATCTCAAAACATCCTCTCAGGGATTTTCAAGAACATATCTCCAGGTCAAACTTAGCCCCTTGGGTTACTAATTTGCTGGAATGATTGCTGCAGTTAAGAATAGGCTTTACCTTTCCTCGCAATCACTCTTACACCCAAGTATACGTGACACACTCTCGAAGATCTCGTCGCAGCATATGAACCAGCACGCCTTTCAGATAAATGACACATAACTTGTTCAAATGACAATAAAGAATTAATTACTGGAATCAGCATTAGCCCGAGTTATAAAAGCAACAAAAACACTAATTCCCCCCCCCCCCCCCCCTTGTCTAGTTTTTGATTTACCTTATCATTAATCCAGTCCATTTATCATTGTCGTTGCTAGGTTCTCATTCATGCCTACAATTTATTGATACGTTAATCAAATGCGGCCATTTCGCTATAAAATTTACGTATACATAAGGACAATATTTAAGTTACAAAAATTACTGTACAACATAATTGTCACGCAATGCCAAAATTTACTACACGCATGTCAGTTAAGGAAATCAAACCCTAAATTTTAAATTAAACCACACAAATAAAATCTGTACAAAGTTCCACACATCTCTCTCGATTCCCCCTCGTCCAAAATCAATAAATCAATTTTTAATACTCATCACTTAAACCGCTTTCCAGAGGCCTCCCGCTTCGTCATCTCCCACCATTAGGTCTTTTAGCCCATAACACTCATGGTGATGGAGGATGAAACTTGTTGCCTTCGTTCCATGGTCGTCATCTTGCCGCTGTTAAAACACAATTAAATTAAAGTTTTAAAACTTTATCTATCTGCTTTATGAGTATTTTATTTCCTCATATAGTCCTATGCAGAACCGTAGACTTTCCCTATTTTATAGCTAACTGCCATCTCACAATTTATGAAATTTATAACTTAGTTGTCGACACACAACTAGAATTTTTAACATAGACCGTCATAAGGGCGTCTTAAAATTGACTGTCGAAGAATAATTAGGAGTGCGCCGGTTCATCTCAGACATTAGTTTATATACAGAAAGCCTAAAAGTTCCCGTGGTAAGGGTAATAGTTCCTCAAAATTTTTAATAATGGGCCTATAATTATGTGTGACCTCTCAAAAAGCTTGTAATTTCTCACAGGTCGCGAATCTGCCGCCGAACACGCAAACTGATCGCTAGATCTTTTTATAACCGATTTGGCACGCAAAACACCCTGATGCTATGTTCTGGCGTCCTCTTCTCTCATTCGTCAGTTAAGTTGGCGTCGGAGTTCTGACCTTACAAATCCCGCCCTTATTTTGACGTCATGACTCTTCTCCTCTCTCTCACTCCCTGCCGTGGACAAAGCATCGTGGCCTGTTGAGGGTCACGTACGCCTCAGCGTCATACCTGATTTCTCAGAAGAATAAGAATAGCATTGGTTGTGAAACTGTCGATAGCTTCCACAGTGCACGTAGCCCATCTTGCCAAGTCCAGTTTGCTTACTACATAAATTTTACTCAAATATCCAGCATATCATGTATTTAGTATTTCCAGTGTTTTAATAAATATGAAACATTATTATTGGACACAATGAAAAGGGTTCAGCTGACATTTTAAGGCCATGGGCTAACTCTCCTCTTTGCTTCGGGCTTGGGACCGGTAACAGTAACCACTGAGCTACTCAATCCACCCAGTAGGTACTGCAGGCGGAGTGATTATTATTATTATTACATCTGTGTTAAATGTGATATTTCTTGACACAATGCCTGCTTTGGCTGTTGGCTACTAATATACAGCAAAGTTAAAGCTTCTAGCTGCTAGTTAATGGGACTCCTTAATATTATACTTGCGACGTAATAGGTGAGCATTTTACTCCATTAAAACTTTTGGATTGCTCCAGTACCTTCGCTGAACTTAGGAAGAGCAAACAAAATCGTTCGTGTCTGTCATGAGCAGCCAAGTTTCTCGGCACTGAGGCGTGAACTTAGGTACATATTTAAATTAATTAAGTTAACAAAGCGACGAGATGGAGTTAGTGATCCTTTGCTGTTGAGGTGCTGTGAAGTGCTGTCAGGTAGTAAAACAGCTCACAAGACTTAGCCTTTTAATTGCACTACGTCAATTCATTATGGGTCTTCTTGGAAGCAATGTTACCTGTCAGTAGAAGTGAAAGTCACACAGTGAGAAGTGGAGGAGGAATTCGTATCTATGGCGTAGAGCCCTGCGCGGATTTTAAAAAAAAACGTTATCCGCATCCGCCCCGCATCCGAACAACTGTTATCCGCATTCGCCCCGCATCCGAACGACTGTTATCCGCATCCGCCCCGCATCCGAACGACTGTTATCCGCATCCGCCCCTTATCCGAACGACTGTTATCCGCTCCGCATCCGAACGACTGTTAACCGCATCCGCCCCGCATCCGAGCGAATGTTGTCCGCATCCGCCCCACATCCGAACGACTGTTAGCCGCATCCGCCCCGCATCCGAACGACTGTTATCCGCATCCGCCCCGCATCCGAACGACTGTTATCCGCATCCGCTCCGCATCCGAACGACTGTTAACCGCATCCGCCCCGCATCCGAGCGAATGTTGTCCGCATCCGCCCCACATCCGAACGACTGTTGCCCGCATCCGCCCCGCATCCGAACGACTGTTAGCCGCATCCGCCCCGCATCCGAACGAATTGTATCCGCATCCGCCCCACATCCGAACGACTGTTGCCCGCATCCGGCCCGCATCCGAACGACTGTTGCCCGCATCCGGCCCGCATCCGAACGACTGTTGCCCGCAACCGCCCCGCATCCGAGCGACTGTTGCCCGCATCCGCCCCGCATCTGAACGACTGTTGTCCGCATCCGCCCCACATCTGAACGACTGTTGTCCGCATCCGCCCCACATCTGAACGACTGTTGTCCGCATCCGCCCCTTATCCGAACGACTACTATCCGCATCCGCTCCGCATCCGAACGACTGTTAGCCGCATCCGCCCCGCATCCGAGCGAATGTTATCCGCATCCTCCCCACATCCGAACGACTGTTATCCGCATCCGCCCCGCATCCGAGCGAATGCTATCCGCATCCGCCCCACATCCGAACGACTGTTGCCCGCATCCGCCCTGCATCCGAACGACTGTTGCCCGCATCCGCCTCGCATCTGAACGACTGTTGCCCGCATCCGCGCCGCATCTGAACGACTGTCGTCCGCATCCGCGCATTTGTTATCCGAATCTACTGGCATTACAATAATATTTTTAATGTATTAAAGCAGAACATTTTGACATTAGAAGAGAAAGTCGTTCCCATAGGCTTTGTATGCGCTATGTTTAAAATGAATGTTATACAGACAGAATTGCAACCCTTTCCAGTTCGGAGTGTTAATATTGCTTAATGATATAATTTGAATGAGATCAGCTTAAATCATCATTTTACATTCGTCATGAAAGAAACATAACGGAAAAATATAACCTATGTCATAAACATCCGGGTCCTAGTAATGATATTCAACAAGTTCGGATTGTACAGTATTCCAAAAACTATCCTCAAATTTATTCCAAACTTAATCCGCAACTTATCCGCTATCTGCACAGCCATGCAAACTATATCCGCATGGCGAAAAATGTTGCGGATATCCACAGGGCTTTACTATGTGATGAATAGTAATTGTTAAGAGACCACAGATTTTCGCAGTCGCGATAAAAGCGATAAATTGTTTATTGATAAGAAAATGCAATTTCTATGCGAACATTATCTAAAATTGCTATATTGTTATCGTGAATATTCGCGATAAATATATTTTAATAGAATATCCAGAAAGTTCTGCTATGCTGATGACTTGACCCTGGTCACACAACACAAGATCATTGAGAAAACTGAAGACATTTTGATTAAGGACTTATCCACCCTGACGGAATAATTCAGGAACTGGAGACTCAGACCCAGTACAGCCAAGACGGAGGTCTCTTGCTTCCATTTGAGTAACCGGCTTGCTAACTTCAAACTAAATATTGCCTTTTCCAATAGAGTACTTAATCACAATAGGTTTCCGAAATATCTTGGTGTTACCTTGGATCGGACTTTATCTTTCAAGCAACATCTTTTGAACTTGTCGAAGAAACTGAAAACCCGAAACAATATTATTCAGAAGCTAACTGGTACTACTGCTGCGAACATCCTGCGCTCTTCAGCCTTAGCACTGGTTTTCTCTACTGCCGACTATTGTGCTTCAGTGTGGCTTAATAGTCCGTGTACGAAGTATATTGACCCTCAATTGAATACCAGCATGCGTCTTATATCTGGCACCGTCAGACCAACTCCAGTCCATTGGCTCCCACGGTTGTCTGGTATAATGCCACCTGACGTACGAAGATCCCGTGCTCTTGTTCGAGAGTACAACAAGATCTGCAAGAATCCTCTGCTACCTGTTCTAGGCGACATACCAGCTCTTAGTCTGCAAATATTGAAATCACGACATCCACCTCTTTGTGATGCTGCTTTGAAGACATCCACCGACTTCGATGCTTTGGAGGAATGGAAAGGCCGCTGGAATAACTCCACTGACTTGCCCCTACATAGCATCTTCAGAGGGGAAACAATTGCTAACGGATTCCAACTACCGCGTGCAACTTGGTCCAGATTGAACAGGATCAGGACAGGTCATGGAAGGTGCAGGGATTCCCTCTATAAGTGGAACTTTCTACCATCTGATTGTGGAGCCCCTCGCCGGACCATTCCCCACATTTTAAGTGAGTGTCAACTACGGGCTTATCCAGGTAGATTGGAAGACTTTCTATCACCAACAGCGGAGGCACTGCAGTGGGTTCAAAAGTTGGACATTCAGCTATAACAGATAACACGAATGCCTGAAGTGAATCAATGTTTTTTGTTATTGTGTATATTTTGTATATATTATGTATATAATTTCCTTGCCATACGCTAATAATAATAATAATAATATTTTAATAGAGAAACAAACTACATTGACAGGCAAAAAAAAAACACGATCACTTGAAAAATTCAACATTACTTTCATTTAAATCATAAATATGAAGGCTCCAGGCCTAGTACATAAGTTACTGTTTATAGCATGGAAGTAAGGTTTCCTGGATGTATTACAATTTTTCATGACATTGTTTCACTTAACAATAGCGATTTATTGACATGATGCGATTTCCCGCGGAAAGATGTGCGCGCCACCATTTTCGATCAGAGCCGCTACCCTGGCAACATCTTCAGGCCTCAAGCGGTTACTCGTTTCTGAATTGCACAAGAACAACTGAGGATTGGCTGTATTGATCCTTTCCTAGGCCAACAAGTGGCAAAATAAAAAAGAATAAATCATTGCATTGTTGACGATAGCGATGGCGCGCGAAAGAAAAGTCAAATTTAGGCTATGGGTATTTTGTATTCATTACTATTTTTTAAAATTATTATTCCAAGCACCTCTTAAACATTGAATTTGTGAACATGACAGCCACGCTTTGTACAAGCCAAAGCTGGAATGGGAAAAGAAGCCGACTGAGAAAAACACTCGGCGGTCACTGATACTTGGCGGAGGATAAAACCCTATTGGGGCTATTGTCCATCTCCTGGAAGGGTGCTCGTGTTACCTCCAAGGCCACCAAGAATACTGTATTTGCACGTCGTTGTTTAGGTACTTTTCCAATATTCAGTCGTACGCTCGCTAACGCGCAGCGCTAGGCCATGGGACCAAGTTTTCTGGGGACTGGTAGACTTTTGTTCGAGCCCCACCATCGGCCGTCCTTGATATGGTTTCCCGTGGTTCCCTATTTTCAACTCCAGGCAAATGCTGGGACGGTACCTTATGACAGGCCACGACCGCTTCCTTCCACATCCTTGTCCAGTTTCATTCACCATCATTCATTTCATATCTCATTAACTCCTCTCATGAGGTTGTCGTCAGGAAGGGCATCCGGCCGTAAAAACCATCCGCCACTCAGCTGGAGGGTCTTGATCTTCGCCCAGTATTGACGTATTTTCTGCCGGTGTAACTTCTTTCTTTCAATAGTCCAGGGAGTACACTTCCTCCAAGGTTTCTCCTGGACTTCCTTCAAAGCACGCCTCGCTGCCTGTCTGCCATGGAGATCTGACATTTTCAGTTCCTTAATGTCCTGCTCAGTTTCCGTCAACGAAGTGGTACGAACCTTCTTATTGTGCGGGAAACTGAGCAAACGATTGGTCAATCTTGAGAGAGGTAATCTCTCTGACAGTTCATTTTACTGAATGTCTTCATGTACCCGATCCTACAATTTTAATGTGTAAATATTGAACACAGGTGGCCAAATAATTATGGTAAAGCTAAATAGCGCCAAATCCTTTATTGTTAATTGGTTCACAGATTCTTCAACAATGTCTAGATTTCCTGTACCCTGATGAAGAGAATGTGTATTGTGGCATCGTAACCAGATCAATCTTTGCCGCCAATTGAGGTAACGTGGATGGGAATTAATTAAATTAATGATTTCCAGTTGATGATTTGCTGTGAAATAATTCCTATTCGTATGCCATAAACTACTCGTAACAAAAGAATATACGATGACATATTTAATTTATAGGTAGGTCCGACAGCACACCATTTTGCCTTCTTAGAGATTGGCCTTTTAATATTTTAATGTTTATTTGTTTAATAGAAAATAAAATAATATAAAAGCGTAAAAGAAATGCGTAAATTCACAACGATGCTGGTTCGTGAAAGAACTCTTGTAGCACATTTGGTGAATACTCGGCATAATACAACAAAGAAATGTCCTGTAATGGAGAATGTAATGCTTCGGTGTATTGCACTGTATCTTAATTTGTAATGAAGAATTTGGTTCTATTCAGCTTAGCCATAATAATTTGGCCACCTCTGTAATGTCAATTATCATCATATTACTGTGTTATATTTGTTTTTCTCCTCGATTTTTTTTTACACAAAAGCACAATTATGTTCTCTTAAGGGCAGACGACCTCAATGATTCACCCATAAAACAGCCACCGCTGCGACGCATAGCGACTGATTTTAAATTTACTCCCATCCAGGGAATGTCATTAAAATTGCACAACTGTTTTCGGATTACGAGTGCGGCCATTATGCCCAATGCAGCTGTAAATCTGCCATGCAGAACACACTCGTCTTGTTGCAGGATGCGCTCCGTGATTTCCCTGAGGGTTGGCACGTACCGGTCTCGTGATAAATGTCGTCGAGGAACCAGCTGCATTAAGATGTGCCCGCTAATCACGTCTTGCCTCACGACAAGATGAGGTGGAGCTTACCCTGGTCAGTGGCGACTGACGGGTGATCTATTTTAACTGAGGTGGGGGAGGGATAGGATAAAACACTGCTGATATCGGGTGATGATGATGATAATATTGTTGTTTTAAGGGGCCTAACATCTAGGTTATCGGCCCCTAATTGTTTGGCTGGTCGTGAAGATGGAAACTAAATGTAAACTATAACTAAAACTAACTACGGTACTAACTTACATACTAGAAGAAGAAATAATGGAAAACAAGGCAAATAAAGGACAGGAGGAAAAGAAGTGCCCTCAACCCTCGAAGAAGCAGGATTGAGGGACTTGGAAGGAAGGAGAGCCATGAAAGGCAGATAGGAAAGTGAAAGAGGAGAGGGTCCGCCCCAGAGGTAATGGATAAAAGGGGGGAAACCGGACTCAGCTCAGGAATCCCTCGGGGTCGCCAACTTCCGAACTCGCCAGCCATGAGCCCCTGAGGGTGCACCAGGAGTGGTGGGGTTACATACACCCTGCCACCTTGAGGGCCTCGAGCAGAAGGCAGGAGATAACATGAAAAGATAAAGAAGGCTGACCCCTCGCAGAAGGAGGGTATCAGAAAAGATGAGACAAGGGCCAATTAAGGCGGGAAAGTGAAAGACTCCCTAGGCCTCGGATACCCTAATACCGTCGGGATCGGAAGAGAACAAGTGTTGACCAAGTGAGGTCGACAGGAAAGAAGACGGGGAGGAGCCCGGCACAAGTAAGTGGAAGCAATGCTGGACTCAGCTGGGGCCCCGTGGTCGCCAACCCACGTCCCACTAGATGTGAGCCCCTGGGAGGGGGGGGGGGGGCTGATATCAGAGAAGACGGTATACACGTGCGCTGTAAAACTGATGTAGCTCATTCGTCACGAATGTCGCAGTCCAGAGAACTCCCCCAGGGGCTCACATCTAGTGGGACGTGGGTTGGCACCCCGGCGCCCCATCAGAGTCAGGCATTCCTTATACTTGTGCCGGGCTCCTGTCTGTTATCTTTCCTCTCGACCCCCTTTGGTCAACTCTTGTTCTTTTCCGGCCCCGACGGTATTAGGGTATCCGAGGCCTAGGGCGTCCCTTCCTTTCCCGCCTTAATTGGCCCTTGTCTCATCTTTCCTGATCCCTCATTCTTCGAGGGGTCAGACCTCTTGTTTTCTTTTAATTGTATCTCCTGCCTTCTGCTCAAGACCCTCAAGGAGGTAGGGTGTGTGTAGCCCCACCACTTCTGGTGCACCCTGGATATTGCTACGCACGTAGGGGCTCATGGCTGGTGAGCTCGGGGAGTTGGCGACCCCGAGGGTTACCTGAGCTGGGTGCGTTTTTTTTCCCTATTGCCTTTGGGGCTGACCCTCTCCTCTTTCCCTCTCCTATCTGCCTTCCATGGCTCTGCTTCCTTCAAAGTCCCTCAATCCTCATTCTTCGAGGGTTGAGGGCATTTCTTTTCTTCCTGTCCTTTATTTGCCTTATCCTTTATTTGTTTACCATTTCTTCTTTTATTATGTAAGTCTGTAGTTAGTAGGCCTATTAGTTATAGTTTTCATTCTGATCTAATCCTTCAGTATCAAAAAAAGCAAAGCCAACTCCGTACAGGCCATGGAGGCCCTGGGAGTAGTGGAAGGTAGAGACTTCCACTTTTTGTGACCTCGGCAGTAGGATGGGATGTAGTTGTCAGCTCCATGCCCGGCCGTCTTTGCTCCCAGGAATTACCCTGACAAGCCTCCGTGGTTTAGGCGGCAGCACGCCGACCTCTCATCGCTGGGTCCGTGGTTCAAATCCCGGTCACTCCATGTGAGATCTGTGCTGGACAAAACGGAGGCAGACAGGTTTTTCTCCGGGTACTCCGGTTTTCCCTGTCACAATTTCATTCCAGCAACACTCTCCACTATCATTTCATTTCATCTGTCTTTCATTTAATCATTGCCCCAGAGGAGTGCGTCAGGCCTCGGCAGCCGGCACAGTTCATATCCTTGCCGCTAGATGGGGGCTTCATTCATTCCATTCCTGACCCGGTCGGAGACTGGAAGCAGGCTGTGGATTTTATTTTACAATTACCCTGGCACTCATTTCTGGTGTAGACTGAGTGAACCCCAGAGCTATTTGCGTTTCCGAAAGTGGTAGCTTTGTTTCTAAAATCCACTACCTGGGTGGGGTTAGAATCCACTCCCTTTCAGTTAGAAGCTCAGCGCCTCGACCGACTGCTTCACGCAGCCCCCTCCTTCACGATCACCCAAACCATTAGGGGCCGATAACCTAGATGTTTGGCCCCTTATAACAACAATTACCATCATCATCAGTCCAGAGAACATAGCATTCACCTTGGTATTAGATAGATTGGCCTATATTTGAAAATCTTCACGAGAACTAAACAGCGTAAGCTATACCTACAAAGCGAGAAAGAACCGCAAGTGTCGCGCTCAGTTACATTGTATAACAATCGGCAGTAGACGGAGCATATCGGCATAACGTATAGAATAAAAAGTGTGATCTCTTCTACCTCAATAGCATGTAATGAATACGGATCGGGTTGGCACTCGCCGCTATGCAGCGCTACAGTCGATTTGAGATCGTTGATTTCCACATATGTTTATGTGTTTATGTGCGATATATTAAGTATTTAATCGGTCGGAGTGTTTTGGTGGTGTTCAGTGCAAACGTTCATTGATATACAAGTGCTTACGCTATTACTTCATGATATTAATACCTGAAATGCTATTGTAGGAAGCATTAACTGAAATGGGATTTAATTTCTTGTCGTGTGTTGACGTTATCTTCGTGTGTTAATTTTATTGTTATTTAATGTAAGTAAACAGCAGTTTAGCCCTTACATTTTCATGAGTGCTTAATGTGAGTAGTGAAGATGCCTTACTGTTTTGTACCAGGATGCAGATCTAGCTATGGGGACTGTAAAGAGGTCAGACGGTTTTCAAACCTCCTAAAGATAAGGAACGTTTTATCAAGTTCAAAGGGGCCATACCAGGGAAGGATAGGGAACTTACTGAAAAGTCCTACATCTGTGATGCTCACTATTCAGAAGATTTAATTGTTAAATTTGACAAATTTGTGATAGAAGGGAAGGAAGTAGTACTTCTCCCAAGAACCAACTGTTGATTGAACGACTATTCTGTTCCACATATATTTCCCAATTTGCCTAAGTATTTGTCCAGTATGATGTAAATAAAAATGCTCTTGATGCCATTAAAGACTACTTCTTGGAAGAATGGGATGAGAATAAAAAGACAATGAGTTTAAAAACATATATCTACCGTAATGCTGAAGGAGGCGTGATCAGTTTTAGGCAATAGCCTACTCTAAGAAGGGATCATGACTGTGCCTTCTATGTCTGTTAAATGTTAAGTGCTTCTGAAATTATGGTAGTTTATTGAGTTTGGTGTTTGTGGAGTGAAATTTATGGGTATAATTGATTTTTGTAATATTCTACGGTAAAGTTGAAGGAGCCGTGATCGGGTTTAGGCAATAGCCTACTCTATGAAGGAGTCATGACTATGCCTTCTATGTCTGTTTAATGTTAAGTTCTTCTGAAATGATGGTAGTTTACTGATTTTGGTGTTTGTGGAGTGAAATTTATGGTTATTATTGAATTTTATAGTAATCTACGGTAAGTTAAAGTTGAAAGTTGCGTTCGTACCTCTCTTTTTCTGTGTTGCAAGTTTGTTAAGGGAATGTAAAATGTGTAACAATGTGTAGAAATCCTTTCTGATAGCGAGGTTAATTTTTCCGTTCTTTTTTTTAATTTACCGATAGCTGGCAAAACTAATTGCATTTTGAACTTGCTCTCTGTCTTCGCTTATTGTCGAAACTGGACTTTTACAGGAGACGACTTATTAAATTAAGTGGAGATGTCGAACTTATTAGCGCCTATGAGGATATCTTTCGGTGTTTTAACATGTAAAACAGGTCGCAAGGTTTTAAGTCTCGTAAGCGCCAATGCTAACTTACATCGCAGATCGGAGCCAGCGCTGCGCTGCGGCGGACCAAGCGTACTAGGCCAGTGATATCACTTCTTATTCTATTCGTTATGATATCGGTAAAGCGCTGTGCGGATGCGGATAAGCTGCGGATAATGTTTGGAGTAAATTTGAGGATAGTTTTTAGAATACAATCCGAACTTGGTGAATATCATTATTAGGACTCGCTTCTTATGACATATATGAAATATAAGACGATGAATTAAACTAATCTCGTTCAAATTATGTCATTAAGCATATCTAACACTCTAAACTGAAAAGGGTTGCAATTCTGGCTGTATCACATTCATTCTTAACATAGCACATGACGACATGACATACATAACCTAAGGGAACGACTTTGTCCTCAAAAACTAATGTGTTGCTTTAATAGTCCACCTAGGCCTAATCTAATAAATGAATCATATTATTGTAATATCGGATAACAGACGTGCGGATGCGAATAAAAGTCGTGCGAATGCGGGTTGGAATCGGATAATAGTCGTGCGGACGCGGGCCGGATGCGGATAACATTTTGTTTATCCGCACACTACTCTACATATCGGATGTCTTCGGTGACCCGTCTCCTCCCTTGTTGCAATCAGCGAGTACCCTCCACTACTGAGATCTGGTCGGTAATTGTAGCTGGCAACGACCACACGGCGACCCCTCCGATACTGCTGGTGCGATCCACTTTCTCAAACGGTTCACTGTACTACAAGGCTTCCTGAATTATTCAAGAACAAGACTATGAATTCCTTTGTATGTAAGAGGAACCGTATAACTTTGTATTGCTAAAGGATTTATTATCATTAATATTTATTGAAAAAATCTGGTCGTTGTGCAACCCTGCAACCATCTTACTGGCCGCCACTGCCCCTCGTGTACTTGTATCATCAGTAAAACGTTGACTTCGATCGCATGATTAGGACACATGAAATAAAGATTTAATTTTAAAATTTTGCACAACTGCCATCTTGATGTTATGTAAACAATTGATCTAAATTAGGTGTCAGTGCTATACAATTTGCTGTACTATGTTTCACTGCGCTCGGATGGTTAAATAGCGAGGAAAGTCTATTTAAATGTATCAACTTCTCTTGGCCGCCATGTTCGTTCTGTGCTTAACAGATTTCTAAAAGTTACACCTCAGGCATAGCGTATAGAAGAGAAAGTGACGCGACTTGTGGAGTTTGTATGGTCCAGCCGCTAGGTGGCTCTAGCGTCGGCTAGCGCTGAGTGAGGACGGTATCAATACAAGCAGTTGAATGTTACTTTTCAGTAACTGAATGTTATCAGCTTACACTACGTTGTATTAGACAAGATGATCCAAATATAAAATTCTCCGCACTGAGTATATACAACGCTAACGTCCGTTGTGTTAATTATGAAACATCAGATTGCGTCATAGGTTCATATAATAAGGAAATAAAACATTCTGACGGGGGTCAAAATGTAACTGAATGTATGAAAATCGTAAAGCTACAGACCATTCACTACTGCACAAATAAAGTAAATATAATATAATACAGTATAATGACAAACTCACCCATATAACTTATAGCTCTCAGTTGTCCGAAGCTTTGGACAGCTTACGCGATGATTTTCCAGACTTAGAAGTTGACTGCTCTTTCCTAATTTCTTTCGTACGAAAGAAAAAGCGCACTTCATGAAATGAAAAACGAGTTTTCCAATAAGGTCCAGTTTATGTTCCATACACCATCAAAAAATCACTGCCCTAAAACAATCTCATCAATGCTGTCCTAACACTCATAAAATATATCAACCCACAAATTTGAAAGGGAAGACAATTCCATTTCAACGACTACTTCGACCTGTAAAAGAATGTTGAAGACACTGTCAGACGGTTGAGTTAGGTAACTAAGGGCATTTATTGTGCCAAAGTCCTTTATATTAGTGAAAGTTGCAGCTGTTGTGTCCGACGGCCTTTTCACTTTGAAGGGTTGTTGCACACTTCACACAGCTGATCCCTTTCCTTAGTTGCTTGTCAATATACCCGGCTAGATAGTGTGGGAGTGCACCAGGCTTCAAACTCCATCTCATTCTCGCCATTTCGACTGTCTTTCCTTCTATAATGAAAGTGTCCGTTTTTATAAGGAAATTATCGGAGCGATGTTTGTCACATAGCCTGCATATGACTTACTTGACAATTTAATGTCTTTCCTCGGAATAGCCTTAGCCCATTTAAATAAATCATCTTCGGCTTTTGGAGGTCTAAAAAAGTGCCTACCTGTTGCAGATGACTTGTCGTATCCAGATCGGCACCCGGGAACAAAACAACACGGCATATTCACTTACACAGTTTTGTTTGACGAATCTTACCAGGTTATAATTCACTCGACAGCACAAACGTAAAGAAATAAGTGTAAAGGCTTACAAATACTAAACAAACAGTGTCATAACGTATGTATTATTTCACTATCGCTTCTTGATCGCATACACTTTTCAACGCCAAGAAATAAGGACTAAACACGGCAGCATTTCCACGTTTTCAAACTCGCGAGCGCTTAGGAAGTGTCTCCAGCCAGCCACAACCAACCGCTGCGCAGTCTACCGGCGGGCGCAGCAACTACCCATACTAAAGATACGGCAAACTCGGGAGTCGGCACACTTTCTCTTCAAAACGCTATGCCTCAGGTGAACTTTTAGTAGGCCCTTCATCACCGTGCAAAATTTCAGGGTAATATCAGTAATAGTTTCGGTGATATAGAATGCCGGTGAAATATTTTGCATTGGATTGGTGAGACGTAATAAAATTTAAAGGGCTCGGTCTGTCGGGGTTGGACAAAATGGTAATATAATCTTACCGAGTCCAATATACCGTAATTATCCAGGGACATCAGACCTGTCAGAGTTAATTTGACATTCAATTAAAATGCTAATCCGGAACTTAGCCTACTTTATCTTATCAAGTACACTTGTTGTTCTTGTTGAGAAATCAGTTCCTGCAAAGAGTGTTTTGGGGAACGGGATCTCAAATATAGGAATTTCTTGCAGATATAAACGAGGTAAATGCCTGTCAATTGCATATGGCATTCGAAGGGTGGGGTGTGCCGAGCACCTTGGTTCCCTTTGTTCCAATAAGGAGCTGTCATGTACAGACAGCTAATGCTCGATATTCTCGGATTGCAGTTGTCAGGCAATGTCTCCCGTATTCTTGTTATTTTTCTGCATCTAATGCATAGGTCCTTATGCGTTTCTGTACGGGGGAATATTTCCATTTTATTTGGAGAGTGCCATGTTTTCAGTGCTCCACTTTGAAGATGTGTTTAGGCAGGGTTAGAATACTGATATATTTTCATGAATTGCCACCTTAATTAAAAGGGGCTTGCCACGGTGGGTGAGTGGTTATCGTGTCGGACTACCAACCCCAAGCTTGCAGGTTCGCTCCTGGCCATGGGAAGTTTTTTTTAAGGCGACAAAAATCACGATACGTATGTCATACGTTGTTGGCATGTTAAAGAACCCATTTGAATTCAGTAGGCCATGTTCATAATGGCAAAATTAATCTCTGAATTTTCCGCCAACACAAAAGTTCCTCCCTTCTCTACTAGAAAGCGCTATAGTGTCCAGGAGCTTAGATATATAACCTCCTTGACTTTCATAGCGCTCCAAGGAACAAGAAAATTCGACATGGAAGCTGCCCTCTGGGTGTCAAATAACAACGCCGGCACCCGATGCCATACGATATTATTATTATTATTATTATTATTAATAATAATAATAATTAAAAGGGAACGTGTGCTGGTGGCGGCAGTTCTCCACCTCCTCCTAGAGGACTATTCAGCCAAGTCACATTATTATGACCACCATCTAATATTCAGAGTAACTGCCGTATGCAGCACGGGTAGCAACTAAACAGACTGGCAGTGAAAAAACAAACTGGGTGAACGCCCACTTTAACGCTAGCTACTCAATTCAGCCTGATTGTTACCCAATCTTACACCAAAATAATTACAGTACCACACACACACACTGCTATTGTGATAACTAGGGACCAGATTCTTAGGTATTTACCTATTTTCCCCCTTGCTTCTAAATATAAGGTGCGTTCAAAAAGTAACGAGCTGGAGGCTGGAATTTGCAAACCGGTGACGACATCGGCCAATCGTGGCGGGTGTATCGAGGTGTGGTTCCGACCAGAGAGTGGAAGGTCACAGCCCGTCGCTAGAGGGCACGCGTGCACGTCACGTGACGATACAAAGCGAGCAGCAGCATGCATCAATCGTCCAACGCTGGCAGGCGCATTCCAAACAGTGACATGGAGGCGTCAAACGAAGAGCAAAGAGGTGTTGTTCGGTTTCTGACAGCGTAAGGAGTAGGGGGAACGGACATTCATCGCCGAATGTCACAAGTGTACGGCGAACACTGCATGTCCCTTGCAAGGGTCAAGGCGTGGCACAAGCGCTTCAGGGAAGGACGGGTGTCGTTAGCCGATGATGCCCGGTCTGAGGCACCCCCCTGCATTACCGATGACAACGTCCAGCTGGTTGATGCCCTCATTACCCAGGACCACCGAGTGACAGTGAACGCCATAGCCGCTGTGGTCGGATTGAGCGTCGGAAGTGTGCACACCATCATGAAGGAACGACTGCACTTGCGCAAAGTGTGTGCCCAATGGTTGCCCCACAGTCTTCAACCACACCAGGAAGCATGTCGAATGGCCCACTGTCTTGGTCATCTGCAGCGCTATGCGAGGGACGGGAATGGGTTCCTGGCACGAGTGGTGGCTGGAGATGAATCATGGTGTCATCACTTCGAACCAGAATCCAAACGACAAAGCCTCCAGTGGAAGCATCCAGGGTCACCACCACCCAAAAAAGGCAAGGCCATCCACACGAGTGCAGGAAAGGTATCCTCCGGCTCGTTACATTTTGTACGCACCTTATACAAAAACAAACAAAAAAACTTAAATACTTTTCCGAATCGCACTCAAAAGAGCCATATATTCATGAATTCTGTAGTATCTAAAAAAAAACTTACTGGTATGCGAGTTCCTAAAAATACCTAATTGCAGTTTTGTTCCATTTATTGTAGTATATTTGAATTTCCAGTCCATAATTTTTAAAAGTAAACCTGAAGACAGTGTTTATTCCTAACACTAGTTGATTGGAGAAATTCTACCTGCCATAAATTTCAAATATTTTCAGCACTTTTCAGCTTATATCTTATTGTTTTGTTATTTACTGTCTGGAAATTGGGAATACATCTCTTATTATTTCCATGAATCCTATATTCTAAATTAACAAATTTAATTAAATGGCCTACAGTGTTCAAATCACCTCTGACATCCGTGGTTTAATTGAATTTGAATGAAACATATTTTCTGTGATAATTTGATGACTTAGCATTATGCAAAATATTTACAATAGTATAATAAAATTACCCCAAAAGTTTAAGAAATGATCTATAAATTTGAAGAAAATTTTGCAATTAATTTACTCATTGAATTCATGCACAGTTGGTATATTTATATTGTTGAAGAGTTCATACATAGTAGGTATATTGTTGATGCAATTACAACACACAAAGAAATACAAACACAGACTTCGACTTCACATATTTTGCAGAAAATGAATTTCTCCATTGGTGGAATAATATTATTCTCGCCGAATTCCGAAATTATATGTTTGAAATGTGCAGCCCTAGATGGCTTTAACATCAGCATTTTAAATACACCCTAAATAATAATCGCAGCCGACAACACAAATTCACTCAACACATGTAACTTTTGATTTCACTGGGGTACTTAACCAGCCCGGCATTACTGTCCCTACTGTAGTATGTCCTGCTACCCTCGCCTACAAAATCCGGGCCTTGGACATCACGATAAAACACGTTATCAGACAAATGTTCCCCATATACGCAAACTGATTACCACGTTCCCCAAAGCTCCTAAATGGAACAGGCTAATCATCTTGAACTAAAATATTGAAGTCAATTTTCTCTTTTCTGACGTTTAGGGTTCTCAGTATATGGAAATACCATAGGAAGTTACGTTGGAGCAAACATATTTATCTGTTTATGAGATCAGGATTTTTGAAGTTAAAAATTGGCAAACATCTACCAAATCTTTATTCATCTATCTTTGCAGACATTTCTTTGGCAGCCATTTCTTTCTACTTTTATTTTTATTCAAATAAGGTACCGTACATTATCTCAGAAGTTATTGCACTGATCTACTTGAAATTTTCACAATATTTATGTACCCTGAGAAAAAAATACATTGCTTCAAAACTTTTTAAACTTATCAAAGAAATATTTACAAAATACGTTTGAAGCATTATTATTCAAATTTGGATTGCAACCCATGAAATCGTCTTCAATTGTATTAAGTTTCAATCCTTGAACGGCTTCAGTGGCGTAGTTGTTAGCTAGCTGAACTGCTGTGCCCAAGATCGCGGGTTCAAACCTGATCGAAGTCGTTGGATTTTTTAAGAGGCGGTCCCATGTCATAGATTTATGGCAGGTAAAAGATCCTTCCTCTAACTAAACTTGTGTGAAACTAAATTTCTAGGTTAGATTTCGTTGAAACGCTCTATGAAAATAACAACGTTCACCACTAGGTGCCAGTGTTATCTGGTAGCGAAAGTCGGAACTACTTGAAATTGAACGGAACTTGTAGCTCACCCTATGGGTGTTCGCTTGAAGCTGCTACAGCCTCTGGCGAGTCGAACATCTCCTCGGACACTCCCTGCACTAAAGCCATACGATAAATAAATAAATAAATAAATATATAAATAAATAAATAAATAATGCATCTACCTTTGCAGACATTTCTTTGTCAACCATTTCTTACAATTTCTATTTTTAAGCAAATATAGAACATTACCTCAGAAGTTATTGCACCAATCTAGTTGAAATTTTCACAGTATTAATACATTGCTTCAAAACATTTTTAACTTATAAAAAAAATTACAAATAAAACGTTTGAAGCACTAGAATCATGATTCTAATTTGGATTGCAAGCCATGAAATATTCTTCAATTGTATTCAGTTTCAATTCTTTAACTTGAATAGTTAGGTTATAAATGTACCGTTTGCTTAATATTTTCTTTTCAAAAATTAATTAATTGTAATGTTGGTATCAGTAAATGTTAAAGCCTTTTCAGTTACTTAACTATGTTATCTTACGAAGGTACTTGTTGATAAATTTTCATTACATTGATTCAGTAGTTTGTGTGGTAAGAGTTGACTAGCGGACCCGTGCGAGAAATCTCACTTTCCCCAATAGGTTTATAATAAGAGACTTAAGGAGAAAGGTTGTGTTTTTATTTCAACCAAATGATTATAGAACATTATTTATATTCAGTTAGAATTCCAAGTTGTACGTTCCCTAACCTCAGAAGGCAATCACTGAAAATTGGATCATCATAACACTTACCAGTTATTCGATATTTATGAAATTATACGATTTGAGTACTCATTCCTTTGATTTACTGTTTCTGAAATCCATGCAAAATGATAAATGAAATACCTCAAAATGTTAAAATGGCATGATACAGGCATCACAGCAGCCAAAATGTGAATTGGACAGCGATTATGGAACGTATTTTCCTACAGCAACAGTATCTGAAAATCGCACACTTCGTACATTTTTAAAAGTATTTTTTAAAGAAATTATAGATATGTATGAAATTAGAGTGCAATTCATCACTGCTAATGTCTATTCTCTTTTATTTGAATGCTCATTCGTCACGATCGGTCGTTTGTGAGCGCCGCTGGAGGGATTTATCCTACTGAAATAATATATATGATGATTAGGAAACTGAACTGATTTGTTCAACTATTCTGTTAGTGCCACCTTAAGTAAATCAATCAGTTTTTCAGGAATATGGAACTAGTTTGAATCATTTGCCCCCATTGTTCTTTATGCATGTTTGGCGGACCGCTGTGGAGCGCTTGTGCATATCAGTTAGAACTTGTGGCTAGACAGAGTTATTAGAGCAGAAAACTGACCCATTGGAGCATGTATTCCCGTTTTGTTCATATGCAGTCATCGCACTCTATTTTGGACTCCCCTGACTCCTGTTCTCGGTTCACTGACTGCCCACACACACGACTGTATTTGACATGATCAAAGCTCCCCAATAATTAGTGTTGATACAATGAGTTATCGAACAGAAATTGTGATGTCTCTTTGTGTGAACAGCGGGTTGTACAGGTCAACTACTGTACAGAACGAGGACACGGCGCCTCGCCGCTGTTTCACCGGACCATTGTGCGTCACAAGGAAGGAAGTGCTTGTGTTACAATTCCCGAGGGTATTCTGGTGCCCGGCTGACTGGAGGCGTTTATCATCCCCCCAGCAATTTTTAATGTGCTCCCGTCACAGATGCCAACGCTCCGCTGTCCCCAACTTGGAGCCGACGAAGTGTGCGACATCGTGGTTATTTAACCCCGTGTACTTGAGCTTGTGTAGAATATGTCTGATAACCTGTGTCACTGTGGTGCCTGTACTAGTGTGAGTATTTGTAATTGAGATGGGATTTGGGTAGGAAGCGACCGAGGCCTTAAATTAGTTACCATACTGGCATTTGCCTGGAGTAGACATAGGAAACCACGAAAAATTACTTCCAGGATGGCTGAGGTAGGAATCAAACGCGCCTCTTCTCAGTTTTGCCGCACGAGGCTGAGTGTAATCCGTTCCAGCCCTCAGACCAGAATATATTGGAAGAGCCGGGAATCGAACCTGGGTCTCCGCGGTGACGTAATAATGATAATAATGTTATTGGTTTTACGTTCCTTTTAACTACTGTGCGGCTGTTAGAGACGCCGGGATGCCCGAATTTCGTCCCGTAGAGGATCGATAACGAGCCAGTAAATTTACTGTCACAGCTCCCTCGCATTTGCGCACCCTCAAATGCCAACTGCCAACCGGCCGTGCTGGCTGAGAGCGTTAACGCGCTACCTCGTGCCTCACTGGCATCGGGAAAGCGTGGGTTCAAACCCCACCTCGGCCGTCCTGAAAAGAAAAGTGCATGGTCATTGGCTGAAAATGAAAATCCACAGCCTGCTTCTAGTCGATCGACCGGGTCAGGAATTGAATGAATGAAGCCCCCATCTATCGGCGAGGATATGAACTGTGCCGGCTGCCGGAGCATGTCGCACTCCCCTGATGCAATGATTAAATGAATGACAGATTAAGTAAAATGATAGTGGAGAGTGTTGCTGGAATGAAATGTTGACAGGAAAAACCGGAGTGCCCGGAGAGAAACCTGTCTGCCTCCGCTTTGTCCAGCTCAGATCTCACATGGAGTGACCGGAATTTGAACCACGGACCCAGTGGTGAGATGCCGGCGTGCTGCAGCCTTAGCCTCGGAGGCTGGCCACTGGCTGAATTAATAAAATTAAATGCCAACTCCTTGCACCATTATTTGATCCTTCAATCTTGGGCACAGCAGACGAGAATGTTACCGCTGCGACACGCAGCCAGTCAGCCAAGAATGCTAGCCACCACGCAACGAGGCGGACCGGAGAGAGGAAAAAGGAGCCATAATTATGAAAGAGGCAGACAGGTTTTTCTCCGGGTACTCCGGTTTTCCCTGTCAAATTTCATTCCAGCAACACTCTCCACTATCATTTCATTTCATCTGTCATTCATTTAATCATTGCCCCAGAGGAGTGCGTCAGGCCTCGGCAGCCGGCATAGTTCATTTCCTCGCCGCTAGATGGGGGCTTCATTCATTCCATTCCTGACCCGGTCGGAGACTGGAAGCAGGCTGTGGATTTTTCATTTTCAATTATGAAAGATGTTCGCTGAGATCTGTCCTCAAAGTTTCATCAGTGAATCTTACCGTTGGTGAGTTTGTAATTATGTTTTGTTGTTTTATCCAGTTTTCCGAACGTAAAGGACACACTAAACGTTTCTTACGAGGTGTCGGCATAATGACACGCGGTAAGACTGTTGATTGTTCACCGGAAACTCAACCATATCTGGTCGATAAGATTACAAGTTTGCCTTTTCTACCACACGAGCGCTAGTGGGAGTCAATGCAGAGTTTCACTTAAGCTCTTATATCTACTTTCGCTGTAAAGATTTTGTTGATGTGTAACATCTTTCCACTCGGTAGCAGGACATTTTTGTGAGAGTGATTTTGGAAAAGGGACGGAAGTGCATGGGACGGAAACAATGACCGCGCGTGATGACGGAGATCGGTACAACGACGTACTGTAGGCCATGTGGCTATGGGGAATGTATATCGCATACAGTTTAGTTCAAGGTTTGGAGACCCCATTTAAGATATTCATACAATAAATCATCTTCAAGTTGTCGTTCTTTGGTGTGAAAATATTCATTTTATCATATTTGCTGAAAACAATTACGATTTATTAAATCTTCATACTTTTGCTGTATTCTTATTTAATGTAAGCACTCGATGTACTGTCGGCCATGTGGCTATGTGGAATCTATATCGCATCAACAAACACTCCAAACAACGTAGGAATTCAGTATATTAACACCGACTACTAACAATAATTGAAACTTCGTTGGTCTAAACTCTAAACATTTCACTGGAAGAAACACATTTAATATACCTTACGCACACCTAATTTTTTAATCGCGCCTATACTTGACAGTGCGCTGATCGGCAAAACGAGGCCATTTTCAATAACATCGCTGGCATGGGTTCACTAACTGGCGGTATAGAGCGCAGCTCGCATCAAGTAGGCGTTGGATTGCTTCCGCCACGGCAAATATAATTATGATTCATTACGGTCGGGATTTGGCACTGGAGTCTAACACCCTGTAATTTTTTACGGTGATAAAGGTAACTACTAGAAGTTCACCAATGTGACTTTTGAAAAACTGGTAACTACAAAACCAACATGGCAGCCGCGCGAATTTGCGACATTTAAATAGACGTTTCTCGCGATTTAACCAACCAAACGTAATAAAACTTGGTACAGTATATGTTTATACACATTGTAATGCTCCGACATCTAACTTGGTTCAATTGTTTTCATATCCACAAGATGGCGGATGTGCGAAATATTTCACCGGCATTCTATATCTCTGAAGCTATTAGCAGTATCACCCTGAAATTTTGTACGGAGATAAAGGGCACTACTGGAAGTTCATCTATAATACTTTCAAATACCGGTCAACTACAAAACGAACATGGCGGCCAAGCGAATTTGAAAATTTTAAATAGACATTTCTTGCGATTTAATGTTCCAAACGCAATGAAATATGGCACAGGAAATGTTTATACACATTGTAATACACTGGTATCTAATTTAGTTCAATTGTTTACATAACCTGCAGCCTCCGTGGCTTAGGCGGCAGCACGCCGGCCTCTCACCGCTGGGTCCGTGGTTCAAATCCCGGTCACTCCATGTGAGATCTGTGCTGGACAATACGGAGGCAGACAGGTTTTTCTCCGGGTACTCCGGTTTTCCCTGTCAACATTTCATTCCAGCAACACTCTCCACTATCATTTCATTTCATCCGTCATTCATTTAATCATTGCCCCAGAGGAGTGCGTCAGGCCTCGGCAGCCGGCACAGTTCATATCCTCGCCGCTAGATAGGGGCTTCATTCATTCCATTCCTGACCCGGTCGGAGACTGGAAGCAGGCTGTGGATTTTCATTTTATTTTGTTTACATAACCTCAAGCTGGCGGCTTTGCGAATTTTAAAATTAAATTTTTATTTCTTGTGTCGTAATCATGCGATCGATGTTAAAGTTTGAATAATGAACCTACGCAATAATTTTCCTTTAATGGTACATGCCTCTATGGCCTATACATTTAACAATCTAACATGGCTACCATCCGAAATATTTAGACGGCTCTGAATATCTACGAATCTATTACAGCAATCAAACTGAATTGTTTTTATGTTCATAGGGGCTATGAACTTAAGTTCACCTATAGGACTTTAAATAACCTGGTGATCACAAATCCAACATGGCGGCGACGCGAAGTATAAATATTCACATGGACGTTTCTCGCAATTTAACCATCCGAGTGCAGTGAAACTTGGTACAGTAAATCCTTTTAATAATGTTAATCCACTTGCATCTAATTTATTTCAATTGTTTCCATAACCACAAGATGGCAGCTGTGCGAAATTTTAAAATCTCCTTATTACCTTTTGTGTCCTAATCATGCGATTGAAGTTTGAATGCTACACGTACACAGTAATCTTCATGTAACAGTACATAACACTAGGACCTACATATATAAAATCCAACATGGCGACCATCCGAAATATTCAGTCGGTTCTCAATATCTACGAATCTATTAAAACAATCAAACTGAAATTCTGTATGTAGATAGAGGCATACGTAGGATATATGAAAATTGGCAGTATAGTTCTTCACGGAACTACTTGTTGGGTACGTATTGAGACTTCGGATCCAAAGGTACTGCTTTCGATATCCGGCTCTGACAAGAATATTCTGGTCTCGTTATTTATCTGAGGTACCCTTAGCCTCGTAAGGCATAACAGAGAAAAGATGGATTCAATTGCAACATTAGCTGTCCTAGAAGTTGGTGTTTCTTGGTTTGACGCTTCTACTCCAGGAGAATCCCGGGATGGTTACTAACTTAGGCCACGGTTGCCTCTTTTACATCCTAGCCTCAATTATAAATAGAAGCACTACTACAGTCAGGGCCGTAGAGAGCGATCACGGGCCGGCCCTTCCTTTTTTTGTTCAACCTGTCATATTATTTAGAAAGAATTAAGCTTGAATCTACTTAACTCATAAGCAAACTCCGTGGAATTTAACATGTCCATTTTAAATATTAGTCTATCTGGTTATTAAACAAATAAATACACAAATACGTGACTACGTCTGACTAAGGAGACCCCATTAAGAGCCCTTGAGGTGGAAGAAAGAAAGTTCCTGAGAAGGATAGTAGGACCAAGGATTCTACCAGATGGAAGACGATGGTATAAACCAAATCGTGAGCTCTACCAGCATCAAGAAAATCTTTTAGATGCTATCAGAAGAATGCGACTGACTTTCTACGGACACCTGTCCAGAATGGACTCTAACGTGTTATCCTATAGTATCTTCAAGGTTGCTAACAAGGGCAAAGCCACCGGATTCTTGTGGATGAAGCAAGTAGAGAAGGATCTTGAGGAACTCCATATTAATCAAAATGACAAAGATGACCGGAGTAACTATCATATAACTGTCAAAATTACACCTTCCGTAACGTCCCTCACAGAAGCTACCCACAGACCAAAGAACGAGGCAAGAGGAGCGCAAGATTGAATTTAGCAGGAAAATGAAAGACTACTGGGCCATCATAAAAGCTTAAGGTACCTAAAAGAAAGCAGCTGCCAAACCCACCACTCAGAACACCAATCGTGGCAAACAACTACAATGACAGCAAGAAACATACAGCTAAAACACAAGCATCGTGGTTCATAGATGGCCCTAACGAACTGAAAATTTAAAAAAAGCAATTCTTCATTTCGTCTCTCCTTAACTTGTTTTACGTCCAGATTATGATCACTGTGAATTTAAAATTTAATTTTCGTTATATCTGACCGTGTTTGGCTCCACAACAATAAGCCGTATACTGTAGTGGATTTTTTCAGAGAATGAATTAGAAGGTTACCGCCTTATGAAGGTAATCTTCAACTTCCGTACGTTATAAATTAAATGAACAACTGACATTTATTGAGATAAAATGAATGAACATGAATGAAACTGGACAAGTTAAATTTCAGATAGTTTCAACTTTGGGTACCAGACATCACTGTTACCCAGCGGCGAACGTTGGAACTTGATAGAGCGTTTCTACCCAAAACAAATTTACCAATTGTAGTGGTAAGTTCTTTTTCATGCCATAAATCTATGACATGGGCCCGCTGGCTTTATTTCCCCTCCGAAGGAAGAATAGTGAAGTGTTTTAACGCTCCGAAGACTTCGGCCGGGTTTGTACCCGCGATAGCAGTTCAGCATGCTACCAACTACGGCACCGGCTGACAATCAAACGACACAATGGATAATTAAAACATTCATTATAGTTATCCTTCTAATGTTTTGGATACTATTCATTGGTTGCGTTTACATTGAACATACTCGTATAACTCTTATAAAAATGCCAAAATCTTTAAGTAATGAATTTGAGTCAAGTTGTCGACTGTAACCCATCCCGGGCCCCTCAACAAGTCCGGGTCCGGGGGCTGCAGCCCCGTTTGCCCCTCCAGTTAACAGTGTCACAGGTTATCAGTAGAGCCCTGCGCGGATAAACAAAACGTTATCCGCATCCGCCCCGCATCCGCATGACTTTCATGCAAATCCGCTGATATTTTCAATATTATGTTTAATTTATTAGATAAAGCATAAAGTGTTAAACCAACACATTTGAGGAGAAAGTCGTTCCTGACAATGTGCTTCATTGCAAGGGACTTGTAGGGTGACACTTCTGGTTCCTTGACCTCCGCTTTAGACAAAAGAATTGGCTATACTTTAATGGCTACTTTCGCACTTGTGCCTTAGTAAGTTTGATGTGCCTGATTTGTATCCTGTACACTTTTTATAGGTAAAACATCCTACTATATCGTTCACCTTTTCTTTTCCATTGAAAACGAAACCAAATGTCTGCCATATCGTTTACTTAAGCTTTGTTTCACGCGCTATTGAATATTCGCCTTGTTTTATTTCAATAGATAGTTTATCTATGTTGATGAAATGATGTTCATACTCACGGCCTGCTCACGGTCGCGGTAACATTCACTATGTGAACTTCTCTTTACGCTCGGAGAAAGGGATTGGCATTTGGCCGGAAATTCCAAGTCAGTCATCATCCTTCTGCTTCTTGACCCATCCATGTTGGCATAGTTGATGTCATAACTCTCCGTTGCAATGTCACAGCCAACGTGTTTCAGTGCCAAGTTGGAAATAAATCTACAGATTTATAAACCTGGAACCAAATCTTCCAGGATAGATTAGACGGCGAAGTAGCTCACTTGAGGAATGTTAATGATGTCACCACGATGAACTAACAAGCTTATTGACAGCATTATATCTCGTACGTATAGTAATAATGGCAGTGAGAATTGATGAGATGTCAAGACCATCTACTACAAACATACGGTACTTAATAAAATGTAGTTGAAAGCATAATGAGTAAAATAATCTTCTCGTGTATAAATGTTATACGTGCCTGAATATTTCGTACGCAATAGGCTATAGGAGTATTCCTCTTTTATTAAGCATGAAGCTGTAGATTGGCATATCAAATATGTAATATTATCGTAAGTTCCACATTGTATTCTAAAAACTATCCGCAAATTTACTCGAAACATTATCCGCAGCGTATCCGCTATCCGCACAGCCATGCAGACTAGATCAGCGTGGCGAAAATATTTGCGGATATCCGCGGATATCCGCATCCGCGCACGGCATTAGTTATCAGACAGCTTCCACACACACAAGTACACGGGGCTACATGACCAGGATGTCGAGAAGCCCCTAGATGAATCAACAACAACAACAACATATTATATTCCGCGACATCAGAATAATTTTGAAGGACACTGCTACACAGGAACAATGGCACGGCGTCTCTTTTTGTCGCCTGACGCCGCGCCGCGGTCCATTGTGTGAAACAGTACAGCAAGCGTTGTTACGAATCCCGAGTGTAATATTCTCGTGCCGGGCTGACTCGAGGCTTCTTAGACTAGAGCAGTTTATCATCCTCCCTTTAATTTTTAAAGTGGCTACGTCATTGCCGCTTATTCCTGCTCAGATGTATGATCCGTGCTGTGCTGCACAAACCCCATTGATTAACATTACTGTCCCCACTGTGTGCAAATTGAGATTAATGGTTCATTCCCTTTGAGAACCTCATAATTGGCTCGAGAAATAGCGATCGCAGAGGCCAGAACTGAAATCCGAATCTTCCACTTCGTTGCGTAGTGGCTAGTAGGCCTATTCTTAGCCGACACCCCCAGGTTCGATTCCCGGCTCTGCCAATAAATTTCATTCTAGTCTGAGGGTTACAACGGGTTTCACTCAGCCTCTTGAGGCAAACCAGAGGAGAGGGATTCGATTCCTACCTCAGCCATCGTGGAAGTGGTTTTCCGTGGCTTCAGACTTTTACTCCAGCCAGACGCGGGTACATGACTTACGGCAACGGCCGCTTCCTACCCCAAATACTACCTGAATTACACACTAGTACAGACATCACAGAGACACACGTTATCAGAGAAATTATACACACACCCACGTACTTGGGGATGCAAAGCCCCGAAATAATCAACAATAACATCTCCTGAGTTGTTGAAAATAAGACCCCTTTGGGGCTCGAACTTGAATTCTGTAAGCTGATGGATTTTGTTGTTGTATCATTTAGGCGCTTGGACTTGTGGTCTCGTGTAGGATTTATCTGATAGTCTAACCTCTGTTATAGTGGTGACCGTAGTAGCTAGGATTGGGAAGGAAACTGCTGTGACCTTAAGTTAAGAACCATTCCGACGTATGCTTTGAGTTGAAGCGAGGAAGCCACGGAAAACCCCTTCTAGGATGGCTGGGCTGGGAATAGAAGTCGCCTCTTCTCAGTTTTGCGACACAAGGTTGATTGTACCCGTTCCGTACCTCAAACCAGAATTAAAATTCATGGCTCTCCTTCCTTCCAAGTCCCTCGATCCTCATTCTTCGAGGGTTGGGGGCATTTCTTTTCTTCCTGTCCTTTATTTGCCTTATCCTTTATTTGTTTAACATTTCTTCTTATATACTCTGAGTTAACAATAAAGATCGGTGACAGCTGTCAAACCTAGCACGTGGGGAAATGCTACGTTGCCACTGAGGCAGATCATGACTCATTATATTCGAAGAGGCTTGTAGGTACACACAGATACTGGATGTGTCAGCCGTATTCGTGTGAAAGGGCACAATCGATGCAACAAAATGAGAACACTGACAAGTGAGTCAAACCATGTGCTGACTGCTGTGTCTGCATACGTTGCAACACTGCTAGCTGTTGCTATGGAGACCATTACCCCCTCTCGTCTCCACTCCTCACCTCACACATCAAGCGGATGTCAGCTTTCACGAGCATCTTTTGTAAATCAGAGTATAGTATGTAAGTCTGTAGTTAGTACTGGTTATAGTTTTCATTCTTATCTCATCTTTCACTATCACCCAAACCATTAGGGGCCGATAACCTAGATGTTAGGCCCCTTAATACAACAATTATCATCATAATCTATATTTTCTTTGTCACTGGTTCCTCCCCCGTTTGAGATTTTCGAAGTGAAATGCCATGTCCTCTGGTTCGGATTCCACGTTAAAAGGAGGTCCTGTGGCTCATGATCGCATGATTAACGGTCACGTAAAACTAAAAGCTTCCTTTCCTCCCCCGTCTCCTGGAAACCTCTGTACTCCTTAATTAGTCGTCTAAATCTCTCTCTATCTGCTATACCCCTATATTGGCTAATAATAATAATAATAATACAAAAGTGGGGCCATAGTCATGAGAAAACGACTAGGAGACATGTAAAATAGCAGAAAATATCTATGGAAGAGAAAGCGAGTAGATGTAAATGGGAAACATATGGAGGAGGGCAGTTCTGAGTGAGTAAATATTAACTTGTCTCTTTCTCACATAGAAGTTTTCAATGTTTTGGTGTGTACAAAATGCTCCTTGACGGCTTCGGTGGCGTAGTCGGTAGCATGCTGAGCTTCTATGCCCAAGATCGAGGGTTCAAATCCGGCCGAAGTCGTCGGATTTTTAAGAGCATTAAAAATCCCTCAGTATGCCTTCCTTCGGAGGGGAAGTAGAGCCGGCGGTCTCATGTCATCGATTTATGGCATGTTAAAGAACCTTCCACTAATTACACCTGTGTGAAGCTAAATTGTATAGGTTAAGAAGGTAAACAACGCTCTTAGGTTCCTACGTTCGTTGCCAAGAGCCGACTGCGGTGACGTCTGGTAGCTAAGTTCTGAACTAGTAGTCGTTTACGGTGGCGTTTGGCGGCAAAAGTAGGAACTACTTGAAAATTGATCGTCTGCAGTCCTTACTTGAATTAAAACAGATACACACACTAATACAGTCATCACAACGGGGCTACATGACCGCGTTGTCGCAGCCCATAAACTTAAGAACCAGCCAACCAAAATGCTCCTTGTGATGCAATTCTTATCAGATATTGTTGTGACCTGGTACAATAGTTGCTAAGGGTACAGTTATGTAAATTTGCTCTGGGTTCTCAACTGATTTGAGTCTCAATATAAATTTAGATAGCCTAGGTAGATTTAAATTATTAATGCTGAATTTTCAAAAATATTTAAAACGAGAGTTTAAACATTTTTGGACACCAAACACCAGAACAATTATTGCTTTTATACATCTTAACTACTCTTAGAAAAAATCAGCTTGTTCAAACAAAACCTTTAATGCAAGGTACTTTCTTTTGGGACCACTTTTTTAATACAAAAATGTTCAATAACTTACTCATAAACTACTGAAGTTATTTAAATATAAATTTGAACAATAGATGCAGCAACACTCTATGTAAGTGATTAGAATTTGGTAATGTTATGATAAAAACTATGAAAGTTGAAAAATTCAAACCTCCCCTTAATATTATTAGATAGTGCACAGGCAAAGGAAGCATTAAATGCAGACAATGAATCTGTTGACATCGAATATAGTTTTAGGTATTAGGAAGTCATTTTTGAAGGCCTTTATCTGGAGCGTGGCACTGTATGAAAGTGAAACTTGGACTGTTGGAGCAGTAGAAAAGAGGAGAATTGAAGCCTTTGAAATGTGGTGTTACAGGAGAATGATGAAGATCAGATGGGTAGATAGGGTAACGAATGAAGAGGTATTCAGACGAGTGAGAGAGCAGAGACGTTTCTGGTTACTGCTAATGAAGAGAATAGATAGGTTGATAGGACACACAGCCTACTAAGACACCCAGGAATAGCAAGCTTAGTTACAGAAGGAAGGGTCGAGGATAAGAACTGTAAGAGTAGACCAAGGTTAGAATATGTTAAACCGATTGCCTCGGATGTAAGGTGTGGTAGCTATGTAGAGATGAAACGATTAGCTCAGGACAGGGAGTCGTGGAGAGCTAAATCAAACCAGTCGAAAGACTGAAGACTAAAACAACAACAACAACAACAGAGAGTAATAATGTTAATATTTCGCGTGTCGTTATCATATGGTGATACATATTGTACATCACGAGGATATGTGAAACTTCTACATGATTTGTGTTTTCGGACGTAAATTGAAATGTTCATGTGCTGTCTAATACACGAGAAATTAATTTAGCTAGCCGTCGGATGTGTGACAATTCTATTTGATAGAGAATCAATGCCTGACAGTAGTGCCTTGGAAAAAGGCCAGACGTGCCACACTGGGCTGTCACGTTGTGATGTAACACTCGTTTTAATCAAACTGAAAGAATGAAATAAAATAAGAGACGGAAAATCCCGCGTGCACTTTTGACAAATGCTCTCTCTTTAATGAACTCGGGAATGAATGAAATTGATGAATTGTAGAGGTGGCTTTATTAATAACCTGCATTGTTCCTTTGAGGGAGTAACTCGGAGGGTAGTCAAGACTAGTGAAGAGTTTTGGAGAAAGGTCTCGGATATCGATCCAACTCTCGTCTTCCCCTGCTAACACAGTGTTTAGGCACCTCGCGTCTCCGAGCCGCTGTAGGAGTTGCCTACTTAACGGCGCTGTAATAAGCAAGCTGCAGCTCACCTGCCTGGCAAACTAGCAGGCACGTGAGCACGTGCGTATCAAATACTTGCAATAAGTCACGTTCACATTGCTATTAAGTAGGGGATTGTTTGATGAATAAGCATGTATAGTAAGGTGTTTTGTATTTATGACAGATGCTGTACTTTATTTATAACTCTCAATTGGTTGTTGCCAATTCATTTTAAGAGCTTGGGATATCTTTGTCGTTAGCCACGTGTACTTACGTATGTATTGAATGTGTCTAGTAACTTTCATTTCTGTGGTGAATGGGGCAGTATGTGTAACTGATTATAGGTAAGGAATGGGTGATAGCCTCAGGACTTGAAGTAACGTACCAGCCCAGCATTTGCCTGGAGTGGATGTGGAAAAACATGGAGAAATCCACACTATCAGGATCGCCGCTGTTAGTGGCGAGATTTTCCGAGATTCCAGTCATCCTGATCCCTAAATCTACTGCAACCGCGGTGTTAATATAACTGGCCCGGCTACGCTGCTCGGGATTTTATCATTTTAAATGATCTTGTCGACTTAGTCGTTACGCTGAGGTCTGGCGTTACGTTACGGTGACGGGACGAAATGTACCGAGAATGCATTGGTGTGTGTGACGTCATAGTGCGATGTAGCAGCCGAGTACCAAGATGGCAGTGCGAGAACAGAGTTTCAAGAAGGCAGTGCGAGAACAATCAAGTAGGCAGTGAAGAAACAAAATAGAATATTGAAACTCTGTTCTCGCACTGCCTTCTTGGTACTCGGCTGCTAGCATTTAAAATGATATTAAGTCCAGTCTTTCAGACTGACTACCCGTGTCTTTTTAGCCTAATTTTCTCATTTTGCAAAAATGAGGAAAAAGTAGACTTATGAGATCGATCCGCGAAAATGTATGTCTTGTCTGCCCTTCTGTCTATCTATCTATCCTGTCTGTGTGTGTGTGTGTGTGTGTGTGTGTGTGTGTGTGTGTGTGTGTCTGTCCCAATCAACTCCTAACGACTGCAGCTATCGAAACTAAATTTGGTATGAATAAAAATCTATACCGTACATGAATATCTCACGGCCATATTTGAAAATTACGCCAGTGCTACGAACTGCTGAAACATTGCAATTAAAATTTGAGCTCTATGTTATATATCACAGAGGTCATGCATGCGAACTGTTCCAAAATTAGCACACACAGAGATAATAACATTTCAGATTAATTTTCAGGAGCCCATACATGACAGTGGTGCCAACATGATTCTAAGCCTACCGTAGGTACAATTATTAATGCATGTAACTTCTGTGCTATCGATTGGATTTTAACCAAATTTTGCATGTACTAGGAGAAGTATACCAGATATTACTGTGCATATTCTTAAGAGCCACCAAGGCTCTCAACTGTTAATAAATGCTCTCTCTATTTGCTTAACCCTCTTATCAATATATAAGAGAGTATGCAAGCCAACAGCTCTAAACATTGCACACGTACAGTACCTGACATTCAACATTAGTTTGGTGTAACTTATATACATCAGTGCTGACAACATGATTCTAAGCCTGCTGATAGGTAGGTCCTCTTTTTAATTACATGTAACTTCTATACTAACAAATATCCGAAATTGGCACTATGATAGATCGTAATATTTTAGAGCAACACATTCATCACATTGTTGCCAACATGATTTTCCGCGCATTGATAGATCCAATATCTAACAGCATGTAACTTCCATACTATCCATACTTCAGCCAAATTTTATATGTGCATTCTATACCTTAAGAGATGGAACTAAGAGTAGGCATTATTCAGAGTCACCAGGGCTGCTAACTGTAGTACTCAGTTAGGCTACACTATTTCAGGTGTATTTCAAACGTTAGTATTACCAACTTGATTTCGTCATTATTGTAGATAGGTTTATACAGGGTCATCGAAAAATAATGCCAACATTTCAAAAAATTATAGCACTGAAACCCTTCATGTTAAACGTGTAATTCTTTCACTGAACGCCAGCTGGTTAAAGTAAGTTTTGTTTTGGAGGGGACGTGACCTTGCTGTGCGCAAGGATACAGAAAAACATAATTTATTTATGGCTATGTTTTTGTCATCCTCAATCCTCCCTCCCCATTCTGATCTCGTTTTATCTCAATCCCTCCCTGCGACTTTCTCGAGAATATTCCCTTGCTACCATCACTGCATTTGTTACTTGTTATTAATATTAATGACGTTGGAAAATAATACTGTAAGTCAATAAATTGTTCTTGAGTACAATGTAGCGGTTTCGGTTACATTATAACCTTCTTCAGCAAACAGTAGTTGATACAAATGGAGTTGCAAGATTGACACAACATTTTATTTAAAAAAAAAAAGGTGGTTTCAAAACTATTTACAAAATGCTACTATCTAAAATGATTAAAAATACTCAAAGAGACTATAATCGGATCTGTTACAATTTTTAGATTAACGATGAAAGATAAATCTTTTGAAAAGACAGCTCGAAGTGGAAATGTTAATGACGTGGAAAGGGTGTAAAGGTTCATTAAAAATGTTTGAGGTCTGGATAATTTGTAATTGTGATCATATGTTTACGTTGAAATAAAAAGCTTTAAGATATGTTACTGTGAAAATAGTTAGTCCAATAAAATAGAGTAATAAACTAATATTTGTATCAACTACTGCTTGCTGCTGAAAAAGGTTATAATGTAATCGAAACCGGTTCGCTGTACTCGAAAATTACAATTTATTGACTTGCGGTATTATTTTCCTAATTCATTAAACTTTGTCAATAAGGATTTTGGGCAGACATGGTCGTTGTCATAATCTATTCGTTACTAATATTATTTGATGTAAAATGACTCTTCCATGGTTGTACCTAATAACTAATAAATAAATAAATAAATAAAAATGATGAGTGTGTTAGCTTGGTTCCTTGTCTGAAAATCATGTACACTGCAATGTACGAGGCGCGTCCGGAAAGTAAGTTCCCCAAATGTTGTTCTTTTAAAGTAAACTTATTTAGGCGGCACATTCGCGCATACGTAACAGATCTATGACGTAGCAAGCATATGCCAGCCGGACAGGTCCAACCTGTCGCCAGTAGCGCGGCAGCAGTGGTCCGAAATGGTAGCTGTTATTCCTTCTCGGGACACGCGCGAAATGCTGTGAATCACTGCGGAAATTGCGATGTGCCATTCAAAACAAGAGGCTTGGAATGCTTACTGCCGGTGCTGGTCCGTGACACTGCTCGTCCACATTCGGCTCGGCACACAACAACTGTTCTGCAGGAGTTCGGCTGGGACGTGCGTTATCAACCACCATACAGTCCTGATCTTGCTCCCGGCGATTTGCATCTGTTCCTGCAACTCAAAAAATATCTGTCCTCCGGTCAGCATTTTCACACTGACGAAGAGCTGAAGACAACTGTCACACGCTGGTTCCATTCGCAATCGCAGACTTCTTCTGTATGACACAGGACTACAAAAGATGATACCGCGCTATGACAAGTGTCTCAATTAGTTTGGTGTCTATGTCGAAATATAGCTGACTTATTGCTGTACTTGTTGCCAATAAGTTCTCTTTAAAAGACAAAAACGGAAACTTAGTTTCTGGATGTTCCTCGTATAACTTCTGGATTAAAGGACACACTTCAACATTATAATTTGTTTCCTGTTCCTTGTTACTCCCATTTCTACGGAGTTGGGGATGTGGTATCATACGTTTCGATGTGGGATTAGTTTTTACGCCTGGATGCCCTTCCTCAGAGAAGTTACTGAGAGATAAAATTGGGAAAGGATTTTGAAAGAATTGGCAATGGCCTATTGCAAGATACCGTCCCGCTATTTGCCGGAGTTGAAAACGTAAAACCACGAAAAACCATTCCAAGGACGGCCAACGGTGGGGTTCGAACCCACTCATCTTCTGAATCCTAAGAGCCTGGCCCAATGGCTCTGCGTCTTACCGCTCATTGTTGGCAACAATGTACATTACAGTCGGAAAGATGTGTATTATACATCTATCATGGAAAGCATAGCATTCTTTGACATATAGTAATTGCTAGGTAACCTGAAAAGACGATAAATACTTGTGAAAAAATTATAGTTCATTCGCCGCCTCGTTGCGTAGTGGCTAGCTTTCTTGGATAGGGTTCGATACCTAGCTCTGCCAAGAAATGAAATCTGGTCTGAGGGCTGGAACGGGGTACACTCAGCCTTGTGAGACAAAACTGAGAAGAGGCGGGTTTGATTTCTACCTCAGGCATCCTGGAAGTGGTTTACCGTGGTTTCCCACTTCCACTTCATGCAAATGCCAGGATGGTACCTAACTTAAGTCCACGGTCGCTTCGTACCCCGATCCTACCTCAATTGCAAATGCATACACTAGTACAAACATCACTGTACCACAGGTTATCAGTCAAATTCCACACACACCCAAGTACACGGGTATAAATGATCACGATGCCGCAAAACCCCTAAAAGAATCAAGAACAACATATAGTTCCTTCAATTTATTTCTTGATGTGTCCAATTTGTGCGTGGGAGTGATGTGTTATTTTCTATTTTTCTAATGTTTTTTATTATTATTATTATTATTATTATTATTATTATTATTATTATTATTTATTTTGCGCATGCGCTTACACATTCTCAGCATTTGCTGGAAAGAAAACATTTACAATCCCAGATACCGTACGTATCATAAGGAGCAAATTCTTGGTGACTGCATTGTGTAGTAGCTTTAAACTTTTCCCTCACTCCTTCAGGACTGATTGCCCAAGAACAGCCTTACTACGCGACACGTAGAAAGTATGACTGTTTTCTGCGTCAGTTTGAAAAGGCCTGGGTCTAATTTCAACGCCGTGAGCGATTCCTTTAAGTTATTGGGAATCACGCCAGTGCTGGAGATAATAATAGGAACTGGCCTGACTTGTGCCATGTGCCATTGCTTCCTTATCAGTTCTGAAAGCTCTGTGTATTTTGACAGCTTTTCAACATGCTTTGTTAGCATGTTGCCACTGTTTGCGATTGCCACATCTATGAAGGTGGTGTGCCTCATGCATTTGTCAACAAGAACCAAATCAGGTCTGTTGTGCACAGCTGACTGGTCTGTCAATACAGTACGATCCCAGTACAACGTAAAGCTGTCATTTTCTAGTACACTTTCAAGAGCATATTTATAGTACGGCACTTTCTCTTGACTCACCAGTTGAAGGTGTATAGCCAGTTCTTGATGTACTATCATGGCAACAAAATCATGTCTCTTCCTATATTCTGTCCCTGCAAAATGGCGACAACCTGATATAATATGCTGAACAGTCTCAGATGTTGGGCAACAGTATATGCAATGGTCATCTTGCACAGACGCATCCTTGATAATGAACTTTAGGTAGTTCCTCGTGGGGACAACCTGGTCCTGAATAGCCATCATAAAACCTTCTGTTTCAGGAAACATCTGCCCAGAAATCAACCAAAAGTTCGACGCTAGCTTGTCGACGTGAGATTGGATGACTTCATTGGGATGTCTTCCGTGTAGTGGCTTGGACAATCAGGCATTGAATCTCTCCAAATCACTACGCACCTGAATTTGAGTCTCTTGCTGACTTAAGAGTAGTGGAGTTGAATCATCTGCTTCTGTGACAGCCTTGTGCAGCATCGAATGGTTCGATACAGAACAGAAGTATTTTTTAGCTCATAGATCTGTCGAGCTACTTGGTTGTTTATATCAACAATTCCTCTCCCACCCATATGTCTCGGCAACATGACTCGTTCCACAGATGTCCTGGGATGGTGTTTTTGTGATTTGGTCAGTGATGTTCTAATTTTCTGTTCTAAACTTGCAATGTCAGTTTTACTCCACTTGATGACCCCAAACGAGTAACTAAGGATAGGGACAGCATAAGCGTTGATTGCGTTAACCAAGTTTTTACTGTTGAGGCTGGTGTTAGAAACAAGCTTAATTCTTCTGACAAATTCCTTCGTCAGATCTTGTTTCACTACTGAGTGTTCTGTGTGTCTGGCTTGCTTCATTCCCAGATACTTGTAGGTCTCGTTAGTGAGCATTGTTGCAATCTGCTGGCCCTGTGAGCTGTTTCATATACACCTTCCTGCAGCTTGCCTTTATTATTATTATTATTATTATTATTCATTCAATTTCGCTAATCGGCCAACTAGGGACCACGATAAGCCTCATTTTACATTCTTGCATTTGCTCATTTTTTTCTTGATCCACATTGCCTTCATGAGCTCACTGTGTTTAGCACAACGTTCCTCTGTCCATTTCGCACCAGTTGTCCGTTTTTCGTCCTGGAAAGTCCCAAACGTCTTGATGGCTGCTCTATAAATATTTCGGTCTTGTGCATCTTCTGCTCGTATCCCCATTTCTTTCAGATCTTTCTGGACGTTAACATACCATGGCATTGTCGTTTTTGGTTTTGAGTCGAATATACTGAAGATACGTTTCGTCCATCGGGAATCGATCATCCGTCGCATATGACCTTAGAAGCAAACTCTGCGTTTTCGCATTGTGTCTGTTATTATTATTATTATTATTATTATTATTATTATTATCATCATTATAGAGTTGAGGATTTTTCGTCCTTTTTAACGGATTCGGCTTTAGGTACGTTGGGTTGCTGGAATCTTTTCCAGAATGAGATCTTAAACATGCCAGTATATCAACTGTCGCGATTCCCTTGCATTTAAGCTCCCTCAAATATCACCCGGCAGCTTGAGTTTTCGATCCTGCGATCTTGAGCACAACACGCGAGTGCCTTTCCCCTGAGTCACGCAACTTGTAGCTATTAGTTCCTAGTGTTTGGACTTGTAAATCGCAGTACATTAATGAAGTGACCTTGATTTTGAGCGAGGCACCATTCCGGCTGGTGTTGAAGTGGGAGTGGAGGCTAATCTACTGTAAGGATGTCTGAGAGTGGGATTTAAGCCTCCCCTTTTCTCAGCTGTATTTAAGAGATTAGGTTCACTTTGTTCAAAATCTTAATCCTGCATCATGGTTGGTAATCGAACCTGAACCGCCTGGATGGCGGCAAGAGCTCACTAGTGCGTCTATACGGAATCAGAGCTCCCGAGTGCAATACCAACAGTGTTGGTCGTTGTGGCATGGCATGAGGCAGGCCTTATTGGTTCCCAAATACAGTCTTGTTGCTCAATTAGAAGCTTTACTACATCGTAAGTCATTTTCGCCCCTTGGACTCTATCTGACAACCTGTGTCATTGTGATAGCTGTAGTAGATTCTGAATTTTGTAATTGGGGTTATAATAATAATAATATCAGTGGAGGGATGAGAGGAAGCGGGAACATTCCGCGCGAATGAAGAGATTTTGGGAGGAGCGGAGGAGACACACCTCCAAATGACATCATGTTATCAAGTTTAATCGCTCTCCTGTAGGGGAATTTTCGCTTAAATAATAATAAATAAATAATAATAATAATAATGGACGGATGAGCAGAAGAAACAGCATAGCGCCCATATGAAGGAGTACTGGAGGAAGAGGAAACTTCAGGCAAAGAAAAAATGAAATTGTAGCGTGATCCGAAGTGGTCAATTCGCAAATAAAAAATAATAATATCGTATGGCCTCAGTGCCGGGTGCAAGCTTTGTTATTTGACGCCCAGAGGGCAGCTTGCATGTCGATTGTTGTTGTTCCTTGGAGTGCTATGAAAGTCAAGGAGGTTATATATCTAAACTCCTTGACACTATAGCGCTTTCTAGTAGAGAATGGAGAATTTTTGTGTTGGCAGATTAATTTTGCCATTATGAACACGGCCTACTGAATTCAAATAGGTTCTTTAACATGCCAATAACGTATGACATGCGTGTCGTGATTTTTGTCGCCTTTCAAAAATCACTTATCACGGCCAAGATCGAACCTGTAAGCTTCGGGTTGGTAGTCCGACACGTTAACCACTCACCCACCGTGGATAGGAGGCCGCCGTGGCCTTAATTTAAGTACCATCTGGCATTGGCATTGAGTAGATTGTAGGAATAACGGAAAACTACTTCCCTCGTGGGGAGAGAGGGTCTGCTTGCGTCAATGTGAATAAGCTAGTTCGGCAGACATCGTGCTAGGCGTACACGGTGTGTGTTGTTTAGATAGTATCAATTAGCGCAGCGTGCTCCTAACCAGTTATTTACCTTTCCTCACTGCTCAAGATCCCGTCAACTAACAGTAGATGCATCAAGCTCCTAAATTAAGCATCCTCGTCAAAATCAGCTGCAGATCAACAACATAATTACATTGTGCAATATGTAGATCCTGAGCAAGATGGACAAAATAAAGGAAGAAGAATTTAATATGAGAATAAATACAAACAAAACAAAAAAATTGGTCTGCAGTAGAAATGGCGAAAACCAGACAGCAATAGAGTTAAGAAATGAAAAGATACAAGAAGAGAATGAGTTTAATTATCTGGGAAGTAAAATAACGAATGATGGAAGAAGCAGCAGCGATACTAAGTAGTATTGCCCAAGCCAAGAACGCTTTCTATAAAAAGAAGAACCTATTTACTGCAAGGAACCTAAGTCTTGATGTGAGGAAACAAATGTTGAAGACCTATCTATGGAGCGTCGAGCTATATGGCAGCGAATCTTGGACAATAGGAGAGAGAGGAAAATACTTCTAGCATTTGAAACCTGGTGCTCTAGAAGGATTATGAAAATCAGTTGGAAAGAAATGGTCACAAATGAGGAAGTCTTTAGAAGAGTGGGAGAGAGAAGATGCTTCCTTAAATATTTAAAAAGAAGAAGGAATCACCTCGTGTGCCACCTGCGACACAATGGACTGATTGAGCTTATAATCGAGGGAACAGTGGACGGCAAGAATTATAGAGGAAGACCCAGACTGGAGTACATGAGTCAAATAGTGGAAGATATGATTTGTGGCTCATACTGTGAACTGAAGAGGAAGACGGAGAGACGGGAAGAATAGTGTGCTGCTGCCAACCAGCCTCATGGCTGTTAACCACAGAGAGAGATATGTAGCCTATGTCCTTTCTCGCTTGTTCCAGTTCCGTACTGAATAGATTCATTTTCCGTATCCAATTTGGAATTTTGAAAACCATATCTAATGAGTCTTGGCTATTTGAGTCTTCAGTATTTTGACTGGTTTGATGCAGCCGTCCATGCTTCCCTGTCCTGAGCTAATCGTGTCATCTGTACATAGCTACCACACCCTACATCCGAGGCAATCTGTTCAACATATTCTAACCTTTGTCTACCCCTACAGTTCTTATCCTCGACACTGCCTTTCATAACTAAGTTTGACTACAGGATGCGCGAATCCACTTTCTCGTGTGTACCTACTCTTTGAGTTCGTTGCAGTCAATTGCTACATGTTTCCCGCAACACCCTCTAGTACAGCGAATCCACGATCTACTACCCGGGTTGTGCCGCTCTCACACTCGAATCACCCTTCTGTGGCTTCCAAGCCACATGGGAAATGCGGGAAATGAGTTAGCGGATCAAGCTGCAAAAGAGGCGGTATCACTACCACCTCGACCAATGGAGGAACCCGCTAGAGATATTCGCTCTCAATTACACCTACAAGTTCTGGCCTTTTGGGAGAGTCAGTGGCTAGCTGACCCACTGCCCAGTAAACTGAAAGCGATCAAGGGAACTACTCGTGTGTGGCGGAGCTCTTTCCGGTAGGCTAAGGATAGGTCATACAAGAACCACCCACTCGTCCCTAATGAGAAGGGAAGACCCCCCACTTTGTTCCTGTGGAGCCGTTTTCACCGTGGCCCACATTTTCACCGAGTGTGTGGATCTTTCTGACTTACGAAGAAACTTTGGTTTGCAGATGACACTCAAACTTATATTATCCGATGACGCGGTGGCTGCTGATCGCGTTATCCGCTTTATAATTGAGAGTGGGTTAGGACCAGCAATCTAAGTTTTCCAGTGTACATTGACACAACGACTTATTCGTTTTTGAATGATAATTTCCCACTCTTATTTTTTATTTATTTTTAGCCTACTTTTCACATTTTGCAAAAATGAGGAAAAAGTAGACATGAGATCGGGCAAATGTCTGTCTGTCTGTCCTTCTGTCTGTCTGGCTGTGTATGTGTCCCCCCCCCTATCAACTCCTAAACGGCTGGAGCAATCGAAACAAAATTTGGTAGGAGTAAAGATCTATACCTGAATAACTCACGGCGATATTTGAAAATGATGTCAGTGCTACCAACTGCTGAAAAATCGCAATTGAAATTTGAGCTCCATGTTGGATATCTTGGAAGGTATGAATGGGAGCTATTTCAAAATTGGCTCACGGATAGATAATAATACTGCAGTTCAATTTCCAGGAGGCCATGCATGGCAGTGTTGCCAAACTTGCTGATAGGTCCAAATTTTAAATGCATATAACTTCTACACTATCAATTGGATTTCAACCAAATTTCGTATGTGCTATGTGTACATAAACAGATATGACTGAACATATTCTTAAGAGCCACCAGGGCTGCCAACTGTTAACAAATGCTCTCATTTTTTTAAAATCCAAATACCCATATATCAGAAAGTATGCAAGCCGACAGCATTAAACTATGCACACGTATAGTACATGATATTCTATATTAATTTGGAGTAACTTATATACGTCAGTGCTACCAACATGATTCTAAGCCTGCTGAGAGGTCCAAATTTAAATACATGTAACTTCTATACTAACATTTGAATTTCAACCAAATTTCTTGTCTGCTATGTGTACCATAACAGATATGACTATGCGTATTCTTAAGAGCAACCAGGGCTGCCAACTGTTAATAAATACTGTCTCTATTTTTGTTACCCTAATATCAATATATCAGAAAGTATGCAAGCCAATAGCTCTAAACTTTGCACACGTATAGTACCTGACATTCTAGATTAATTTTAATAACTAATATACGTCAGTGCTGCCAACATGATTCTAAGCCTGCTGATAGGTCCAATTTTAAAATGCATGTAACTTCTATACTAACTAATGGATTTCATTCAAAATTGACACAACAATAGACCATATTATTTCAGATTATTTCTGACCAATGCATATATGTCATTGTTGCCAACATGATTTTACGCGCGCTGTTAGATCCAATCTTTAACTGCATGTAACGTCCATGCTATACATTGGACTTCAACCAAATTTTGTATTCTGTAGGATATGGAACTAAGAATATATTCAGTCACCAGGGCTGCCAACTGTAGTTCTCTATTAGGCTACATTATGCCAGGTATACAGTATTTCGAACGAATTAGAAATTTCGATATTACCAACTTAATTTCGTCATTATTCTAGGTAGATCCATATAGATTAATCACTGGCATGAATCTTAAATTTTAAGAAAAGTAGGCTCTTTAGTTCGTCACGGAACTTCTTGTTATAATTATTATTTTTATTTATTTTTTTGTTTTATTAATTTTAGATCTTTTCAAATTTAGGTGTCCACCTCTAAATTTTAAATTCAATTCCAAACTTGCATTCTTGAATCTGTGTTAATAGGGGCAGATGGCCTTGTACTTCCGCCCCTTAACACAACAATAACTAACTAAGTTTGCTATTCCTGGGTGTCTTAATAAGTGTCCTACCAACCTATCTATTATCTTCATTAGCACTCACCAGAAACATCTCTCCTGTCCCACTCGTCTCGTTACTTTATCTACCCATTGGACCTTCATCATTCCCCTGTAATACCACATTTAAAACGTATCTATTATCCTGTTTCCTGCTGCGCCAACTGTCCAGTTTCACTTCCATAGAGCGCCACGCTCCAGATAAAGGCTTTCAGAAATGTCTTTCTAATGCCTACATCTACATTCGATGTCAAGAGATTTCATTTCTGTAGAAATGCTTTCCTTGTCTGAGCCAATATACTTTTCTTATACTCATTTTGCTTCGTCCATCACTGGTTATTTTGCTTCCTAAGAAGTCTCTTACTTACTTTAGGCCTAGCTTTTCACCTGCCAATTTGGCGTAAATTGGGGTTTCTGACTTCGTTCGGCTGCTTTCCAATATTTTTGTTTCACTTTTATTAATCTTCGTCATGACTTCTTTCCCCAAGACAGTGTCCATACCATTTTAAAACGCATACAAATTGGCTAAGATGACCATGTCATCAGAAAATCTCAGAGTTGAAATTATTTCTCCTTGAATCTTTACTTCTACTTCAATGTTTTCTCTTATTTCCTTTATTGCATAGATTAAAAAGTGTGGCTGATAAGTTGCACCCTGTCTTACACCTTTCTGAATACCAGTTTCTCTCTCATGTCCTTCAGCTGTATGGTTTCTGTTTAGATTGTAGATCAACTTCCTATCCCTGTACTTCATTCTAATATTTTTAAGAACGTCAAACAACATACTCAAGCGTCATCAAAATCCTTTTATAAGTCTACAAATGCCTTGAACGTTCACTTATTTTATCCTTATTCTACCTCCCAAAATCAGTTCCGAAAACAGGCTGGTCTTCGCCCAAATCTGTTTCTATATTTCTTTTAATCCGCTTTTAAATTATTTTAGTCAGGATCTTTGAGTCCGGTTTTAAAATAAAGAGACACCATTATAATATTGGAAATATCTGTTCCCGAAGGAAACTGGATGTAAAATTGTCCGACTGAGCTATGTACGTTAACAAATTCACAAAGACGTTTGATAAAATGGTCCGGCTAGCTCAAAACAGTTGACAGCGTTTCGCCCCAGTGCACCAAGACGCGTGGCTGGCACATACAGTACTGAGAAGGCCGCTGCAAGGCACAAAATGTCGCCACGAGCAGTGCCAATGTACTACGGAAGTCAAAACTTTCTTTAAAAAAAGTGACAGTCAGACTGAAAGACTAGACTTTGTATCATTTTAAATGCTGCAAATGCTGAAAAATGCTAGAAAGGCTGGAGGCTTCGCTTCGCTGGAAGCCAAAGACTCTTGACATGTTAGAAAATTATCTGCGTAATACTTATGTTGCTTTATAATGTACTATACCTTGTTTCAAATTACTCGCCAACGGCAAGTGCAAACCAAGGGCAAAGCACGGTCAAGCGCGTGGGATGCCGTCACGCTCACCAGAGCGCGCGGGGACGTGCCCTTCCATCCAGTTTAAAACACTTATAGTGGGCGATGTTTTGAAGATAGAGATATGCTCTCACGGACTTTTTTGTAGAACTTTTCATGCTGACCAATTCTTACGCTCATAGTATATTGATATGTTTAACGGTTTGCCCAGCGTAAGCTTAAGAAGCGCACGGACGCCAAGTTTGTTTTCGACTTTTTCACTGAAATCGTTACTGCTTGGTTTCCTTTAATCATACATAAATTATTTTCTACAGGATCTTTCCTCGAGATATCCTTTACAGAATGGTGAAAACCGTATCAAAATCCATCCAGTGGTTCTCGAGATTGCCCGTGACATCCAAGAATCGGGGATTTTTGTCTTATACTAACGAAGTAGAGATTGTCGGGGAACACATGCACCAAGCAGTACTATGACGTCACACACCTCTGTGCCTCTGGGTACATTTCGTCCCGTCACCGTAACGTAACGCCAGACCCCAGCGTAACGACGAAGTCGACAAGATCATTTAAAATGATAATATTGTTAGCTTACCTTGCTAGTCCATATTGGAAATATCTGTTCCCGAATAAACAGGATTTGAAATTATCCGATTGAGCGATGTACATTTTATCAAATTTCTTCGTGAATTTGTTAATACCATCATAATATTCAAAATCTTTGTGAGGGCAAGTCTTCACCTTGGTTGGTTGGTTCTTAAGTTTAGAGGCTGCGACAACGCGGTCATGTAGCCCCGTGTACTTTGGGTGTGTGTAGAATCTGTCCGATAACCTGTGTTAATTGTGATGACTGTATTAGTGTGTGTTATCTGGTTTTTAATTTAAGTACTGCAACTTAGCATTTTTCAAATAGTTCCTACTTTTGCCGCCAAGCGCCACCGTCAACGACTACTAGGCCAAGTTCGAAACTTAGCTACTAGACGCCATCGCATTCGACTCTTGGCAACGAAGGTAGAAACCTAAGAGCGTTGTTTACATTCTTAACCTATCCAATATAGCTTCACACAGGTGCAATTAGTGGAAGGTTCTTTAACATGCCATAAATCTATGACATGGGACCGCCGACTTTACTTCCCCTCTGAAGGAAGGCATACTGAGGGATTTTTAACGCTCTTAAAAATCCGGCCTTGCGTCGCCCTTTCTGTCAGAGGCAGGTCTCCCTGAACTTCATTATACTTTTTGTAGATTTACTAAAGAAAGCTTTTCAGTCAGTCAACACAAGGTAGTTCTGAGAACCTTATGTTGACCGACAGAAAAGCTTTCTTTAATAGAATTAGGCAACACTGAAAAATGGCTCCTGTCACGATATTGTGTTCTAGAGCAATTACATTCTAACGCACTTTTATCCACATTCCCACGTAGGCATTGTATTTTCATAAAACGCAATCCTCGTCAAAGTGGCCGTGTGTAATTTCCGTGCTCACCTATAGCGCTGAATACATCGTAACCCAGATCAGAATATCGATCCGTAAGCCTTATCTCCCCTGCTGTGGAATGTGTAGGCCGCACGCATCATCAACCTGCTTGATGAATAGCCTATGTGCACGGCGCGGAAGGTGAGCACTGTTGCACGTTTAGCAGAGCTACCTGTTTGTTCATCATGCTATATTAGATATCAGGTAGCATCAACCCTCGTAATGCAAATACATTCCGCTCTTTACTGCTGCCAACATCGAATATGTAATTTACTGGCAGCAATAAATCAACGCCAATAGAGCGTAGCAGGATGCATATAGAGTGTATGAAAATCTATTACAATCCCTTGTACGTATTCGCTACAACAGGCTGCGCGCTTCAGCTGTAACGTTCTCGCCTTCTGTTCCCAAGGTTGCAGGATCGAATCCTGGAGCAGCAAGTTGGCATTTGAGGGTGCAAATGCGAGGGAGCCGTGTTAGTAGATATACTGGCACGTTAAAGAACACCTTCGGGGCAAAATTCCGGCATCCCGGCGGTGGCTGTAAAAGCCGCAGCAGGGACATAAAACCAATACCATAATTATTATTTTAATATTCATATCACTATGAAGCCTCCGAGGCTTGGGCGATAGCACGCTGGCCTCTCACCGCTGGGTCCTTAGTTCAAATTCCGGTCACTCCATGTGAGATTTGTGCTGGACAAAGCAGAGGCAGAGAGGTTTTTCTCCGGGTACTCCGGTTTTCCCTGTCACAATTTAATTCCAACAGCACTCTCCACTATCATTCATTTAATCATTGCCACAGGGGAGTGCGACAGGCTTCGGCAGTCGGCAAGGTTCATATCTTGCCGCTAGATGGGGGCTTTATTCATTCCATTCCCTGACCCAGTCGACTGGATTTTCATTTTTCATTTTCATTAATCTAACAGCTTTATCCCCCATTACCCTTTAAATAAACAAAAAATAATAATAATGAAATTAGCATACCAAAAAAATATAATTTAGAACACACAGAAACTGCCCTAATTTAAATGACTCGGTAGGTTAGCTGAGTTCACAGCAAAACCTAGGAGTGAATGTTCCTATTTTCGTGATATTCAAGAACACCCTGATTTAATTTAGGATAAGAGATCAGGCGGGACGAAGCTAATTCAAGACAAGCCTGTTGAGAGGAAGGCCTGATGCGTACCCAGTAGGCCGATAATTTTTGATCTTGCCACACATGGTCAAGGAAACAGGAATAATCTTCCTACTGACTGCCAGCATTAAATAAAAACAACATCCAAATATCAAACTATAATAAAATCTAGAAATGATACAATTAAATTACAATTAAAACCCTTAATATTTAAAAGGTAATACAGAATCAAGTTTCAGCCAATACTGTAAGTAAAATAAAATCAGTCATTGCCCAGTTGGCAAAATTTCATTTCCCCATCATACGATTAATTGAATTACTGAACAGAGAATAGTATCATCCGCAAAGATAAAAGGAAATATAACAACATGAAATTCAGGCCCGGTGCCATTTCACAAACAAATTGCATAAAGCAACAAACGTGTTGCTTAGGGAACGAAAGCGTCCAACAAGCTTCAGAGTCCAGCACTGACTGTCCTTTGAAGCCTATCTGACTAAAGTTAAATCCACGAGGTTCCCACCCAGCTAACAGGAAATAGGACAATGAATAACCCACCCTGCAGTAAACTACATATAACAGTATGACCAAATTATACAAGCCCTTCCAAAATATTACATACTAATATACTAAAATAAAAATGTCATTCTATCTAGCTCAAATTATGGTCCACCGACACATGGCCTTAAAATCACGTTACCAAAATATTTTGCAGTCAAAGTTTGTATTCATTAAAGAAAAGTGTCTTTCCGTTGCCCCTTGTATTAAGTTATGATTGTACCACCTGGTGTCTTCCAGCCCTCCGAGGAAACTGCCCAATGAGTTTTCCCGGAGGCAATTGCTTGTGAGTCTCGTTGTCAGCAAGGTTCTTCACACACTGTCTCTCCAGTCACAGGCCGCAACCCTCGAGCCCAATGCACCCCCACCACACTACTCCAGTCATACCAACGTAACTAGTGGTGCAAACGTGCCAAAACAAAGCCAGAGTCCAAGGTTTACAATTGGTACCTCGAAAATCAGCCTACACAGTTAGTGCGTAGAATCTTCCCAGGAGTTGAGATGTTTCACAAGGTTCTTGCAAAATATTTTCTTAGAACAAGGGTTTGGAAATCACATAAGGAATGTTGTAGACAGGGAGTGTTCACATCTCCACTGTTCACAGATACAAAGCTTGATATATCTCCCTCGCCAAGTTTCCATTAGTGATAATACTTTAAGTGGCAGGACACACAAAGGGTAGAATTCCTGGCAGAAAAGGGCATGGCGAACCCACTTCACCAACATATCATAGTCAGGTGCAGGAACAGGGGTGAAAGGAATTCCCAGAAGAGGCTTGGTTTACGCTCCCATGATAGTTAGTCCGGTCACACCTGGAGTTCTTACTGCGTCTCGAAGATAAAGATGTATATGTTCTGATTTACAAAATCGGTACAATTAATATCACTACACCAGGCGTTCTCAACGTTTTTGCGACTGTGAGCACCATTTTCATGCCATACGATGTACCTGAGCATCATTCAATCCAATATAATAATAATGGAACAAGCATGTGCTTCTTTTTTCCTATCCCTCTCTCTGTTCATAATCGAAAAACCACTAAGTTCAATAAATATTTTGTTTGCACCGCCTCACGCCTCCTCAACACCTTCGATTTTATAAAAGTTCGTTAACATTGCAAGCACTGCAGCTCTCAGGTCTTCTTTCATCCTGCTTCTTGGAGCAGTATACCTCTCACATCTGATTACTGCATTATGTTAAAATGCAATTTTTAGTTCAATTATAACATCAGGACATTAGCTGACACCCTAACTACGTTAATATATTTATTGTTTATGGTGTTAGTTTCTCAGACTGATACTTTGTCTGTATGCACTCTTAAGCATATACTTTTTCCATTATTATTATTATTCTTCCTTTCTTTCTTTCTTTCTTTCTTTCTTTCTTTCTTTCTTTCTTTCTTTCTTTCTTCGTTTTGCCCACTTAGGGAGCGCGGTTAAACTTGTTGATGATGGTTTCCCCTTCTTCTCCTCCTCCCAAAATATCCTTATGAACTTGCTATGTCAAAGAGTGATTTGTAACTAGAGTTCCAAAAGCCTTGCGATTCGTGATAATATCTTCTTTGATGTTTATTTCTTTTAAGTCCTGTTCGATTTCTTCTAACCATCTGCTTTTGACCTTATTTGAATTTATTATATCAAGCAGTTGTTATGCATATCTGGTGTTGTCCATTCTCCAGATGTGACATTTGAATTTCAATCGTCTCTTACGCACGGTATCAGTGAAAGTATTGATTACTGTGTACAAGCCATTATTATTATTATTATTATTAATAATAATAATAATAATAATATTAATATTTTATTATTACTGCCTTATTGTTACTATCATTGTTAGACTATTATTTATATTGTGAATGTTAGCGAAATGTTTTATTTTCATAAGCCCTAATCTTACTGCATGTAGGGCGTTACTGCAAAGGCGCTCTTAAGCTCTAAGTGTAGCCTTGGAAATAAATAAATAAATAAATAAATAAATCAAATCTGAAGTGCTAACATAGCTAGGTTTTCACCGCTCACCAGGCATGCTGCAACTGCTTGTATGACTCATGAAGATAAGGCACAGTCGAGTAAAATCAGCAACTTTCGTGTTACTTACAAAATAGGGATGTCCAATTATTTTTACTGTACGTGTAGATTAAAAAGTACTATTTCAAAAAATTTAACAATTTCTGACTGAAGAAATTGTATATGAAACACTTTTATTCCGGTTCGTGCAACAAAATTTGAATTGAAGAATATATGTCATGATAGCTTGTGCACACGAGCATTTTTTGTCTGTTATAACGAGGGCTCGGATTGAGAACGCCTACACTACAACCTTGTAAAATGTGCATTACACTGTAGGCCAAGAGCAGAAGTTACCTTTCTTTAGAGTTATTATTTTGTATGTATTGTATTTACCATCGACATCTTAGTCTTGGTGTCGCGGCAATCAACAACAATATGCGTGACGGTCGTCTGCGATGGTTTGGGCATGTGCTACGGTCATGAGCGGACACCATTGCAAAACAGGGCTACACACTAGAGGTTGTCGGGAAAATTCCAAAGGGGCGACCGAGACAAGTTGGGCCAATACACTGCACAAGGATCTGAAAAGCGTCAACCTACACCCGGACATGGCCCATGACCAAGTAAAGTGGAGACAGCGGATTCACATGTCGGACCCTGCCACGAGGCAGGATAAACGCTAAAGCAAAAGAAGTAGAAGAAGATCTTAGGCTTATTAATACTCTTCCGAGTATATGGAACTTTTCTTGAGTCGTCGGTGTCCGCCTCGTTTTGTAGTGACCAGCTTTCTGAGCTGTTACCGTGGAGGTCCGGGTTTGATTCCCGGCTCTGCCAAGAAATTTCATTCTGGTCTGAGAGATGGAACGGGTTACACTCAGCTTCAAGAGCCAAAACTGAGAAGAGGCGGGTTCGATTCCTACCTCAGCCATCCTGGGAGTAGTTTTCCGTGGATTTCAGGCAAATGCCAGGATGGTTCCTAACATAATGTCACTCCTCCCTCCTTCACAATCCTCAATTACAAAATAATACAAACACTACTACAGACATCAACACAATTTATCTGACAAATCCTTCATACCCCCTCTAAGTACAACCTCTGTGTGAAAAGTTCGGTGAATGGGTCTATATTACGATCGAATTGTTGAATTACCTGAAACAGCAGTTACTGTCCTTCCAAATAATCCCCGTGGATGATTATGCACTACTGAGAACGACTGAACAAGTCCTGGAAACTTGTGGCATGGATAGCCTTCAGTTTGGGTCGTCAAAATTCTAAATTGCAAGCGAGAGAAACGTGAATTTATGCAACCTGCCTTCCACACCTGATTGTCAGACGGCAGTGAGAAGGGTGAATTTATGCAACCTATCATGCACACCGTTCGACGCGTGGCAGTGTGAAGGATGAATGTTCCGTGGAATAGAATGGTTCTGAAAACCATCGTCACGGGTGACGAGACCTGGTGCCTGAGGTACGACCTCGAAGGCAAGCGTCAAAGTGGTGGGGTCCGGGGTCATCGAAAAGCCCTGAAGGGCGAGAGGTTTTTGGACATTACGGACATCCAACGTAAAAGGAAGGCTATCCCTAGAGAAGACTATGCCAGGAGTTACAAGGACTTGTACAGCCGTTCTAAGAAGTGAATAATTATCCACGGGGATTACTTCGAAGGACAGTAACTGCTGTTTCAGGTTGGCCAACAGTCCGTTTGTAATATAGACCCATTCACCGAACCTTTCAGACCGAGGTTGTACATGGTGCTACATGACCGCGATGTCGCAAACCCATAAAATGAAACAAAAATAACATCAATTACAATACATACAGTACTACAGACATGGCAGTAACACAGGTTAGCAGATTATCAGGTTATCAAATTCTTCACCCTCCCACGTATACGTGGCAGACCACCATTGTGTTCACACCCATGAATGAAAGCACAACGAAGTAAAACAGAACATTACTCTAGTTGCGTGTGTGATTATCAAATTGTATTTGTGTTTTCTGTCTTGCTGTAAACACAACTCTCGTGGAACATTTAATTGCACAGTAGGGGTGGCAAATATTGTATCAGCGCGAGTAAACCTATTGGCGCACTGGCTTGTTTTATTAAAGCGTCTACAATGTAAACTTTAATTATGATTGATGGCTTAATGAGGCAGTACGATCCGTACTTCAGCCCGAATTGCTTGCCCAGTTAATTCCATTATTAGTTTGCCGTTCCAAGTCTTCTGTTGATAATATACAAGAGTGTTGTTATATTTAAGAAGGGAAGAATTCGTACTGCCCTGTTGTCATTTCTTTATTTATGCAGGTTTTTGTTTTGCATTTGTATGTTGGTTCATGTTAGGCTTTTCGTCGATTATAAGGAAGCTACTGGGGCACAGGTGGGGCATGTACATGCTGTTGTTGTTGTTGTTTTATCATTTCAAATGATCTTGTCGACTTCATCGTTATGCTTAGGTCTACCGTTATGCGTCACGGTTACGGAGCGTATGACGTCATCATGTTCTTCAGTGCATATGCACCGAGTCTGAGTTTACTCCTGAGATCTGGCGTTATGCGATACGGAGACGGCGAGTGCGTGACGTCATGCAGCCCCCGCGCGGGAAGCCTGAGTTAATGGGTAATGGAGTCTGTTGAGTCTGAGTTTACTCCTGGGGTCTGGCGTTATGCGATACGGAGACGGCGAGTGCGTGATCCCATGCAGCAGAGTGCAAAGAGCCCTCCTGAGCCTTTCTAACAAGTGTAGCATTTGTAGCATGCGTCATTTGAAATTATATAAAGTGTAGTCTCTCAGACTGACTGTATCTTTTTTGTTGCTGTTGTTTTAGTCTTCGGTCTTTTGACTGGTTTGATGCAGCTCTCCATGTCTCCCTGTTCTGAGCTAATGTTTCATCTCTACTTAGCTACCGCACCTTACATCCAAGGCAATGTATTTAACATATTCTAATCTTCGTCTACCTCTACATTTCTTGTCCTTGACTCTTCCCTCCATAACTACGAGGGGCTTGTCACGGTAGGTGAGTGGTTGTCATATCGGGTTACCAACCCCAAGCTTGCAGGTTCGCTCCTGGCCTTGGTAAGTGATTTTTGAAAGGCGACAAAAATCACGACACGCATGTTAAAGAACCCTTTTGAATTCAGTAGGCCGTGTTCATAAATGCAAAATTAATCTCGGGACTTTCGGCCAACACAAAGTTCCTCCATTCTCTACTACAAAGCGCTATAGTATCAAGGAGCTTAGATATGTAATCTTTGACATTTATAGCGTTCCAAGGAACGTCAAATTCGACATGCAAGCTGCCCCTGGTCGTCAAATAACAAAGCTTGCACCCGGCACACGAGGCCATACCATATTATTATTATTATTGTTATTACTACGAGGGAATTTCCGAAAGTAAGTTTCGTCATTTTATTGCACGAGCAGATGCTACACCAGGTGACACAAACAATCACCATAAGAATCCACACCCGTGGCTGGTTCAGCGACGGTTGGAGCGTCAGTGGAGGGGGAATGGCGCATGCGCAGAGCGCCGACGAGGAGAGAGGAGCAGCAGAACGGAGTACAACTCACGATGGCAGATAGACGTGTACTGACAACGTGGTCGCAAATGGAAGTGCTTGCTATTATCTGGTATGAATGGGGCCTGATATGGAGCAAGGGTGTGCCACAGAAATGTAAAGGGATCATGTACAAGACTTACTTTGTGCCGATCCTAACATATGGATCAGAAACTTGGGTGATGAGGGAGAGAGATAAAAGCAGAATACAAGCAGTGGAAATGAAGTTTCCGAGGAGTCGTGTAGGTGTAACCAGAATGGACAGTCAGAAATGATAGTCAGAGAAATATTAAAGGAAGAACCACTACAGGATAGGATTGAAAAATCAAGGCTACAGTGGTATGGACACGTGAAAAGAAGTGGAGAAGAGAGAATAGCACGGAAAGTATTGGAAATGGAGTGGAAGAAAAAGAGGCCTAGAGGAAGACCAAGGGATAGGTGGATAAAGGGGGTGAAGAGAAGTGTCGAGAGAAAAGGAGGTGATTGGACAACAGTGACAGAAGAGAAGTGGTGGATGGACAGAAAACTATGAAGAGGCTTGTGCTCCAAGCAGACCCAACCTGCGGTTGGTAACTCCTCTAGTTGATGATGATGATGATGATGATGAAAGGGAACGTGGGACTATTATGTCAAAGTGGGCGTCCCTCCACATCCACGAATGAAAACATTACTGCTTGAGAACAGGATCATAACGGTGGCAGACGTGGCGTCCACAATGAGTTTTGGGCGTGCCCGGGCCCATCACATGATACATTATGTATTGGGTTACCGCAAAGTGTCCGCAAGATGGGTACTGAGAAACCTGGCCCCAGTTTGCCAATAAAGGTTTCCTGGAAAAAATGAAACTCACTTTCATTTTCGGAACTTCCCTCGTAAGTTTACTGTTCCTGAGTGTCTAACAAGGGAACGGATTGCGGTGTAAAATTCTAATCTGGTTGGCATTTAGTACACAATATTCCTAAAAAGGTGTACAATGACGTAGTGAAAACCGCACGGGCCACTTTCAATTTTGAACGCCAATATTGAACGCCGAATGAATGCTGACTTGGAATCGTAGCAGCACGCGATGGCTGGTGGCCACCAGGCAGCGATCTGCCGTGCTGCGTTACATTCCCCAGCTTCCACCTTCCCCTCTTCCGGTCACCCCCGTCAAACCCCCCTCCCAGGGGCTAACATCTAATGGGACGTGGGTTGGCGAACACGGGGCCCTGCCTTCTGCTCAAGGATCTCAAGGAGGCGGGGTGTATGTAGCCCCACCACTTCCGGTGCACCCTGGATATTGCTACACCCTCAGGGGCTCACGGCTTGTCAGTTCGGGAGTTAGCGACCCCGAGGGATTCCTGAGCTGGGTCCGGTTTCCCCCTTTTGTCCATTACCTGTGGGGAGGACCCCTCCTCTTTCACTTTCCTATCTGCCTTTCATGGCTCTCCTTACTTCCAATTCCCTCAATCCGCATTCTTCGAGGGTTGAGGTCATTTCTTTTCCTCCTGTCCTTTATTTGCGTTATTCTCCTTTTGTTTTCCATTTCTTCTTCTAGTATGTAAGTTAGTTAGTTTTAGTTATAGTTTACATTTCATTTTCATCTTCACGATCACCCAACCCATTAGGGGCCGATAACCTAGATGTTAGGCCCCTTAAAACAACAATTATCATCATCATCATCATCTTCCCGTCACTCCCTTATCAGTTCGCAAGGATTACAAAAAGAGGAAAAAAATGAAAGGTCGTTTTATTTATTTACAGTATGGCCAAGCGCAAAACATCAGATTATGTTGCATTGTATACTCCAATCGAGAGGGTAGGAGAGTGAGGGGAACGCAACGCAGCAAGGCAGCTCGGTGACTGGTGGCCGAGAGCCATCGCGTGTTGCTAGGATTCAAGGTCAGCTTTGCCTCTCCCCTCCTCTTCACTCATGTCGCGCCCGGCAGGTTATCGGCATTCAATATTGGCGTTCAAAATTGAAAGTGGCGCCTGCGGTTTCACTACGTCATTGTACAACTCTTTAGGAATATTGTGTACTAAATGTCAACCAGATTAGAAGTTTACACCGCAATCCGTTCCCTTGTAACTATGTTTCTTGCCAACATATCACTTATCTTGGTTAGCAGTCGCCAGGAACATCTCTCTTCGCCCACTCGCCTGGATAACTCTTCATATCTACCCATCTGATCTTCATCATTCTCCTGTAACACCACATTTCAAACACTTCTATCCTTCTCTTTTCCTATGCGCTAAAAGTCCAAGTTTAACTTCCATAGAGTGGCACGCTCCAAACAGAGGCTTTCAAAAATGACTTCCTAATACCTAAACTTATATTTGATGGCGGCAGATTTCTTTTCTGTAGAAATGCTTTCCTTGCCTGAGTCAACACACCTTCTATATCCTCCTTGCTTCGTCCATCACTGGTTATTTTGCTTTCTAAGTAGCAGAAGTCCCCTATTTCCTTTAGCTTTTCACCTGTGATTGCTGTGAAATAGTGTACTCATAGGGTCATTTACTGCAGTACTGATTTACTAAGAAAACCAATGGCAAACCACCTCACTCCTCACCTGTGTCAATATATTTGTTGGTTAATAGCTTATTAACGCGACCATTGGGAAAGGTTTGGGGAACAGGAAACTGACAAATCGTGCACTTTGACATATAAATTGAAGAACAAATGGAGGAAGACATATTTGCACATTCCTTGTTAGCTACAGAATCAACTGTTACCGCCGACAGGGTAGACTTCGGTTGGTTGGTTGGTTGGTTCCTTAGTTTAGGGGCTGCGACAACGCGGTCATGTAGCCCCGTGTACTTAGGGTGTGTGTAGAATATGTCTGATAACCGGTGTTAATTGTGATGTCTGTATTAGTGTGTGTTATCTGTTTTTAATTCAACTAAGGACTGCAGACATTGAATTTCAAGTAGTTCCTACTTTTGCCGCCAAACGCCACCGTCAACGACTACTAGTTCAGAACTTGGCTTCCAGACGCCACCGCAGTCGGTTCCTGGCGACGAACGCAAGAACCTTAAGAGCGTTGTTTAACCTATAAGTTAATTTAGCTTCACACAGGTGTAATTAGTGGAAGGTTCTTTAACATGCCATACATCTATGACATGGGACGGCCGGCTGAATGCATACTGAGAGATTTTTAACGCTCTTAAAAAATCCGACGACTTCGGCCGGGTTTGAACCCGCGATCTTGGGCATACAGTAGAGGCTCAGCATGCTACCAACTACGCCACCGAAGCCGCCAAGAGGTAGACTTCCACAGGGTGCCTGAAAGTTTTCTCAACACTGCATTCCGGAACTTGGGAAATGTTCATTTAAATTCTGTATATTGATTTTCGTTGCCCGCGTAACACAGTATTGTTTTCAACCCCCCCCCCCCCCCCCCCAAGCTCTTGGGACCGTCAAATATTTCCGTTAAGACAGATTTCCCTTTAATAAAGGGTCCGTTAAAGGCAGGTTTTACTGTAGGGTATATGAGCAAACACTGCGCCAGTCGTGCTTGTTCGTGTCAACTCCTGAAGATTCTGTCTCATAACATTCTCCTGCGGGTAATATTAACCCCGCCTCCTTCGCTCGATGAGCTAATAGTAGTTATATAATACGTCATCGTATATGGATCGATATTATACGATAACACTCGAATTAACACTGATCTGACCTTCGTCATATTTGACTCGCTCATTTGCAGGTCAGTTGCCCCCAGGTTCTGTTTGGCCCAGGGTCGGTCGGAGAGCAGTTTAGCTGGAGACCTATGTCTTAAACCATGACGGGACGTTAGACCTATACAAGTGTTGTCTGTCGGATCTGTTTAAAATGTTCGTTCACAAATATTTTTTCAAGATATGCTAAAAAAATTATTTTTATTTATGGGACCGTTAGCTTCCAGATTCGAAATTCCGTGGTGTTAAATAGAAAACGCTTTCGCAGACCGGGAGGTATTTTAAGAAGACAGTTTTAAATTAATACTATTGTTTACATATTCTTCTAAATTTGAGTATATTTCTCTACATGTGTTCAATCAACTAAATTATATAAAAATGTGGTATATTGACTTTTACGTCCAAAAAATTAAAACAGCATTTTTTCTAGGTATATGCCTTGCCTTGTGCTAAGTTTTAAATAATATCAATTTGTGTTATATTCACGTGATGTGTGTCAAGCCTGTGCCTTTCGCTAATTGCTTTCTTCTTCTGTTTTACAGGTAAGCTATGTGCTATCGATCTCCCCCTCTCCACTTGGACGGTAGGAGAAGAATTTACTGTTTATATTTTCCTTAAGGGTGTTAATTAAAAGGAGCTTTGCGGCATCATTGTGGTCATGTAGCCCGATGTACCGGATGTTTGTGGAATTTATCTGATAACCTCTGTTGTTGCTGTATTAGTGTGTGTTTGTTAGTGAAAGGAGATAGAATTGACTAGGAGTTGTCGTGGCCTTAAGTTAGATTACCATCCCGGCATTTGCGTGGAGGAGAAGGGGTAAACCTCGGAAAACCACTTTTAGAATGGCTACACTGGGAATTTAACCCACCTGTTTTCAGTTCTGTCTCAAGAAGCTGAGTGTACCCCGTTCCAGGCGTCGGGCCAGAATTATATTTCTTGGCAGGGCTGGGAATCGTACCCGGACCTTAGGGGTGAGAGCGAAGATTGATAGCCGTTGCGCCACGAAGAGATAGGGTGTGAATGTGATGTGATCATTATGACTGGACTTAATGTACTGGGAGAACGTATATTGTCCTTGTTGCTAGAGCTAACCAAATATAAGGTGCGTTCAAAAAGTAACGAGCTGGAGGCTGTAATGCGCAAACCGGTGACGACACGGGCCAATCGTGGCGTGTGTAACGAGGTGTGGTTCCGACCAGAGCGTGGAAGGTCACAGCCCGTCGCTAGAGGGCACGCGTGCACGTCACGTGACGATACAAAGCGAGCAGCAGCATGCATCAATCGTCCAACGCTGCCAGTCGCATTGCAAACAGTGACATGGAGGCGTCAAACGAAGAGCAAAGAGGTGTTGTTCGGTTTCTGACAGCGAAAGGAGTAGGGAGAACGGACATTCATCGCCGAATGTCACAAGTGTACGGCGAACACTGCATGCCCCCTGCAAGGGTCAAGGCGTGGCACAAGCGCTTCAGGGAAGGACGGGTGTGGTTAGCCGATGATGCCTGGTCTGGGGCACCCCCCTGCATTACCTATGACAACGTTCAGCTGGTTGATGCACTCATTACCCAGGACCGCCGAGTGACAGTGAACGCCATAGCCGCCGTGGTCGCTCCACGACACTTCACGACCTCATACGGCCAACACAGTCGCAGCTCTCCTGCAGAAATTATGGGAGGTTCTTGGCCACCCTCTATACAGTCCAGACCTCTCTCCCTGTGATTACGCCATGTTTGGTCCCCTGAAAAGGGCTCTGCGGGGCCAACGATTCACCTCGGACGCCGACGTCCAGCTGTACGTGCGGAACTGGTTCACATCGCAGCCCAGGGAATTTTATGAGACCGCCTCGTGTCACAGTGGGACAATTGCCTCAACAGCCAGGGCCAATACTTCTAACAAACAGGTACTGGTTTCTGTAATTATCCATCCGGCTCGTTACTTTCTGAACGCACCTTATAATTCTACGATGTAACCTTAGACTCACGTGAACACATTTCCCCTGCCTACACGTGAAGAGTCTGTTCTATCGCGCTTTCGGCGATGTATCCATGCATTTCAGTCCTCGCTCACGACATTTGTACTGCAATTTTGGTTAACTAGCGGACCAGTGCGAGAACTCGCGCATAATAGGTTGTGTGCGCCCCATGTGTACATACTACCCGCACGACTGTAGTGGTATGCGGGCTTTACGGGACACAGTTCTGCCAGGGTCTATCGTCTTGTTTATTTGTTTAAAAACACTTTATAAACAAATAGGTATATTTCCGTTGACTTTTCAAGAAATTCAATATTTTTCCTGTACTATTGAGACGATTTGGAGGATTTTAATACAAACCACACCTTCTAACTCCCTCTGGTTTAGGAGCTGGAGTTTTGTGAAACATACACCTTAGCGTATTATATATTTTTTATTGCTACTTCCCTTGTAAAATTGAAGCTGTTGCAGTTGTTGAGATGGTTCCTAACTTAACCCTTTATGGGGCAAAACTTTTTTATTTTTGTGTGTCTATACATTTAATTCATTTTAATTATTAGAATTATTATTGTGTTTCTCTAATTTTAATGTTTATATATTTATTTTTAATTTAATTTTCAATTTATGTTCTTATAGATTCAATATTGATATTTTTATTGAAATAATTAATTAACTAATTTCGAATTGATTTTTACAATTATTTTCATAATTCCTTTATTGTTATGTTTATTATTTAAATTTTTATATTTCTTTTATAATTGTATTTTTTATAATTTTTATTTCTTTATTTATATTTTATAGTTACACTTTAATTGTTAATGTTTTTTTTAGTTGTAACTTTTTTTTAAAACATTTATCCAACACATTACGTCAAGTAGATACGTATATAATATTTGATTTTTAGAAACACTAGCACTTCGGCATGAACATTCTGCAAAATGTGGCTGAAAGATTCAACTATCAGCATCTTTGAAAGCATAAACTGTCCTTATGACAGGTGGTTAATAGAGAGACCACTATCCCATAAGGGGTTAAGGCTACGGTCGCCTCCTTCCGAACCCTATCTCCCCTCCCCAATGTACAAATACATACACTAGTACGGCAATCACATTAATACAGGTCATCACACAAACTCCATACACCCTTATACAAGGGGGATATACGACCACGTCGTCGCATCCCCTAAAATAAGCAACAACTACAATATTAAACCCATCTGAAATACTGTGGGGCGTGAGTTGGCGACCACGGGGCCCCAGCTGAGTCCGGCATTGCTTCCACTTACTTGTGCCGGGGTCCTCTCCGTCTTCTTTCCTGCCTACCTCACTTGGTCAACTCTTGCTCTCTTCCGACCCCGACGGTATTAGGGTATCCGAGACCTAGGGAGTCTCTTCCTTTCCCGCCTTAATTGGTCCATGTCTCATGTTTTCTGATACCCTCCTTTTGCGAGGGGTCAGCCTTCTTTTTCTTTTCTTGTTATCTCCTGCCTTCTGCTCAAGGCCCTCAAGGAGGCAGGGTGTATGTAGCCCCACCACTTCTGGTGCACCCTAGATATTGCTACACCCTCACGGGCTCACGGCTGGTGAGTTCGGGAGTTGGCGACCCCGAGGGATTCCTTAGCTGGGTCTCGTTTTCCCCCTTTTATCCATTACCTGTGGGGGTGGACCCTCTCCTCTTTCTGTTTCCTATCTGCCTTTTATGGCGCTTCTTCATTCCAAGTCCCTCAATCCGCATTCTTCGAGGGTTGAGGGCATTTCTTTTCCTCCTGTCCTTTATTTGCCTTATTCTCCTTTTGTTTTCCATTTCTTCTTCTAGTATATAAGTTAGTAGTTAGTTTTAGTTATAGTTTCCATTTCATTATCATCTTCACGATCACCCAAACCATTAGGGGCCGATAACCTTGATGTTAGGCTCTTTAAAACAACAATTATCATCATCACACCATCTGAAATATGTATTGTCTGTCAAGCACGAGTTTCCATGCCGAGTCAAACGTGATTTTTCCGGAGATCGTAATAGACCAGCTGTTGCGGATTGGTAATTCGTGATATGCATACGCTGATATATTAATATTGGCAGGTTATTAAAACACGTCCGATTAAATTACATATGAAACATACAAATATATAAAATAATAATGGACAACTAAAAGGTAGTAATTTTAACATATGACGCAATTATTTAATCGCCGCTATTAACATGACCGACTAACCCGGAATTATAGTTCAACTAAGTAGCATACAATGAGAGGATTATTGCGGTAATCATGACCAGTGGAGCAATTTCACAGAATTGAATAATACAAAGCCAGAGATAATATTGTTGTTCTGCAGTGGTAAGCTTTCGTGCCGCTTAAGAGGTGTTAGCGTTGTGACCAACTCATATATTCTGTGGGATAAAGTCAAAATAATTGCACTGATCCCTGATTAGTTCTCATCATAAGGTACGGGAAAACAACGGTCCACATTGAGGGCTTTCGTGGCCAAGTAATTAAAGCTCAGCAAATTGTCCAGGTTTTATCGTTTCAAATGATCTTGTCGACTTCATCGTTATGCTTACGTCTGCCGTTATGCGTCACGGTTACGGCATGTATGACGTCATCATATTGTTCAGTGCATATGCAACGAGTCTGAGTTTACTCCTGGGGTCTGGCGTTATGCGTCACGGTTACGGCATGTATGACGTCATCATATTGTTCAGTGCATATGCAACGAGTCTGAGTTTACTCCTGGGGTCTGGCGTTATGCGTCACGGTTACGGCATGTATGACGTCATCATATTGTTCAGTGCATATGCAACGAGTCTGAGTTTACTCCTGGGGTCTGGCGTTATGCGTCACGGTTACGGCATGTATGACGTCATCATATTGTTCAGTGCATATGCAACGAGTCTGAGTTTACTCCTGGGGTCTGGCGTTATGCGTCACGGTTACGGCATGTATGACGTCATCATATTGTTCAGTGCATATGCAACGAGTCTGAGTTTACTCCTGGGGTCTGGCGTTATGCGTCACGGTTACGGCATGTATGACGTCATCATATTGTTCAGTACATATGCAACGAGTCTGAGTTTACTCCTGGGGTCTGGCGTTATGCGAAAGGAGACGGCGAGTGCGTGACGTCATGCAGCCCCCGCGCGGGAAGCCTAAATTAATGGGTAATAAAGTCTGTTGAAAGAGCCCTCCTGAGCCTTTCTAACATGTGTAGCATTTGTAGCATGCGTCATTTGAAATGATATAAAGTCTAGTCACTCAGACTGACTTTATCTTTTTTTGCCGGGTCTTTTGTGGGGTTTCACCTAGATGCACCAAGTCAGGCTCATCAGCGGGTTCTTGGTGACCGCAACCGTGCCCAGACCGCGGCTGAGGTAGTGAATCACGCACTACTTAGCCTTATATGAAGCCGCTCGATTTTATATGAATGTCCTTTTTAGCCTATTTTTGTTTATGAAAAAAAAAAAAAGGCTTATGAGATTACCTTTTGTCCGTGTGTCTGTGTATGCGTATGTGTGTGTCCCCTAATGAAATTTAAACTGCTAGAGCGATTTCAATGAAACTCGGTAAGTTCATAGCACTATTCCGGACGACCATGACCGTGACCTTCAAATTTGGTTACGTCTCACCAATCCAACATGGCGGCTGTGCGAAATATTTCACCAGCATTCAATATCTCCGAAACTATTACCGGTATCACCCTGGAATTTTGTACGGTGTTAAAGGGCACCACTGGAAGTTCATCTATGAGACTTTCAGAAACCGGTTAACTACAAAACGAACATGGCGGCCAAGCGAAGTTGAAAGTTTTAAATAGACTTTTCTCGCGATTTAATGATCCAAACGCAATGAAACTTGGTACAGCAAATGTTTATACACATTGTAATGCACTGGTATCTAATTTAGTTCAATTGTTTACATAACCTCAAGATGGCGGCTGTGCGAATTTTAAAATTAACTTTTTATTTCTTGTGTCGTAATCAAGCGATCGAAGTGAAAGTTTGAATAAAGAACCTACGCAATAATTTTCCTTTAATCGTACATGACTCTATGGCCTATACATATCACAATCCAACATGGCGACCATCGTAATATTTAGACGGATCTCAATATCTACGAATCTATTACAGCGATAAAACTGAATATTTTTATGTTCATAGGGGCTATGAACATAAGTTTACCTATAGGACTTTCAATAACCTGGTGATCACAAATCCAACATGGCGGTGACGCGAAGTATAACTATTCACATGGACGTTTCTCGCAATTTAACCATCCGAGGGCAGTGAAACTTGGTACAGTAAATCCTTATAGAGATGTTAATCCACTGACATCTAATTTATTTCAATTGTTTCCATAACCACAAGATGGCAGCTGTGCGAAATTTTAACATCTCGTTTGTCCTAATCATGCGATTGAAGTTTTGAAGTTTGAATAGTACACGTGCACAATAATGTTCATGTAACAGTGCATACCTCTAAGACCTACATATATAAAAATCCAACATGGCGACCATCCGAAATATTTAGTCGGTTCTTAATATCTACGAATCTATTACAGCAATCAAACTGAAAGTTTGTATGTTGATAGTGGCAATTAACATAAGTAGGATATATGAAAATAGGCTTTAGTTCTTCACGGAACTACTTGTTGATATTCAGAATGGGTAGAAACCCATTGACGAATAGGACGCAATGTATGATTTTGAATGAATTGTTTTTCTGTGATGTGAAATGCGAAGAATATCACCAAATGAGGCCCTAAATATGATACTTATCCTTTGTCAACGCAGAACCTAAGGGATCTTCTTCAGTTCTTAAGGTGTGGTTTTAGAGTTACAGTATTTCATTGAGGACCTTCCCTGAAGAACGGAGGTCTGCTTGCCCGTGAGACGGGTGGATAGTGATTAGTTACTGCCAGTTGAGAATCACTTAGCGATAACACAAGAGCAGGACGGGAAGCCCCGAATGCTACCATTGCTTTTATTACACACGCAGCTGGCAAGATACCTTAGTTGAGAGAGTTATGACTTGTGGTGAGGTACCAAAGGCTGTCGCATATCCCGTGACGGCTCTTCGCAACATCTTTGATGACAGAATAAGAAGCCGAGGACTATGGCCTGCCCGGTCCCCCAATTTGTTGGTGTGCGTTTTTTACTTGTGTGTGTGTGTGTGTGTGGGGGGGGGGCTCAAACAAAATGTGTACCAAAATAATCCGCGTACGCTCGCGAGAACGAAATAACTGCACCCATACAAAATATCAGTGAGGGTAAATTACAGCGAGTGTACCAAAACTTCCTACGTTGGTGCAACGTGTGTTTAGAAAAAAGATAGCTTGAGCTTTTCCAGCAACTACTGTGAAATGCATGTAAGTAATATGATTATTAAATACTTACATGGGATCAATTAAAAGTGAGTGATATAGAAACTGTAGAGAAAGTGGAGGCCTCTTTCCTCAAGAGAACACTTGGTGTCTCGAAATAGCCTATGTACTATCCAAGGAAGAAGAGATCAGAAATAGAATGTTTCTGCAATCAACGGTCGCTTTCCAAGATACTATAAGCAGACGAGAAAGAAAGAGAGCAGACATTTGGTGGGAATTTTACAGCACTGACGCGATGACGAATAAGCATTGGACTCAGACTAATTACGAGTTGGCATGTGTCACCAGGTTTGCATGCCATGGTTTCCATCATGCGATCCGCACAAATAAGAAATTTCATGGACCTTGTGATTCGTGTGTGTGTGAACTGTGTGATGTTCGGTGTGGCAGATACTACTTGCAATTTTGCACCAAAAAAAAAGCTCAAAATCATTGTTTTATTATGCTTAGGAAATCTAATGTACATTATGCGCAATTCTTAAATAAATAAATACGTTCAAAAGTGTGAATGTGTCGAACTAGTTGGGCGCTACGCTGCTGTTCGACTGACTGCAACGCACACTGGCCAGCCCGTTGCATCTGAGGCTCCGTTCTATAGGGATGGTCCTCACTGTTGTAGTAGAAAGGGAGCTGCAATAAGTCCGGATATCAGAGATTCGAATCCCGGCGTGGACATTGACATTCCTGACTGTTTTGTTTTCTCCAGGGTTTCCACACTCCCTCGAGGCAAATGCTGGGATAGTAAGCCTACCTTATTTCAAATGCCTCCTCCATCCCCGACCCGTAAGATTACATCTGCATACACTACTACAGTCACCACAGAAACACAGGTTATCGGACCAATTCAACCTACAGCCAATCTGATGAACAAAGATGTCCCAAACCTCTAATACGAATTAGCACGTAGTAGTAGTCATTCATTTCCGTGTCCGGTCAACATTTCCAAAAAAACTGCAGCTGCGATGACCTTGTTTCTTCCTCTAAAAACATTCTATTGTGCATGGGTCGTCCAGGAGAGGGCAGATAAGTAGGTGGCTTGGGTCTTGTTCGCCTCCACATTCACAAGAGGTGTCTGCGTCTGCTGGAAGGATCCCCATTTTTGCAGGTTGGTATTGCATGGAGGGACACCCATTCTTAAGCGGTTGAGGGACCTTCAAACAGGATAAGGTAGTAATAGTAGTTGTTAATAATTTATTCAGTTTTTTTTGACATCGTGTCATTTAACCCTGTGTACTTGGGCGTGTATAGGTTTATTTTCTGATCTTCTTCTTTTGCTTTAGCGTTTGTCCCGCCTCGTGGCAGGGTCCGCTATTTGAATCCGCTGTCTCCAATTTACTCGGTCATGGGCCATGTCCGGATGTAGGTTGACGCTTTTCAGATCGCTGTGCAGTGTATCGGCCAAACGTTGTCTCGGTCGCCCCTTTGGTCTTTTCCCGGCGACCACTAGTGTACAGCCCTGTTTTGCAATGGTGTCCGCTCCTGACCGTAGCACATGCTCAAACCATTGCAGACTACCCTCACGTATTTTGTTGTTGATTGCCGCGACACTAAATCGTTCCCTTATTCTTTCATTGGGGATGTGATCCTACCTAGTAATGCCAGCTGTCCATCTAAGCATCTTGGTCTCCATGACACTTAGCCGATGTGTATTTTCTAATAACCTGTGTTATCGTGTTGCCTGTAGTGGTGTTCGTACTTGTAATTGAGACTACTTAATAGTAGAAGTAGAAGTTGGAGTAGACGTGGAAAACCAAAGAAATCAAATTCTAAGAGGGCTGACGTGGGGATCACCCTAACGACGCAGGGTGTAGGCTACTCCGTTACAGCCCTTAGACCAGAGTTAAATTTCTTGGCAGAGCCAGAAATTGAAGAACCTCAGGGACTGGTTTGAGATGAACACAATTACTTTTTTCCGTGTGTCAACTCAAAAACTGCTGTCGAATAGCCACGATGACCGGCAACCTCCGATAGAAGACGGCACGGCAAGAAGAAGAAAAAGATGATTTAGTTGTTAGTTTTTCAACCGTTTTGGCTTTGAGAAACGTCGGAAGTAAGGGAGATTTTTTTTTTCACTTAGTTGGAGATTTTTAATCTGCCTAAACATCTTTTCTTTCAACACCTTTGGCAATCGACAGGGCAGACTTCGATCTCGCAACCTTAGACACAAAACATGAACACTCAGCCAGCTTAGCCAGTCAGCTGCATATTGCCTTTCAATATTTTTATGAACAATATGAATGTTGTATTTCTTTTATAGAAATAATGGATCTGTATGATAGCTGGTTGTGAATTTCTTTTCGACGCTTCTTTTCCGCGTTGAATTGTACGGTCGTCAAGTTTGACGAGCTCTTTCACGCAGCATGTCCGCCCATGGTATTGCGCATGTCTTCATATATCATACGTCGGTACAAAAAGCCAGCCACTTCTCTGAGGGAAATCTGTCTTCTGAATGTGACCATCTCCATATGAAATACCCTAGTGGTGGCTCGAGCTTCTCTGATGTCAGAAAATATATTATGATCTTCAGTTTACATTTCTGGGGACTCCAGCTGATGCTGGAAGATGTATATGACGGTTATACTCAGTCTCGAAAACCTCCATCCTCCATCCTAAATATTAGAAACTATCTTGATGTCAAGCAAGACGAATTTGGTGATTATTAACTACACTGTTCAAAAAAGAGTTAGTGAAGCATGTTTTCTGATTTACACTCCAAACTTACGGGAAGTCAGTTATACAGAGCGCGTTTGATACTTCGTGGTAAGCCACATAGGATTGCAATACCTCCAATGAAAACAGTATTTCACACAGCCTGGTTTGATGTTGTTGAAAGATTCTTAAATGAGATGAAAATTGGAATTCGTTGTCCACTCACTTTTTATCCAAATATTCGCTGTAAAAATTAAATATTTTTACTATACACATCCAGAAGCCTCTAAATGCAGGGTTTCTTCTACAGAAAAATGAGAGGTTGTAAACCCAGAGGTCTAAGGATGGCGTGGCGTTACCTATGCATGGTCCATCCGTTATTAACGTACGGCTTACCTGCTTGGCATCCCACTACAGCGTGAAACATGAACAAGTTGCAGTGTGTACAGTGCCACGCAGAGGCTAATAGCTCGTTATTCCCCTACCTCTTTGTCAAAATTTCCATCTCTAAAGGCAACAGCCAAACAAACTGATTTGATTTTCCTAATAAAAATAAAAAAGACTCACTATTGACCCCCTTTTCCGACTGTCATTGGAAAATCGCTCAGTCCGAGTGGACGAGGCGTATCACTCGTTCCGCCCTTCGCTCGTAGCAATGCCTACTTGACAGGTTTCTACGGCGGTTATGGGACACAATACCAGGAGATGCCAATATCTTGCCTCCGGTCGTTCATAAAACAATAGGCCTACATTGTGTAATTAAAATTCTGTATGAGTGAGTGATTCATTCATTGTCTCACTGAATGAATGAGTATCCGAATGCAATGAATGAATGTATAGAGTGATTGGGGTGATGAAAGTTCGTTCGTGAAATAGTGAGTGAACAGAATAAAACTTACTATAACTTATTAATCTTATTATAAATATACTAAAAATGTAAATACTGCAAATATCTTTGTTAAACTTGTAAATACTGTAAAAACAAAAAGTAAGATATACGTTGTGCCAGTCAGGAATCGCGAGGCTTTTGGAACTCTGGTTTCAAAGCACACTTTCACGGAGAAAGCTAAAGGACCACT